>VXBX01004721.1:53599-129956 GCA_013400415.1 Scytalopus superciliaris | reverse complement strand
AATGTTCTGATGAACTAGAAAGGAAGGACAGATGTATTTTATAGGAGGGAAAGGCCAGGCTTGTGATACTTGATTTTGGAAGTTGTATTGGACTCTGAGCCTGTTAGACCCAAGTTTAGGAAGCACAAGGCTTCACTTAGGGTGAAAGGATCTACAGAGTCGAGCCCAGTATCTTTTATTTAGATAAAAGTGCCTCTCCTGCAGCTTAGGCACAGCTGTGGCACTGAAATCATGCAAATACCAGTGTTCACCTTTCTACATGTAGATGGTGATTTGCTGCTGCCACAGTTTGTATTATTAATTAACTTTTCCCTTGATGGTGCTGGCTCATAGCTTTCTGTGAATAGTAAATAAATATGGATGTAGTTTGAGTAAAATTACCTAAATATGCCTTAGATGTTGCTTGTCTGTTCCTAAAACAGCAGCTCAGTGCTGCTGCTGTGAAGCATTTTCTTTTGTTGTTGCTTTTCTTTGCTCAGGAACAGGTATATTAAACTCACTTCAATCAAATTTTGCCTTTCCTGCAAGGAGAGTCTGTGGCAGTTGTACCCAGGCTCAGCCTGTCTCTCACTGTCAGGACTGGAATAGTTTTGGGGTTTTTGTTTTTGCATAGGGGAACATTCTTTTCCTGCTTTGTGATTTTTGAGTTTGATGCACGTGGCCTTTTAATTTTTACAGCTTTGGCGACGTTTTTTATGGTTACTGGATCCTTAGTGTGGTCAAGTGCATTTGCTGGGAGATCAGCCCTCCTGCTTTTTAGGAGAGAAGGATGGAGAAGGTCTCTTGACCCTGGTTAACTTTAAAATAACTTTTAATACCTGTAAACCAACAGTGATGCCCATACCAGATCTGCACTTTGCTTACTTTGGCTCTTGGTGCTCTTAATTGAGAAAATAAGTGGCATCAACTTAATACTGGCGCATTTACTCAGTTTTTAAGACTGTGTGCTTGTTAACAATAATTTTTTTCCCAGTGTGTTACTAATCTGTGATTTTTTATGGAGTATTTGAAAGCATTTTCTCTTGTTCAGTGGCAAATACTAGTTTGTGAGCTACATACTCATATGTACATATATGTGAGCTATATACTCATATATACATATATGTGAGCTATATACTCATATATACATATATACACATATAGTTAGCATGAGTATTTTGACTACCATGCAACCTTCTCTGCTGGTCTCTTGTAACATCTTTTGCCACTTGGAGGTGAAACATGTTTGCATAGCAAATTGTTACTGAGCTTATTGAGGTGAGGCTTGGATGTTAACCTCTATGGTGGTGTGTTCATGTGGTATCTGAATTCTCTTAAGTGCTTTGAAACCTCTTACCTTTCTGGTTAGTGTTTTTATGCATTTCCTCAGATGCCTGTTCAGCTTCTAGAACAGAAGTGGGAGAAATGGGGGCTTCTGGGCAGCTTTTCCTTCACGGTTAGGAATTCTCCAGCACTGAACCCCCCTCCTGATGGCAGTGTGTTCCCAGGCAGGATAGTGACAGGATGGTTCTGCCTGGGGAGAAAGCCAGCACTAGCAGCAATCCCTAAGCAACAAAACCACGGCTGGTGCTGTAGCAAATGTTTGTGGTGCTTTTTTCAGGTGCCTCTTGGCTTGTCCCAGAGAGCAGCCATGGAGAAGCGGAGCTTAATGACCATTACTGTGTTACTGGCGCTTACGGTGCGCTGGGCCGTGTCGCTGGGGTCCTACTCAGGTAATGCACAGGCTGAGGGGCAGCCACAGGGGGGTCAGTCCTGGGGCTCGTGCTAAATTAGAGTCAACTTTCACGTTTTATTCGTTACTTTTTCGTTCTGTTTCATTCAGGTAAAATCATAAATGGGAAACAACGTGTTATTTCAAGTACTGGCATGTTTTAGTGCCTCTCCATTTCCCTCAATATTCCATGTTCTTACTTTTTGAAGTGTGCGATGATTGACATCAGGAAAAATAACACAACTCTGTTTTTCGAGTGGCAGTGATGGTCAGAAATGTTTTAGGTTGAGTATCTGGCTGTTCTCCCCTGTGCCTTTATGCACAGAATATTGCAGTCCAGTTGTACATTTGTTTACTATTGCCCTTTAAATTCAGTATCAGACAGCTAAGTATAAATTATGCTTTTAAAACCACACTGGTGATAATGAAGACAGCGTAGGGGTGATGTGAAGTGAGGGATTACTCTGCCTTGTAGCTGTGCTTCCTTAAGCTTGTTTACAGCATGAGCTACAGCTGTATCCTGTTAATGGATGAGTTTTTCTCCTCCCAGTGTCAGAACACTTGCAAGGAATTAGCAAGTTTCTTTCCAAGCCTCTCTGTGCCATTGCCACTTAGCATAAGCTTGCAGAAAGCTTCCTCTCTGCAACTGGGGGGGAAAAAGAAATCTAACCATTATTTTTTCAACCTTCGTCAGTTAAAAGAATCAGTTTAATTCAAATCTGTTTTTCTCTTGAGGCCATTGGGAGCCTCATGCCCTGAGTAGCTGGAGCTGCTTGGAATGTTCTGGGGATTAAACTGGTACCTTCTGTGTTTCATTCATTTGAAGGAATTTTCTTGAAGCTGGGTTTCATGCCCAGTTGCTTTGCTCCAAGTTTGATTTCTGAAAATACCATTCTGAGAGATCTGTAACTGAAGCTCTTTTACCCATCTCTAGGCAGAAAATGCCCTGTCTTTGCCACACAACACTGAATTTCTCTTGCACTGCAAGTGTTTACAATTCCATTGCTAATGAGATTTTTAAAAAGTTGATGTAATTTTAAATTGTAATTTTAAACAGATTGTGAAAGGGTCTAAAATAATGCCTGAACTAAAATAACAATCTTTTTAATCTTGTTTCCTACACAATGATCATATAACTCCTTTTGGAATAGAAAAAGCTGAGAGCAACCCTTTTAAAATAAAATAGTCCATTTTTATGTATTTTTACCTCAGTTTGTCTGTATACATGGTGCTTGCTGTAGATAGAAGCTAAATACTCATTCTAAAGCTCACTGATCAGTCTGTATTTGGCTTTTTATAATCAAACCTTTGGATTAAAATCTTTTCTGATCATTCTGAAGCCAATTAATTTATTTTCTTTTTTTTTAACTTAGAGGTTGAGAAGTTGAAATGCAGTGTGTGTGTTTATCTATGTGTGCACATTCACACAAACACTCTGGAATTTGGATAACATCTCTTTTGAATTTCAGTAACCCTATGGCAGATTCTTTGTTCCACTAGATTTATAGCTGCAGAATTGACAGTGATGAAACTCCTGTGCTCCAGTGACTTCACTTTTTTGGGAAACTTTTAGTTGAATGTGTCATATAGTGGAGATAATCTACCCTTTCTACCACCCAGGAATAAATTAGCAGGGATAATATGTCCTTTCCACTTTCTGGGAATAAATAGTACATATCTGAGCTGGTGGGACTCCCACAAACATAGATCATATGAGAAAATATAGATGGCTTTCCTGTATTTTAAAGAAACTCTTAAATCTCTGTCTGGCTTGTGTCAATATTTCACTGGGAGTACAATCAGTCCAGTTTCCCTTCTCAATAAGCAGGTTAATAGAAGTGAATAAACTCTGAAGATGCTTAACGTGCTGCCAGTGTCAGAGTCAGGATTGCACTGAGGGGATTATTTGAGCAGACATTGAACTGTTTGCATTGACGAAGCTTTTTTGTTTTCCATGACAAAAGGCTGGTTGTTAATTTCATAGCAAGGTACCACAACATGGCTGCAGCACAAGTGAGAACACTGACAGTGAGCCTGTCCTTAAGGAAGTGCAGTAGTTCACACAAAATCAGTGTAACATTTTCTTATTTCAGGGAAAGTGCCCCATTTTTCATCTACACTTGGAAATGATTTTTTTGTCAGAAGAGGAAGCAGTTCTTCACAGCACAGTGTCTTGATAAATGCTTATTGCAGAAATATCCAGAAAGCCAAAAGAACACCTAAGTTTTTTTTTCCTCCCTGTTAGACTGCATAGCAGTCTCTATTTGCTCTCCAATACCACAGAGGAATGGAGAATAAAATTACTAATATATTAATATGCAATAAGTGGGGGAAAGCAATCTGCATAAACCAAATAAATTCCTAAATGCTGTCCTCTTTTTGTAGGTGCAGGAAAACCACCCATGTATGGAGACTATGAAGCTCAGAGGCACTGGCAAGAAATTACTTACAATTTGCCCATCAGGCAGTGGTAAGTGGTGCTGGGGTAGCTCAGCTTACAAGGGGTGAATGTGGCAAAACTTTGGTTGTGTTTTACACCTCTTGAGTTCATTGTTCACACCCATGTTCCTATTAAATTTCTAGATGTGAGTGCCTGGTGTGTAGTGAGCTTCATTCCTACAGATCACTTAAAACAGGAGGAAAATTATTCCAAATATTTTATTTATTTTTACGTTACTCCCAATGTTCCTTAGAGCTTGCATGGAACAGTAACAGTTATATATAGTCCATATGTATGCAGCAACACAAATTGGAATGTATTGGAATTCCAGGTAGTCTTCCAGCAGGGATGGGGTGTGGTGTTTGTCTGGTGTAATTTTGCCTCATCTCTCTGTTGGGGAACCAGCCTAATATGACAAAATAGAATATTAATTCAATATGTATGTAACTGTGCAGATGACTCTGTGTAGTGACCTCAGATCATTATCATTTCTCTTGTATGTTTTACTGGGCTGCCCAAACCCTCCCTGTGCCAGGTTGGGATAAGGGATATTACATAATAATAGAGTTGGCAGCTTTGATCCACTCTGCTACACTGAACTATATCCACTTAAAATTAGGAGTTATAGCAGCCATTATTTCCAGCCATTCCCAGGGGCCAGATGAAACTGTTGCAGCCTGGGATTAGCTGATGGGCTGCCAGGTGGGCATCTTGGTCCTGTTTTTTTGCTCTCTGTTTTTATAATTTATGTCATTTTATATTTAGAACAGAAGATTTTTGGATTGGATCTGCTCTGGGAATTCAGCCTCTAATACAGCAAAGTCATATTCAGTCTTGAGCGTTTGGAAAAGCACATCTTGGCTGACATGAAGGGGATTGCATTCTAGAATTTAAATATTTCTTATTTATGTTGTTCTTTAGAGTCTTGACATTATTTATTAAAGGCTGCTTTAAGAACATTCCTATCCTACTGCTAATGAAAACTCTGAAGGCTTTCTTGCTAAATAAGGATTGTTTTTTAATGGAAACAATGATTATATGGAAGGTAAAATTAAACAAAATAAACCCTCAAAACTGGAAAGTTCACAAAAAGTTGCAAACCATTACATGGTGCATGAAGAATCTGCACTGCCTTGGCATGGGCAATGCTGAATTGCAGGGTGAGAGGCAGAGATGCAACTCAAAGAAATATGATTTATCATCAGTTCACAAGACACTTCGGGCAGCTCATAAAGAATTCAGGAAATATCATTTACTGTAATAAATGTCAAAAATTGGCTGCATTTGAAGAGAGGAACTGGAAGAGCCAAGAGCTTGCCCTGTGGCAGTTGGAGCAGCCTAGTCAGTGTTGCACTGGGAGATAGAAGGGTCTGATGCCTTGTTGTTGTAGCTTTTCCTTGGACAAAGCCCTCCTTTGGAAGAGGTGCCGATTCTAACAGCTGGCACAATTCCATGGAAATGCTGTCACAGTGGAATCCCAAGGGGGAAAATCCTTTTCCTTTCTTGCACGTGGTCCACCTGAGTTTTGAGGGAGAACTGGGATTTTCCCCCTCCAGATAAATGAATTTTAGCAGCTTTTTAAACCTGCTTTGCAACCACAAACGTGTGAACTCTGAATCGCTTTTGCTGTTATTTTGTTGCTTGAGATTTTCTTTATTTGCAGCAAAATTAAGCATATACAGAAATTGCTACCTTCTATTTTGGATTTTGAATGCATTTATCATTCAGCCTTTTCCTTGGGCCAAAACCAACCCGGAAATATAAATTCTTCTTTAATTTTATTTTCTTTTAGGTACTTCAACACAAGTGATAACAACCTTCTGTACTGGGGCCTTGATTATCCACCCCTTACAGCCTATCACAGCCTTGTGTGTGCTTTCATGTAAGTTCAGTACTTGGAATACTTCTGTGTTACATTCTGCTTTTTGCCAGGTCTGTAAGTTTTAGCACATTTGGATGTGACTTGGATATTCAGCTTTCCACTGTAGGGTCAGGGATGCACAGGGACAAAGTACTGTAGGAATTGGGTGCACTGCCTGGGAATGCCCTGGTGTGTGCAGAGCCCAAGTGACATTTGATGACTGGATATCATGTAAATAGAATTCTGTTATTGGAATACTTTTTCCACAGGGGCTTTACTGCCATTGGAATGAGACTTATGGAATAAGAATGTAGGTTAAAGTGCACGGGCAGAGTTATGTGGGGCATCTATGTGAACTGTAAATGGTTTATATTTAATACTTAAGCATGAAAGGTATTTACAATTGTTTTTTTAAAAGTCAGTAGAACCAGACTGAAGGTGGTTGTCTTGTCCTAATAAATATTGTATTCCATTTTTACTGTTTCCAAAGGCTATTTTTTTTTTAATTGTGCAACAGTTTACAGTGTAATCTGACCAAGGGTTGAGGAAAACCTTCCATTGAGCCCTGCTGCTCTTGGAAATATTTCTTCTCATTCATCTCTAATTCTTGGAATATGCTCCTGTGCCTGTTGTCCTTATTGCTGGGAGGAGTGTAAAGGGAAATGGGAGCTGCCTGCATTTGGGTGTGTCTGTGCCTTGTTTTCCAGTGCCAAGTTACTAAATCCTGAGTGGATTGCCCTGCACACCTCTCGGGGCTATGAGAGTCAGCCACACAAGTTGTTCATGAGGACAACAGGTAGGGAATTGGATTTCCCCAGCATGGGCCTGCACATTTGTCTCACTAATTTAACATGTTCAACATGCAGCTTCTCTGTTTCCACTGTTTATTCTCTTTATTCTCACTTCTTTGACTCAGGTGGCTTTGCAGGTCCAGTTATGAACTGACCCTCCTGTGTTTTTTTCCTCTTCTGCCACCATTTGTCAAACTGATAAATGTAAAATAGGCAAATAACTTTCCAACTCAGTTCATTAAAATCTCTGAAACAAAGCTGCCTTTTGTAGCATAGGCTCACTTAATTTTGAAAATAGTATTCTTGCTTTCCCTTCCATTCTTATAGTCTTTGTTTTTAGCATAACTTGGTTTTTATTGTAAAATTCATTTACATGTAGACTGGCATTCACTGACTTAACAGCCAGCTGAGGTCTCAGATCTTTATTATGAGGTGGTTACTTGATCTCAAAGGGAGAGATATTTGATATTATTACTGTTAACAAGAAAGTAAAAATTTGTTTTACCACTTCCAGTCTGAATTTTCTTTTCATGCGGTCACTCTTCTGACCATTTAGTTATTTTGAACTGCCACCACAAAAAACCAAAAAAAGATAAGTAAAACAGAAAAAACATGTAGATAACTTACTTTGGTAACTGTATCAGTAGGACAGCAAACAATGGGTCCAATGGACTCTTCTTACCCTGTTTCTATTTTTCTTCATTTTAAATCTGTCTTTTGCTTTCCCTGACACTCAAGTTCCACAAAATGCTTTCTGATTGCAACAGCAGAATTTGTTGTTTATCAATAGCTTTTCTGTACTTCACAAACCTCTCAGTCTGGTCTCTGGTAATTGATTGGATTGAAAAAAAAAATAAAAATCACTAGAGCTTAATTACCCTTGAAATGGTCTTTATTAATTTTGAAATCAACTCACTTGACAAACCACTGATGGATCTAGAGAGCTGATAAACACTTTTTAACAGTAGCCATTAGAAGAAGGCATTAAAATAACTCAGAGTGGTCAATGTCAGCTTTATTTCAAGTATTCAGTGTATTTGTTTTGCTAACACCTTGGGTATATTTGTTTAGTTGTGGTTTAAGCTGGCAAAATAATTCATCACTGAGTAACTTGAGATATTTAAACATTTTCTTCCAAAGCCCGTGGCTAAAAAGAGGCAAAGTACACTTTCCCTCTTGGAATTATTGCACATTTTATGAAACTGGTTTGCAGAAATAATCTTGAGTTTTTTCTCAGACAACCCTCAAGAAGAATTCACCTGCTTGGCACAACCCCAGCCAGGGGAACCTGCTGGTTCTGTGTTCTTGTCAACTCTTACAAATACTTGCTGCAGGCAGGTGATCAAAGCCAAATCACTGGGTTTAGCCTGTTAACCCCACACCACTGATTCACACAGGACTGTTCCAGTCTGGAGCTCCTTAGCTGTGCCCCATCAAAGAACCTGCCTGGATGCAGCCCTAGCTGATTTCTCTGGGCATTCCAAATGCCTCCCTGGTTTTGGCATGTGAGGAACTAGAGTGTGCTCCCTGTGTGACTGAGGCTGTGCCAGGAGCCAGGACAGCTGAACACGTGGAAGCAGCAGCTTTGGGACATCAGAAATGAGTGTTACACACATTAACAAGATCAAATTCTGTGGACCTGGTTCTTTTTGTCCTTTGAAGTGGAACTGCCCAGTTTATTCTAACGGAGAACTTTCTGATATTTTAGTGCTTATGCTGTCCTTGTCTCCTGCTGGGGGGATTCTAATGTAAAGTTAATCTTTATTTTTCAGTGTTTGTTGCCGATTTGCTGGTTTATATTCCTGCAGTTATTTTATATTGTTCTTCCTTGAAAGAAACATCTGCTAAAAAGAAGGCAAGTACCTGGTGTGTGTAAATTAAACACAGAGAACACTGTTAGAACAGGGCAGAACTGTAACACTGAGTTAATTAACATCTAGAGCACTCTGATGGATTCCATGAAAACTGGTGTCAGTCAGTGTAGCTCATATTAAAGGCTTTTCAGTTAAAAAGACTTAAAAAGCCATTATTTTCTCTCACAGCAATTGTTTCAATGCTTTCAATAACAAGATGCTCTGAAATTAAGTAACCATGAACTCCTGATTTATAATTCTTCCTGAATTTGCTACTTGAGTAGTTAAAGCAAGGTTTGTGGTGTGGCACAGGAGGTTCTGAGAGCTGCTTTATCTTGAGCACCCCTTAGAGTAGATTTAATACATTTTGGGATAATAAGTCTCCTGATTTTTGTGGAATGGTTTAAGGTTTAACATGGGTGTGGTGGTCTTTAAGCTGCTTTCAATATTTTTCTTGTTTATGGAAAATGTTTATCCTTTTTTACTCCTCAAAATATTACTGACAGATGACTACTTGTAGATAATAAGATTCTTAAGTGTGCACCATGGAGGGGCACATTTTTGTACTGGAGAAATGTTAAGTTCTTCTGTCTAATGTCTATTTTTTGAGTAATTCCTTTTCCCCTCTCTTTGTTGATGCTTCTTTCCAGGTTTCCAGTGCTCTCTGCATACTGCTTTATCCAGGCCTCATTCTTATCGACCACGGGCACTTCCAGTATCCTTGTTGGGCACTGAGATGAATTTCTCTTTGTGGAGTGCCACTGTTCTTGGTGTTGGCTGGGCACAAGGCTGTTCTTGCATGCAAAGTCATCTGAGGGGCTTCTGCCCACCCCAAAGCAGAGATACCAAAGAACACTATAAGTCTGAGACATAGCGGAGATAAAAATTATTGATATTGGGACAGATCAATCCAAACATGAATATCATTCTTTCCATGCCTCAGCTCGTATTTCTGCCAGTCACTTTATTGCAGACAACACCAGGGGTGCTGTGGCAGAGGAGAATGATGGCTTGTGCTCCTGTGATGTGTGTTTGGGGAGGGAATCACCTCACATCTGCCTGACGTGGCAGCCGTGCCATGAGGAGTGTACCATCAGGTGTAGCTGTGTAAAACATTCAGTTCTGTGAAATGTGCCCTTCTGTCCTGCCTCTGCAATTCAGTGAAGTGAATCCAGGGCTAGCTGGTCAATATTGGTGCAGACACCTTCACAGGTGGGTCTTCTTTTATAAGAATTGTGGGGTTTACTGGTTTTGTACATGAACAAGCAAATGCTGTCAGCTGGCCTCCTCTTGGGGTGATGCAGTGGAAGCAGAGATGTCCTGCAGAGGCTCTGGGGCTGTTCCAGCCCTCTGACTCTTAGGTGAACAGTATCACTCCTGTGACCAGCTCCCAGGAACTCAGAGAGTGGCTTAACCTGGACTGCTGCACGTCTGCAAGATCAGGGCCCTTTTGGTGTGTTTGTTGGTGTGAAATCAACAAGCTGTCAGATACACCTGGTGACTGGGAGTGGGAAATGTGAGTGGGCTGCAGGCAGCGTGGGCAATCTCAATGTGTCATCAGAGATACCTACACTGACACACAGAGACAAAATATTGTGACAATTCTGACAGTACGAGAAATGCAACGAGGGGCCTGGAGTGACAGGACGAAGGGGAATGGCTTTAGGCTGAAGGAGGGGAGATTTAGATGGGATATTGGGAAGGAATTGTTGGCTGGGAGAGTGGGCAGGCCCTGGCACAGGTTGGGCAGAGAAGCTGTGGCTGCCCCTGGATCCCGGGGAGTGTCCAAGGGCAGGTTGGATGGGGCTTGGAGCAACCTGGGCTGGTGGGAGGTGTCCCTGCCCATGGCAGGGGGGGGCACTGGGGGGGCTTTGAGGTCCCTCCCAACCCAAACCATTCTGGGATTCTGTGCCTTATTGGTTTATTTCATTAAAAAAAACCCCAAAACAAGTAAAAGACAAAGCTAATATTTTGCTGCAATTTAATAGTAAGCGTAGCTTAGTCTATTCAAAATTTACTGATCTTGTGAACCTGTTCTCAAAGTCATAAAGCAGTAACATTGCTTTTAGTAACTATTATTCATTGTTTGTGCCATATTAGCAGCTAAGGGAACTGGTCATGGATGAGGGTGCATTGTGAGTGTAATAGAATCACAAAACCCTCAGAAGTCCTTGAACTAAATTATATATAATTTAAACCCCAACATATTTGAATATTCTGCACGTATCTTTTGGGAGCTGCAAGGAGAAGCTTGTGAAAGCTTTATGTTGTACAGTACTGTCACCAAAAGCTTGGTTGACTGAATGTACTTTATGTATGCAATTAACACACACATAGTTTGTCCTCATATTTGCCTGTGCAAGCTCTGAATCAAGCCTTGGAAATACAAAAGTTACACTTTAAATAGAAGTAAAATTATTTATCTGTGTGAACAACAGTCACAACTGGCAATGTGGTTTTAAAACTAACTTGGAAAAACTCATTTTCCGAGCTATTTATGCTTATCCCTCAGGGCATGAATTACTGACTTGCAGAACTGAGATGTGTATCTTGTCCTTGACATGAAAAACCATATATAACTCAGTGAGCCTCGGCTTTGCCTTGTGGGGTGTCCTTTGTTTGTCACATGACTGGGACCTCCTGGGCTCAGTGGCCTTTTGCTTGGCCTTAAACTACAAGCAAATGGAGCTCTACCATTCCCTGCCCTTTTTTTGCTATTTACTTGGGAAGTGCTTCAAGAAGGGGCTGAAAGGAAAGGGGTAAGTGGCTTTGAACTGCTTTTTCCCTCCCAGGAACACACCCAGGCAGGCTGCCGTGGAGAGTGGGATTCTCCTTACCATGGGGGCATTTCTGAACTCATCTCTGGTGGAAGATACTTGTGCAATGTCTTCCTCTCCTGCAAAACAAGTATTTCCTGCTGAGCAGGTATTTCCCTCCCTGCTGTGAGCCTCTCTCTCGGTCACAGGTTGGTGCTGCTGGCCAAACTGGCAGGGACAGTGGTGTTCTCCTTCGCTGCCTGCTGGCTCCCGTTCGGTACCGACGTGGAACAAATCATGCAAGTACTCAGAAGACTCTTTCCCATTGACAGAGGCTTGTTTGAGGCATGCATGTTTTCTTCTCCCCCACCCCACTGCCTGTTCCTGTATTCTTAGATCCCTTGAGAAACCTTCAGTGTGACCTTTAGGGATTTCATGGGGGAGACACACCACGGCACGGGTAATTCGAGAGGCTTCTTCAGCAGGCAGTCCTTGCCAGTTATTTAATCCAGTGTTTAACCCCAGCTCAGCTGGCATCTTCCAGGATATTATACCAGTAGACAACACTTATCCCATCATCAAACCCATACTTCAATCCATACATTTTTCCATTGAAACAGATTCCATAGTAATTGACAGTGTCAGAAGATGTAACCTTGAAAGTTAACAGCTTCAGCCTGCCTTTGGATCTGCTCAGATATTTTCAATGAGATTAACTATTTTAAAAAAGAATGTAAAATAATGTTGTGGGTACAGCCTAGAACTTCCTTTTTGACCCACCTTGTGCCAGTTTCAACAGTATTTTCCAGAAGTTTTAGGCCAGTTCTGCTTTTTCCCAGGCTGTGGACACTTGCATGGTGGATACCACTTAATGCAGCAGAGCAGTTCCTCATTTACCTAATGGCAGTGCCACAGGAGTTTTGGGGTGAAAGAAAGGGGTCTCATTTCCCAAGTCACAGGGAGTTGTTGCTGCTGCTTTGCTTAGTTAGGGTACAAGTCAGTATTAAACTTTTATACAACTGATTCTCACCTTCAAGCTTAACCAATGAAATGAAGCTTTGAATTTCCAGGTTTTGTTGTCACAGGGATTTAAAGCAAATGCTTATGTAGTTTGATTGATGTTTATTATTCTTTTAATCTTTTTTAGATGTAAATAATATCACACCTGGCACGTTTTTCTTCAAAAGTTAATGCTGATGTACCAAAGGCAGTGGCACAGAAGTGTTTCTTAGTGTCCTCTCTGCTAGTTTATTTAGAAAACAAACCCCAACAAACAAACACCAAGCAACCTCTCCAAAAAAGGCACCTCTAAAAAAAACAATGACCCTTTTTCTTGGGGATTATTCGGAATTTACAAAGAAATAGTTTTGGTCACCACACCTTTTATTCATACCAAGTTTAAAAATGCAACCTGTAAATGCCAATAACCAACGAATCTGAAAGAGCTGAAGGATTTTAGTCTAATATTAGCCCAAATATTTCCTGAGCTGCTCAGGGGGAGTGACTTGCAGGATGCTACTGCAGATAAAGCGAGAAACTGGCCACGTCAGCACTGCCCAGTAACTCAGCTGGGCTGTGTGTGTGTGTGACAGGCTCCTGCCTTGGCTCCCTGTGCAGCCCAGCAGCCCTCGCTGGGGCTGGGCCACGGGGCTGGCTCTGAGGGGCTGTTTGCTGGTGCTGCCATCGCCGCGGCCCCTGCCAATCCTCGGCACAGCCCCCTTGTTGGTGCCGGTGCCTCCTTGGTGCTCTGTACACACAGCTGTGCCTCCAGCAGCTGCCTGGGGATGAGTTTCACGAGCTGTGGTTACAAATTTAATTTGGAAAGCGATCCTAGCACAACTGCTAATGTCTTTAGACTTCTTGATTTATTGGAGGTTAACTCTGTCAGTGCTAGGAGGCAGCACAGCCGCAGCCAGGGATGCAAGGAGGTGTGGCAGGAGTGTCCTCACCTTTGGGAAGGGCTCAGCTGTGCCAGTGTTCTCAGGGGCACAGTGTCAGAGCCACATCCTCACCCAAGGTGTGGTCTCATGAATTAAATAGTTGTCCCCTGTGCTGAAGAACTACTTGTCAGTTATTTTAGAGCGTGATTTAATTCAGTCTCTTGAAACTTCCACTCAGAATAATCTCAAGTATATCTAAGAATATGATGTACATCTGCACTCTCATGGTAGAAACCCCAACAATCCCCCACTTCCCCAAGTCCCATTGTTGTCACAAACATGTTTAAATGAATATAATTATCACTAATTGCCTTTTTATTTCCTTCCAGGATAAAGTAGCCAATATTTGGTGCAGTCTAAGTGTCCTTATAAAGATAAAGAATATAGTATCACCTCAAACTCAGCTCAAACTCAGGTAAGACATAACTGAAGTGCTGTAGGTTGGTTTTATCTGCATTATTTTTTACAAAAGGAGTAAGCTTTCTCAAAGTGCTATGAGAAGTTGTGTTTAAAGTATTGAAAATCTTTGTTCTTTCCTATTTTGTACTTCTCTCCCCAGTGATGAGGGTTTCCCCAGCTGCTGTTAGGAACTGAAAAATTCCCTGCTTGTCTATACAGTGATTTAAGCTGCCTGGTTGAAACCGAGTTAAAATCTGCAAAGAATTCAAAGAATTCCCCCTTTTAGTGCTCACAGTTCTGTTCCTTGACTAAGTGGAGAATTCAAGTCTAGGCCTACAGAGTGAAGCACTAATAGATGCAGCTACTCATGTATTAAAACTGTTTTCCTTACAAAACTCTCCAGCTTTGCTGTAACATTCCTGAGCCTGCTTCCCGCCTGTATCAAACTGACTGTCCAGCCTTCCCTCCGAGGGTTTAAATTTGCTTTGGTAAGTGTTTGTTTGTAATTGCTCCTTGTTTTCCCCACCCGGAGCGCTGGGGTGTGACCAGCAGCTCCAACAGCAGTTGCTGCAGAGCTCGCGGGGGTGTGTGCCATTAAACGCTCAAGGACCTGGTTATAAAGTGTCTCACTTTCACATGTTTCACACCCCTCTTCTGAACTCAGGCTTTTTTTTTTTAACTTAGCCTCAATTTTATTTATTTCACATTTTTATTATCTTCCTCTGAAGAGTCTTTAGAAGATTCCATACACATTGAAGCCTTATATAGAATTGGGATTTCTCCTCTTTTTGTTTAGCTGCCAAAGTGCCGGTTTTTCTTACTGCATTGGCTGCAAAATTCAACAAAAAAGTCCCCAAATGGACATTTTGAGCTCATTAGTGGTTTGAAAATAAAGTGGTACTCTTTTCCCAAATGTTTGCCTTTCCTTAGTCACACCATTGAATTGAAGCACATTGCCATGACTTATGCAAAACCCAAAAATTGTATGGAGCTGGTTCTAAACTGTCAAAAGCTGCAAGATAATTTCATTTTGATTTTTTGTGTAATATTTGAGAGTTTATCACAACACTTACCCTAAGAATTGGTTGATGTTTTGCAGTGTGTTTTTATTTGGTGGGAGGAAAACCAAACCCAAACCAGTTTGTTTACTTTTGTGTATTGACTGTTCACGATGATGAGCAACATTTTATGTCAAAAATGTGGGCAGTTCTCACCATGAGTGAGATTTCCCAGGGCTTGTGTGGGTGAATATTGTGTTTCCTTGGTGGGGATGCTCTCAGTGAAGCTGAGCAGAGCGAGGGCTCTACATGAAGTGCTTTCTGACTAATTCTGGGTAAACTTTCCAACAGTGTGTTTTTCTCACGTGTGGGTGGTTCCAGGAGCTGCCCTGGTGCCTGTAAATGGCACTGGAGGAAATGTAGCAGTTAATTAGAAAACTCAGCTCATTGAGCTCCTGCCTTCATGTGGAGTCTGTGCCAGCAGACACTAAAGCAGAGCTTTGCATCGCAGTCACACAGACTAATCCAGCTCTGATCTCCTTTCCTAAGGTTAGTTGTGCACTGTCATTTTTCCTGTTCTCCTTTCAAGTCCATGAAAAATCTATTCTTCTGGTGGCAGTGTAAGTAAATTATTTTCCTGTGGATATGTTTTGATCTTTTCCTCGTGCTGTTGTTGCATGCTGCTCTTTAACCTACAAATATATTGGATTTTTAACAGTCTGCACATTGGCTTTGCTGAGTAACTTGCAAATGAAGGTGTGCAAGGACAGCCAGGCTGGTCTGTCCCGTGTCACTCGTGGTGAGGGGACAGGCACCAGCTCTGCTGTGCTGTGTGGGTGTCCTGCATGGACCTGAACTGGGTGTTGGATAAGGGAAGAACTGATCCCTGTTTTCCCTCTCTTCATTCTAGCCCAGTTTGCTTAATCATAAATGAAATCCCCTTTATGGCCACGTGGTTTTTGCTCGTATCAACTTTCAGGTGAGTTGGAAACTATTAACGTAGTTGGAGAGGGACTTGGGACAAGGGATGGAGGGACAGGACAAGGGGGAATGGCTTCCCACTGCCAGAGGGCAGGGATGGGTGGGATATTGGGAAGGAATTGTTGGCTGGGAGGGTGGGCAGGCCCTGGCACAGGTTGGGCAGAGAAGCTGCGGCTGCCCCTGGATCCCTGGGAGTGTCCAAGGGCAGGGTGGATGGGGCTTGGAGCAACCTGGGCTGGTGGGAGGTGTCCCTGCCCATGGCAGGGGTGGGATAGGATGGGCTTCCAAACCAGTCTGGGATTCTTTCCCCCCAGTTCCAGTAAAGATAAATGTATTTATTGTCTTTCCTGTGCTCTGTGCTTTCTCTGGGCCCCCCTGGGGCCGTGCCCTCCCGCTGTGGGTGCTGCTGCCCCCAGCATGCTGCCCCTCCTGCTGAAGGACGGGCTGCTCCTGCCCTACGCCGCCACCATGCCGGCCTTCCTGGCCGTGTGCCTGGCCTCCTTCTCCATCCTGGACAAGACCTCGGCAGAGGACCTGCAGCTCAGGGCCTTCTCCCTTTCCCTGAAGGGATACATGGCTTGGTTTAAGTCCTTTCCCAGGATTGTCAGGAGTCTGGTAAGCATTTTTAATTCCTGTGACTCTCCGTGCCAGTGTGGGGGGCTGTAAGACAGAGCCCCCAAGCAGTGCAGTAGCAGCTGTACCTGTTGGAGGGGTTACATCACCAGCACCTAATCTATGATTCCTTGTCTTCCAGTTCCTCCTTTCCCTGTCCCTGATGGGTGTCCTGTCCCTCCTGAGCGCTGCGGTGCCTCCTCCCCGCAGCCTCCCGGATTTATTCCCCGTGTCCGTGTCCGTTGTTTCCTGCTTACACTTCCTATTATTCCTGGTGTATTTTAATATTGTTATACTCTGGGACTCCAAGAATAGTAAAAGTCAGAAGAAAACCAGTTAATCCCCGTGTGGAGCTGCAGGACTGAAGTGTGCAGGACAGAGCGTGTTTGGTGAGTGCTGCGAGCGCCGCAGGGGAGCCTGTTTGGGATGGACACAACTGCTGGACCCAGGGGCAGGCAGGAAACACCTTCTGCTTATTCAGACACAAAACAATCAAAGGCTGTTTCAGGGGAGAAGTATTGTTGGAGAGCATTGGAAATATGATTTGGTGTGTTTTCTTCAGAAGTGTCATACTTTTGTTACCATTTGTAAACCTAAAATGCCTAATAAAGGACCAAATTTTGAATTAATGCCAAAACACCCTGTATCTGCTGTATTTGCAAAAGTAGCAGTAAACTTATTCCTCTCCCAGCACAAAAGGCCATAAGCAAGTCCTGCAGGTAAAGTAGAAACACTGGACTGGCAGCTCTGAGTTTGTGTTGAATTGTTTTATGACACAAACTTGTCCCTGTCCTCCACTGTAACCCTTCTCCCTTCACTGTCAGCCAGCAGCTCTGGTTTAAGTGCTTTCAACACTTCTGCAGCCTTAGGACTCAACAACTGTCTCTTTAACAGGACTGAAAAGCCCAAACCTCCTGGTTCTGCTGCAATAAAAGCTGAGGTGCTGCAGTGCAGTTGGAAACCAGGTATGAGGGGAAAAATATCCCAAGCCCACCAGAACCCCCCCTCCCTGCACAGCAATTTGCAGATATAAACTGAACTCAACTCTGCAATTTCTCCCTGGGTGCAGCACAGCCTCCCCTGCCAATAATTCAGAGAATGCAAATTGATTGAGTAATTATAAACATAGCAAAGCATGGAGGAAGAAAATAAATCATAAAGCAATTTGGGGTGGTATGGTTTAATTAGGAGTCAGTCTATCCTTTTTCTTGTGTGTTTATATATAGATGTGTGTGTGTGTGTATGTATATATATATTAAAAAAGGCCCCCCCTCCTTGTTTAGAGGCTTCCCCCTGCCCTGGCTGTGCTGCCACATTCCAGCCTGTCACTGCCATTAGTGTCAGTGTGTGAATCAGCTGTTCTGGGAACTCCCAACTGTGTCAGTTATGAGCCTGTCAATGGAGTGGCCACGAGCTGAGTGTATTTATGCAGTTTTTCCAGCCTTATTTGTTGTGGAAAAAGTACCCAGAGCCAACATCTGCCCCTGGCAGCTCCAGCAGAGTGGAAACGGTGCTCTGGGGTAGGAACTCCAAGGATATTGGGGGGTGAGCACAGTTCAGCAAATTCCCATAAAACAACAAAACTTGAGTATTTGCACAAGTATTTAGAATTTTTCTGTGGGTGTGACTAACCCACAGCTCTGCCCACAGCACAGCTGAGTGGCATTGGTGTGTATGAGGACACACAAACAGGAATCTCTGTCTCCAGAGGCTGTGAGATCCCAAACACCCCCTGGAAAGGCTGCCTGGAGTTTGTGAGCCCCGAGGAAGGTGTGTCAGGTGCCAAGGAGAAGGCAGGTGGAGGGAAGCAGCAGGAGCTGGGGCTCTGATCAGCCTGGTGTGTCCAGCAGGAGCCTGGGCCGTCCTTCCCCCCATAGCCAAACATTAGTTTTGAGTGTATCCCTTTTCTTTGTCCTTGAGGTGGCCTCGGGGGGTGATAAAGTGAGAGTCACCCGATCCACCTTGTGTGGAACTGGAAATGGTTCTTAACAGCCCCAGCTGTTTCAGAGGCAAGAGCCTGGTACAGCAGGAGGTCAGAGCCACAGTAACTGCCTAAATAGCTGAGGCATGTGAGGGGTATGTGCTGCACGATCCTGGATACTGCTTTATTTCCCTAAAAAATGACTAAATACCAGATTCAGTAATTGCCATGGTGTAAGTGATGCTGTAACTCATTGCCCATCATCACCTTCACTGTTACTTTCTGTACAAGTTTTATGTTGTTCTTCCAAGACTGCCCAGAACAGCTTGATTTAGACCAGCACAGTCAGTTCCAGACTCTTCTCAGATCAATAATCATTTAATTTCCAGCTCCAGAGGTTACAGTCAGGTTATATAAACTCTTGCTGGTTCAGGTGTCCTCCCCTCATCCTGCAGAGCCACCGGCTGGTGCCCCTTACACAAAAACAGCCCCCCCCAGCACTGAGAGCCTGGAAATGAGAAAAACTGTCCCAGTTCCCTTCAAACAGTTCCTAATCTTTTTCCCAGTTGGACTGCACAGAGAGGGAGGTGCAAAAACATTCATTACAAACTCACAAAGCTTGAGTGTGAGAAACACATTCATCACTTTGGTGCTCAGTTTCAGTTGTACAAAGCAGTTTATTTGAGGAGCAGGACTTTGCAGGGGTTGAAAGGACAGTCAAGTGTGTATAAAAAAGTGTAAATCTTTCTGCTGCACTTTTCCAACCTAATGCAAGGATTTGCAATATGAGGGATGCCCCAGGCTGGAGGGGTGGAAAAGAGAAGCAACTGGTTTATATAAAGCAACTCTGCTCTTACATCATTAAATACCAAAACTAAACTTGCTGACCTAAGGAGCAAACGTTACCAGAGCCTGTGAGTTAATGCTGGGTTTGGAGGAAACCTTGTTGTGGGTGACAAACGTGTCCCCACGTGTGGCAGCACCAACAGGGAAGCTGTTTGTGAACAAGGACTAATTCCCTCCTCCAGCCTTAGAGCCCAGCCCGGGCTAGAACAGAACCCCACAGAGCGCAGAGTTTCCCTCCCAGGCAGCAGCAGCAGCAGCTCAGGCCCCGCAGGGCGGGTTCCTTGCAGGGAGATGCTGTGGCTGTGCACATTGTTCAGCCTAAGCAGAGGCCAGGAATGTTGGGACACGGAGCACCTGCCCGGCCCGTGCGGCCGGATTGGTTTACACGCAGCTCCTCGCGCCTTTTAAGTCCAGTCCAGCAGGTGGAGAAGTTTGGGGTGATGTGGAATGCATTTTTCACATAATGCCTGGGGGGAGATGAGGAACGACTAAAATAAATAGCAATTAGGCAGCAGCATCATCGCTCAGGGTGTGTGTTGGGAGTTTCAGAGCTGTCTGCTACCCGGTTCGAGCCTCACTGTGTAAAACACCCTCACAACCTCAGGCAAGGCAGGGCAGCAGCTGGTCTGCCCTGAGCTGCAGGAACGTTTTAGGATGGCTTAAGGACATTCCATAGAAAAAGTTGAGGAATAACTGCTAAGAGATCATTGAGCCACCACAATTACAGGTTTTTAAAGCAATTTACAGTGTTGGTCACACATGGAAGGGATAAAGACAAGCAGAAAAAGGAAATGTGTCATTTTTTGGACATGAGGGGCAAAACCTTGTGCAAATACTGACTGCACTCTGCTGTCCATGGACATAAACCTGTAGTAGACCTGAGTGCTTTGAGCCAACTGTGAGTTGAAGCCTTGGAGTTGCCAGCATGACTTTACTACAAGCTGATAACCCACTGCAAGACCTAAAGTGATTATTGTGCCATGGAAAGGTTCCTCTGCAGCTGCAGGACCCAGGAATTATGCTGAGTGGAAACTATGAGGATGCTGGCTCTGCTGTCCTGCACGGAGATGCCATCCCTGCAGCACTCTGCCTTGGGAGTGGGAACTGGCTTGGAAGGAGTAGCAAACTCTGGCATGAGCAGTAGGATAAGGTCAGATTGTGTCCAAGCTGGGTTTAAAAGGCTTTGGTTTTGCTACTCAGTTACTTGTGGTTAATTACAAAGTAAAACTGAGCAGCACACTGTGTATATGTGAGCCCAGCCCTGCCCCACCTCAACCTCACCCGGGTTCCACAGCCCTCAGGGACAGGAACCAGACTGCAACTTCCCAAAGGAGACGTGTTCTCCCACTGCTCAGGGAGTGGAGGTACCCTGTGGGTGTTCCATCTTTAGAGACTCCATGAGAGCAGCTTTGCCACGCACAGTAACACGGGGTGGCACACAAGGCCAGTCACTGCCCGGGCTCCTCCTCCCGGCACAGGGAGGGCCCCACCGGTGCCCTGGGGCTGTTGAGTGGTGCCCACAGACCCCCCGAAGCTGCCCTTACCCGCCCCTGTCACTGTGCGGGGGTGCTGGGCGGGGCAGGGAACAGCCCCAGGGGCTCCTTGCACTGCTCCAGGAGCGACTTCAGGAACTCGGCACTGCCCGTGGTCTGGATGAACCCTGAGGGGGAAACCAACATGGGTGTTATGGCAGAGCTCACGGCAGTGCCCACACACACACACCGGTTAAGGAAGATGCTGCAGTGGGTAAAACCCACAACCCCTTTTCCTTCAAGCAGTTCTGGGGGCTCAGCAGTGATTTCAGAGCTTGTCCCAAAGCCCCCTGTTACACACCCAGGGCAGAGCAGAATGTGCTACAAGTACTAGAAGCTGGTACTTCTCTTTTGCTATTAATAAAAAATAAATAAATAAATAAACCCCCACAAGGGCCACATTCAGCAGAACCCAAGCAAGGACGGCCTGAGGAACCACCATCCCTGGAGGCCCCCACACCTGAGCCCACAGCAGGTGGCTGGGACAAGGAGAGGGAAAAGTGTGCAAGGGCAGGAAGGAACTCAGGGAATGAGGACATGTGTGGAGCGGGTCTGGGAGCAGGTGCACCCGAGTGCCAGGGCTGCCAAATGGTCCCTGCAGCAGATGAGCAGCTCTGCCCCCAGTGGCTGTGGGGGGTCACAGGGAGCTCTGATTCCAGCACCACCGAGGGGTGAAGAGGGAGCTCAGAATTCCATCACACACAGCAGGAACAAGAGCCAGGTATCTACAGCAGCTGACAGCCAACCAGCAGGGCCCCCCTGCACACCCCCTGCTGCTCAGGGACACCCAACTCCCACCAAGAAAATTTCCCCCACCACTGAAAAACCACTTTTCAGCACCACCCCCACCAAGATACCACTTTTCAGCATTATTCCTAAAACCCATCATTTTTGACACAAATTATCAGCAAAGGTCCACCACAATTACTTCCAAAAGGAAACTGCCCAGTCTTATATAGCAAGAAAAAGAAAAAAGACAGATTTAATCACAAACTGGCTTACTTGCACTAAATGCAGTTCCTAATTCAGTCTTTCTGGATCTGATTGCCCTTTAATCATGGATTGCAGCATTCAGACAATGCAGCACATAAAGAACCCGAACACGCCACAGCCACCACACTGAGCTGTCCTAAAAAACACAGGCTGCCCAGGTACACAGGAAACAGCATGAACTCAGCTATTGTTCCAAACAGAGAATCCAGAATGGTTTGGGTTGGGAGGGACCCCAAAGCCCCCCCAGTGCCACCCCCTGCCATGGGCAGGGACACCTCCCACCAGCCCAGGGTGCTCCAAGCCCCGTCCAGCCTGGCCTTGGACACTGCCAGGGATCCAGGGGCAGCCACAGCTTCTCTGCCCAACCTGGGCCAGGGCCTGCCCACCCTCACAGACAGGAATTCGTTCCCAATATCCCACCTAACCCCATCTCACCTCAGAGTGAGCTGTTCTTAGAATCCCCAGCAACAAAGACAAACCCCTCCAAACTCCTCTCTCTCTATCTTCATGTGCACTTCCTGAGCAAGTGAAACTACATCAACCCAAAGAGAACACCCACAGAACTCGCGGCAGAGGATGGATGTGAGCAGAGCAGCTGGAAAAGGGCTGTGTGGCACCCAGGAGGGGCCTGGGCAGGCCCAGCCTGCTCCTCTCCCAGCTCCAGTGTGAGGGTTCCCAGGGAATCCCCCCGAGCCCTCAGTGCCCCTCCTGGCCCACAGAGGCACCCCCAGGGCTGGCTCTTCCCAAGCCTCCCTCCCCTTCCCAGTTCCCCTGCCACCCTTCCCCAAGTTTGACTGCTCTAAA
The DNA here is from genome assembly GCA_013400415.1 of Scytalopus superciliaris. Classification (NCBI taxonomy): domain Eukaryota; kingdom Metazoa; phylum Chordata; class Aves; order Passeriformes; family Rhinocryptidae; genus Scytalopus; species Scytalopus superciliaris. The sequence continues at coordinate 107,518 of VXBX01004721.1, read as the reverse complement.
ACATTTACAGATCTAAAAAGCAGAGGGGAAAAAAATGTTCACCTGTCGGGTGATATAAAACCAATCTTCTACTAAATGTGCCAGAATAATTTTTCTCCACCTCAACCACAGTTAAAACCTTCAGTCTATTCATTACTGTCTTTTTATAGTATTTTTATTTAATAAAACCTATTAAGACTACCATACAAATCTCTTTACTTATGCTTTTATCTTTTAACTGATCAATTTTTATATTGCTGACATCCCTTCTTCACCATTTGCTCATTTAAAAATTCATAGTATATGAGCTCTGTCTCTGGAGAAAACGTCTATAAAATTTGTTACAGCTGGCAAATGTGTATGAGTCAGTGATAGCACATGACTAAATGCTTCACAGAAAATAAAATTTGTTTCTGTAGTAAGCAGAACTGTTTAAATGTTATTTATTTTTATGTTTCAAAGAAAATATATTGTGAAGTGCTGCATTGATTTAATAGGCAGCAATGTCTGTGTACACGCTGTACCCGGGAAATTTATGAAACCTTTGCACAACTCCTTTAATTGAATTTTCCAAATCTCTCACCACACACAAATAATCAATATCTTCTGCAGAGAAAACCAGTCAGAATTATTACAGTCTTTCTTTTCAATTTTGTTGTCATCAGCACATACAGAGCACCTGGATATTTGTAATGTCTGGGTAGCAAGTTATTTACACCTCTTAAACATATAATTGCTACTAAGTGAGTCCAAACTAATGTTTCTTTTCTTTTTTATTTAAAATAATTATATTCATGGGACAGAGCAGTATTTATTGCCATGTAGGAGTTGCTACATGTAGCTGTTGGAAGAACTACAATTCTTCTGAATTTTTCATTAAGCTTAATACTCCAAACTAGACCCACTGCAATTAAAAATGAATGACTGTGTGGCTCTGCAAAGGTAAACAGAGAGTGACAGAGCTGGGTGAGGGCTGGGGTGGCAGCCCCGGCTGTGCCCTGGGCCCTCTGCCTGCTCTGCAGCTCTGCCTGTGCCAGGGCAGGCAGGGGCTTGGTCTGGCACCTTTCCCTGCCCCATCTCCCTCACACCTCGGGCTGAGCTGTAAAATACGGGCTCTCACACAGGGGGGGCGTCCAACAGCCCCAAATCCTGCTGGGAAGGAGCAATGGGAACCCCAGCCCAGCCCCTCGGCCAGGACAAGGCTCCTCCCTGGGCCAGGACAAGGCTCCTCCCTGGGCCAGGACTAGGCTCCTCCCTGGGCCAGGACAAGGCTCCTCCCTGGGCCAGGACAAGGCTCCTCCCTGGGCCAGGACTAGGCTCCTCCTTGGGCCAGGACAAGGCTCCTCCCTGGGCCAGGACAAGGCTCCTCCCTGGGCCAGGACAAGCACCAGCACTGCAGATTTGGGGGACTGGGGAGTTGTTTTGTCACCTCTCTGAGAGTGGGAGGGAGTTGCTTGGCCCCAGACTGGAACAGCCACTGCACAGCACAGGGAGAGGAGCAGCCAAACTGACCTCCTGGCTGGGGGTGGGCTCAGGAGAACCAACAGCACCATCAGGGACACAAACTCAGGCCAGCCATTTGGGATGGGAGGCTAAACACCAAACCTGGCCTAAGAATTGAGCAACAGTGTTTGCAAGCACGAGCTCTAAACCTCCATCTAATAATCTCTGGGGGAAAAAAGTCCTTCAGCATCACCTTGGTTGCTTTTAGAGCTGTTGTGCATCCAAACCACAACCCAAACTCTGAAAGAAGCTCAAGTTTCTAAGGAAATTTAGTTGTGAATCAACTCAGTCCATTTAAGTTCCCAAGACTTACTTTTCCCAGCAGAGGGATAATGACATTTCTTCCCTGCAAGTGAATACAAAGCTGGGCTGAGAAAAATAAACACGTTTTTTAGGTTAGGGTTTTACAGTCAGAAAAATCCACCTTTCCTGATGTATTCCCCTTTTCCCCAGGAGATCCCAAAGGAGGAGGAGGAAGGATGGGCGGGACAGACCCCAAGTGTGTCTGAAGGTCAACAAATTTGTTTCACTTTATGTGAGAAGGATGTAAAAATAAACTGTTAATGTGATTTACCCTCACTGCCAGCAACCCACCAGCAGACCAGACCCAAGGGGTTTAGTCTTAAGTCCAAAAAGTCCAAAACTCAAACTGCCATGAACTGGGATAAATAGTGGAATATGGTATTTTTGTCTGGTTGGAGAGGGAGCTCTGCTTATTAAGGAGGCCTCTGTATTTCACAGTTCTGACATGGAATTTACATTTTGCCATCTGTCCAGTCTGCACAAACCTGGGCTGGTGAGCTGGAGCTGAGCTTTGCTTCATGCCTGGGCTCTCCAGCTTTGCTTTCATTAGTGATTCCAGGGGGCATTAAATGAAAATGCACCCAGCTGCCCCCAACCCAGCCTCTGGGAAAGCACCACTGCTGCTGCAAGGGTGCAAACCCCTCCCTTTAAAGGCTGCAATCCCAACCCACAGAGCCCTCCCCAGCACACACACAGCACGTGCTGGACTGCAACACACCGACTCCCTTTCATCTCGGGGCAGTTGTTCCACAATTTGCTTACTTTCTATTCCCAAACATTTTGTTTACTGTAAATTCCAGTCCTGGCCAGACAATGCTGCCCTTTTTTCCTGCTGGTCACCCAAAATGATAAACTGAGATGCACACAAGGCTGCCCATTGAGCCAGGAATGTTCTGGACGGAGTTGTTTTAAGAGGAGGCTGTGTATGTAAAGTAAATTTCATAAATAAATTTCATGCCTCACCATGTGATGATAATGTGACACTCCCTTGATACCAAGCCACTGAACAGTCATAAGTTTTCGGCCTTGCCATAACTAATTAAAAATAATTCTGACAAAAACCACATCCAAAACTAAAGGGCAAAGTAAAACATCTCCAGATGCTTTTCTTTGATCACACACTTCTCTGCCTCTCCTACAGCTGCACTGTAAAGACTGCAAACTGGAATTTATTCTTTGTTAAAGCAAAGCTGACACTGAAACTACACCAAAAATGGTCAACTTAAACTCAGAATTGTATTTTCCACCCCACTTTCACAAAGCATTTCTCACCTAACAAGGCTGGGGGTGTGTGTTTGGTGTTAGGGCTGGTTTTCAGAGCAAAGATGGAAGCAGAAATGTGCATGTGGTGACATTAAAGAGCAGAGCACAAAGGAAGCAGTGAGTGTTTAAATCTGCACTGGCCCATGGCATTCCCATCACTGGGCTCCTCAGAGCAGGAGGGCACAGGGAGCTGTAAATCAGGGAGGGCAGACTGCACAAATGAGCCAAATTCCTTCAAAAGGGTTGTCACTCCTTTTCATTTGGAGATAATCTGCTGGAGCCCTGGAAACATAAGTTTGAGTGATTTTGTTTCCCTTAAGAGAGCTCCCCTCAGCAGAGGGAATTCAGGCCTGAGCAGATCCCACCAGAATGGATGGGGTGGGAGCAGCAGAGCCCATCACTGCCTCTCAGTCTGGTTTTGCTCTGGTTTCACACAGAATGTGTGCAGAGAACAGAAATATCAGAGTATCACTGGTGACTTTGTTGATTTTAGAGAAAAACCCCCCAATCCTGAGTGTATCCCCTTCCTTCCTGCCAAGGCTCTGAAGTGGCCACCTGGTATTCAATGCCACCAGCTTCAAATATTTGCCACAAAGGATCAAACCAGGAGTGACACAGGAGTTACAAGCAGTTTCTTACCTTTGGCAGGGAGTTTCCCATGGTTTGCTTTCAGCAGCTGCAGCTCTTCTGCTTGAGCCACTAGTGAAGAAATAAATCCAAAATCAGCAAATGTTGCCCCTACTGCCTTCACTTTCCAAGTACAGAAAAAAACCCCTTACCTGTGTTAAGTGTACTCAAAAAGATTAATAAAAAATAGTCAAAATTCAGCTAATTCTGACAAGTTGTGTTTGCAGCCTCGTACCACATTCTGTTCCCATTTTTTTCTGACATGGGGCTTTGTTCCTAACTCAGAGACGGGGGAAGGATGTTTGTTTCCCAAAGTGTGGGCCTGCCAGGGAATGTCAGCAGCAGGTCTGAGCTGCCCTTTGGGCTGCCTGAGTGTCCTGCCCAGGGCAGGGAATGGAAGCACAGAGGGTCTGCAGGGAACTTCCTCCTGTACAAGAAAGGCTCTGGCATTACAGTGGGAACAGTGCAGTGCATACACATGCAAAAGGAACAGGGAATCAGCTCTGGGAAACAAGGCAGGAAAGAAATGGGAATTTCAACAACAGCAGCTGCTGGAATTGGGTGAGTAAATTCCAAAGCTTTGGGAAGGAAAACTCTGCAGCACCTGTGGCTTTGCTGTCCACCTGTTTGTTTCCTGCTGCACACAGAGCAGTGCCAGGCCTGGCTCCCCTCTGGCAGTGCCAGGGCTTTGGCACTTGGCAGGAAACAGCAGCAGGCAGGTTACAGACTGGGGGGTGTTGGCAAAACAGCATTTCTGCTGCAGGTGAGGAGATAATTTATCACCTCTGCATGTTTGCCTGGAGAGTGGGCATGCCCAGGGATGGCTCATGCCCCCTGCTCAGACGGAAACTCGGGGTGGCATGAAAAGTCTCCAAGAACAACATAAATGCCCTGGAAAGGGAGACCTTCCTTTCTTACCCCTGGAAACCCATATATTTTTTTCCTGCAGTTACCCACAGTGCAAGGTTTTTCTCATTAGACTATTGCCCCACCACATCCTCCCCTTCTGCCTGCAGAAGGAACAAACTCCAGAACCTCCGGCCTGGAGGAAGGATAAGGAGTTTCCTAAAAAGGGACATAGATAAGTGAATAACTTCAGCTTTCTGGGTCCCTTTGGCAAAGCATTACAGATGTGCCATCGGGGAGGTGCCCTCAGCCCAGCACAATAAGCATCTGGAATGTCCATCATTTAGAACCACACGAATGGCGATTTTTAAAGCCCGGCAAATTTATATTGGGCCTAATCCCCCTGGCGGGCAAGCAAACAAACCGACTGCCTCGGCACAGGGGAAGAAAGGCAAAGCAATCCAGGTGCAAACGCTCACCCTAATTCCGGGCTAACTACCCACTAAGCATCGAACCATTTCCATCCCAAAAGGTGTTGCCCTTCCCAGTTTTCCCTCCCCGCGGCGCCGCCTCTCCCTTTTATGTCCCCGTTGGCAGCTCGGGGGACACTCGAGGCGGTTTTTGGAGCGACCCCCGTTCGGTGCCGGGGAAAGGGGATATAAAACCCCCCTGCAAAGGGTCCTCACGCAGGGTTTGGGTTCTCCGCAGCTCAGCGCGCAGGGGGCCCCCCGAGGAGCCCGGGACGCACACGATGGTTCCCAGCTCTCTGCTGCCCTCCAAAGCCTGCAAAAGAATTCAGGACGCCGTTAAATCCCATTCCCAAACTCCCTGTTAGTTGTCTAGAACTCAGCAAAAGCACCCGAAATAAAGAGCCTTTGCAAATTGTTCGTAAGCTCCGAATGCTGTCTTTTCTAAATAAAGTATTTCAGTTAAAATATTTCAAATAAATCAGAATAAATAAATATTTTCTTTTTTGTAAATAAAGCCTTGTGACACCACATAAAATACATCAGCACTCTGAGTGCACTGAATTATTCCTCGGCTAATGATAGACAGCAAAGAAACTTCTGCTGGATTTATCCAGGAAACAAAACCCGAATAAAACAGCGGGTTTATAATAATAAATATTAGTATTAAATAATAAATAATAAAACAGCAGCGATTTGCATTTTAGAACGTATTAGACTATTAAATGATGATACATCAGTGGTAAATTAAACAGTACAATCAGTGCAACACAAAGGGACGTTTAATCTCTAAGGACACAAAAATCTGTTCATATTTCAGAGTTATCAACAACAGTTGAGAACTACTCGTGTTTTTGTTTGTGTACAAAATAAACAGTGACACAAATTAAAAGTGGTGGACTTGGAAAAGCAACTCTTTCAGTTTCAAAAAGATTATTAAGGTTTGAGGGTTTTTTGCATATTCAGGATTTCCAAGTCAAACCTGCCTGGTTTCAAGTCTTTGCTTCCCCATTCCTTAAAACTCAAATCTTGCATGTAAAATTCTACTTTTTATTTCGAGCCCTGCATTAAAAGCAGACACAACAACAAATCAGTGTAAAGCAGACCTGGAGGCTTTTGAGATTTTCTCTTATTTTCAGAATTTTGTCCAAGGAACTTCTCACTTGGGACTGCAACTCCAGGAACCTGGACACAGAAAAGGTAAACCAAATCCGGTCACTCCCTGAAATTCCATGTTTGCCACGTGTCCCAGAGTGTCACACAACACCAAGCACAACCTGCCTTTGCTTGGGGTTTATATCCCACCTGCCAAAACCCCATATAGCCTAATTTTAAGGGCAGGAACTCAAAAGTCTATATATCCTAATTCAAGGACAGGAACCCAACAAATCCACATATGCTAATTTAAGGATAGGACCCCCCCACACCCCAAATCCATATATCCTAATTTTAATGCTAGGAAATCAAAAATCCATATATCCTAATTTAAGGACAGGATCCCAAAAATCCACATATCCTAATTTTAAGGGCAGGAACTCAGGTCCAGCAGTATCAGGATTTGCATTGAATATGCATTAAAAAAAAATCCTGCCACGATAGTTTAAGGTATTTTCTCTTTGAATCACTTAAAGATGTAAATCAAATAATATTTTCCCTGTTTGCTCTCACAGAAGAGAGAATCACCCCTAGAAAAAAAAAAATCCAGATTTAGGAACAGAGCCACAGTATGGAAATAGGCAAAGAAAATAGTAATAATATCAGTGTGTTGGAAAATACATTTTCCACCTGCAAAAATCAAGTGTCTGGATGTCCCTGTAAATATTAAGTATAGGAGTTGGTTTATAAATGGTTTTAGTGGCATGTCAGTAAGAGCTGATCTGCAAATCTTTTAAAAACACACTGAATTATTGAAGGCAAACATTTGCATGTCAATGGAGACCCTGATTACTCCAATTGTTCTGTAATTCTGGGTTACTCTCGCTAAGAAATGAGCTGACCGAGGGATTTANCACTGGTATAACTTTAATATCTCCTTTTTCTCTGTGTAACGAGTCACCCAAACAAGCTCCCTCGCTCAGGAAACACTGCCCTGCAATGAAGGAATTTCAAGCTGATGGTGGGCAAAACATCCATTACAAGGGAAAAGCCCCAACAAACAAATTGAGAGTTCAAAAAAGGAAGAGCTACAGCTTCAAACATAACATTTAGCTGAATAAATGTCACGATTATTACCTGTTAGTAAAAAAAGAAATGCATGCAGTCTGTCAGACACCTCACCTGAAACATTTATTTAAGTCCTTTATTAACTGGGGACTGTCAGGAAATTTATCCCTTGCAACGAGACTGTGGCAGAAAAGACCAGAACTGTAAGAGATTTTGCATTAAGCTGCTCCCATAACCACTCAGCGCCTCTGAACATCCAACCCTGTGCAATCAGCAGCCTTAAAACCCACGGCTGTTAATTTAATTCCGTGTGAAATGTGAAATAAAAGTCCGAGTGAAGGCATGTGAGGCACTCACCCATCCTGCTCTGCTGGAGGCTGCCCTCTGCTGGATGTGCTCGGCTCTCTCCCACCTCCTCGGGTAACAAAAGACACCACAAACCAAAAATCAGGCGTGGAGTATTTAAAGCACAGGAGGAAGGTGTTGCTGTGACCCCTGGTTTCAGAATGATCCTTTGGGAAGGGAAGGAAACGCCCGGAACTGCCTTGGCAGGCAGGACAGAGCCCTTGGAAGAACCACACTGAGTCAGAATTTACACCTTTGTCATCTGACCGCTCATCAAGTCACTTCACCTTTCTGTTCCTGGAGAGTTTGGGATTACAGCCCTGAGAGCTGGAAGGTGGGGTAATTCGGGCAGAGAGTTGCTGTGTTCTGCTCAGGAGCTTTTTTTATCCCATTAACTCCCCAAATACAGCACATGAACCTGGAGCTCCAGCCTGAGAATGCTGGAGTTGTCCTTTAATAAAACCTGCCTGGCCCCCCAACTCCACCCTATAAACAAAGATACTGCAAATTACTGCCAAAGGCTTTTACCATCCCCGCAGAAATCACATTACACAGAAACACATTAACATTTTATCTCGTGCCCCAAGACTTGCTCCAGCAATAAACAAGTCACACCTGACTATCAGCAATGATTTAATTGGGGCTGAAGTTGAACACACTGTATCATGTGGAGCTTCTGTACATTCACCTGGAAGTGAAAGTATCAGCACTCCAGGAGGAATTAACTTTTAATGTTTTGTAAAACATTTAGAAATGTTCTGAATGACAAAGTGCTATAAAAGTGTCAGCTGTTCCAATACAGCAGCTGAAGGTTAAGGCCCCCAAATATTTAACTTTAAATCTAAGCAGCTGTAGAGCTTGGACTTGAAGCAGTCATTAATTATCAATATCACAACAATACCAGACAAGGGATTTGCTACTTGTGTACTTTACAAAAAGCACAATGATTTTCATAGCTAATGGCATTAATTTAGTGATAATTTTTGTTAAGACAAACAGAATATTGATTATACTGTAACACCTCACAGGTGACATGCAGACTCTATTAGAACACCACAACACTCACAATAAAAGTGGGGTTTTTTTTTCAGAAGCAGAAGAGAAATTGTGGGTTTAAAAGGACGCCCTGAAACCTGCGGTTTAATAATTATATAACACCATCTTGTAGCTGTAGGAACACAGGCAAAAAAGAGATGGTTAGTGCCACATTACTGAATAATTATCCATCTAAATGTCAGCTCTTTTCACGTGATCAGGCTTTTTATAGGCAAAAGGAACGTTCCCCCATGCCCACCCTTGATATCAGCACGGAAAGACACGTTCACCTTTCCCACTGACATCCTAATATACATTTTAATTCAAGACATTTTGCCCCCTCTCTGCTTTCACCTAAGAGATAAGGCATGTAATTTAAAGGCAGAGATGCTGGCAAAGTTTTAAGGCTTGTAGTAATTTAAACATTTGTGTATTGCCATGTGTTGTGTCACTAAAATTGCATCGATGACAAGTGAGGGTTCATTAAGGCAGGTAATGACAAACATGCAGGGATTATTCCAGAGGACACAGCTGAAGAGCCACAGCATTTTTAATTTTAACTGCTTTTGTCATATACAGTTTTAAGAGCTTTTGCAAAGGTAAGGAGAACAACTGGCAACCCTTCTCATGGAAAGGTGTCTTTGTGCAGGATGAAGTGATTTGTAGTTACCACGAAGTGCCATCAAATTTGGACACTGATACAGAAGTCAATTCATTCAAATAGAAAATATCCTTTCTGCTGATGAAAGCAGAGACTGACAGAGAAATCTGACCTGGGCAATCTTTGGAAACACCTTTCTCTCTGCAGGAAAACAGAGTGGGTGTATTTACATGCCAAAGAGTTCCCTAAAAAACAGTCAGGGAGCTGCTCCTTGGAACAGTTCCTTTCCACAGCAAGAAGAAAGTTGGAAACCAGTGGGTTTGAATCCCAAGGAGAAAATTGTACACATAACCAGGGGTGTGTCTGTGGGGACACTCAAGGCACAGCTGTAAAGCAGCTTTGTTGAAGAGCAAAGTAAGCCCAAAGAGAAGCTGGCTTTGTACCAGGGCAAGGGTCAGCATTTAAAAGGCTCATTCAATATCTCTGAAGATTCCTGGGTGGGAAGGCAGAGGGAGTGTGGATATGCCCACCAGGCCAAATAACCACCTTTTTAGGAATCAAGAAGAAGCCCCTTCTTTTGAGAGGAGGAACTGCTCACAAGGCACAGGGGCAAAGACAGGGGATTACTCCTCCCATCCCAGAGCCACAAGTGCATAATCCAGGCCTTGCAAACCTCACCACAGTCCCAAAAAGGCCACAGAATGAAACACCCACCAGCTGCATACATCTGATATTCTGTGGAAGCAGGGGTGTTCTAAAATACAGGTCCTTTCACTAAACCAGGTCTGCACAACCAGTTGAGACACCAACCCTGTGGTCCCTCAAAGAGGTCACAGCCACAACCTACAGAGCCATAAAAGCAGCTCAGTCCACTGAAAATCTGTTTCTGGAACACATCAGAGACTGTGACTGTGTAACTAAGTGCACATAAATCCTAAAGGGAGCTGGAAATAATATAATTATAAATATAATCAAGTATTTTCTGAGAGTTAATGGCATTGAGTGTTATGTTAATTAAAAATCACCACGAAAAAGAATGGCAAATACACAGAATAAAAAAGGACTTTGCTAACATGCCAAACCAGGGGAATTAACAGAATTATTGACAAAAATGCCAGTGTGGGTTATTTTACTGAGTCAAAGCCAAATATTTTTTAAACTGATCAGCAGCAAGGAAACTTGTTTCATAAACAAATTGTTTCATAAACACTCCCAATATTGATACTGAAAATATTCAGCTTTTCCAAATGAGATTAAAAATGTGGGAAGAAAAGGAAACAAACACAGCACATGAGAGATAAGTTACTAAATCAAGCCAATAACCAGGAAAATGATGTAGTAGGAAAGAGGGAATGTTGAGGTCACCTTGTGCTGGGGGATCCCTGGGGTTCCTGTCACTGTGGCTCGGGGGGGATTGAAATGGACTCATCTGGCGTGTTCCTGTTGTGGGGGAGTAGGAGTTCAGGTTCCTCCTCTTGGCCTTCTGAGGTGTTGCATCAGGTGGCTGAGGGGAAGCAAAGGACCCAAAAACCTGGGTGAGTATTTACAAAATCTCTCTGAGCGTTCACCATCTGGTAACAGGTTTTCCTCAGCAGCCCCTGACTTTATGTGCTCCCACGAATTGGAAGGCCACGTTGTGTTGTGGTGGGTTGACCTCGTGCCCACCGAGCTGCTCTGTCACTCCCCCTCCTCATTAACACCACTTTTACTCTAAACAATAAAAGCTCCTTTTCCCATAAAGAAAAAGTCTATGTTTTACAGAGATTTAGGTATGTTGGTTTGGTTTTTTTAAAAGCCACTAAAACCTGGTACTGTTTTTCCTCCAGTATTGACAATTTAAGACACATGATTTTATTGTTTATTTTTTATTTTTAGATTTTAGTGGTATCAAAAGATAGTTATTTCTAATGATTTTTTAAAACAAGTGTTAATTTAAAAAAATCCCAAGTCCCTTAACTCTCAAATTTTGTCTCTGGCTTAGGATTTCAATGTCTAATGCTAGTGCTGGTACTGGTCATCAGTAAAGGACTTATATAATATTTTAAAATACTGAATTTGCTGCCCACTTACCTCTGTCTTGTTTCAGTCCCAAATACCATGAATAGTTTCACATCAACCATTTATACTCTTGCCTATCAGTCCTGAAAGGACACCTGATGGGAATCCTCAGTCTGGTGTCCCTAATGTTTTGCCACGTTCAAGCAGGTTAAAGAAATGTTTCAAGGGATCTTCAAAGGAAATATTAATTTAAGTATCAATGCCAGTTTAGGGATTTACATGTCAAAAAATCTCTTCTGTAACAGGGGGAATCTCCAATTTGCTCATAGGGTTTTTTTCCTGCTTGAACAGCTGCCACCTCATTCCTGGACATGGATAAAACTCCCTTAGGCAACTACCCAGAGAAAGTTACTGCTGTACCTACAGGGACAGCATTTATTTATGGAAGTTTTTAAGGATACCCTGCAAACATTCCAAAATCTAAACCCACTAATTTCTGATCTGGTTTGTTCATGGGTGTTTTGACCAGGAGGTGCAAGGAGGGGCTCCTGAAAAACAGGGAATGAACTGCAGAAACAGCAAAGATGAAACAGAAACTTCACCCAAACCACTTGTGTCTTCTTTATGTTCCTCCCCACCTTCCTTGGAGTTAATTATGTTACACTTAAATCTTTGACACGTAATTAGAGGCATTGTATTAAATAAAAACCAGTGTAAACCCTCATCACTGAGATTCCACTACAGGTTTTTCTCATTCAGGTGGGCTTTTTGCTGCACAGGAACCTGAATGCAGGGAAACCATCGAGCAACTCCTTCCACCTCATCTGCTTCAAGGCAGAAAGAGAATTCCAGGGAATTTCAGCTGGGCCACTCACCCCACAGCCCAAGAAACAGATGCAGAATTGCAGTCACAGCTGCACTCTGAGCAGAACAAGTTGGGTAATGGTACACTAAGCTGCTAATTAAATTGCTAATGATTTTTTTTAGTGCCACTGCGGTGTTTTGCCACCTTTGTTTAAACTAAAAACAAAAACCAAACTCGAAGAATTTTTAAAATTGTGAATTTCTACCATCAGTGAGGCCTCCAAATAGGTGCTGCCTATGAGCAAATCTCTTCCACGTGACACAGAGGTGGGGATTTACCTGGAGCTCGTTTGCTGAGCCGCTATTTCTCCCTGTACTTTTCCCAAATTTTCCTCCCCCAAAGCCTGCCACGCTCCCAAACTCCCCTGCAGCAACACCCACCGTGGCAGGAGACACAATAAACTGACATATGTCCCACCATGCTGGGACTGGGAAGATGCTGGAGCTGCATTTACAAAAAAATAATAGCACCAGTACAATTTTATTTTTATTGTGATAACCGTGGTGAAATTTATTGCAGTGTTAGGACTTTATGGTTTCATTATGCCAGATTAGCTGAGGGAGGTAATTACAGCCCTGACATGAAAATGCCTTTACTGTTTTCATTTCAATTTTGCAGTTTGTGATATGCAGATTCCAGCACTGCCATAATTCCATATTGTTCCACGTGCAATTACATGGCAGAACGTTTGCTCCCCAGGATAATGGAGCTAATTTCTAATAAATGATTTCACCAAGGATCTTAACTCATTCAGCTCTTGGGTAAATAGTGATGGCAATAACAATATGCATATTTTTCAAGTGATTCATGCAGATGTTCATTATTTAACACCAGGCAGTCCTGAGACAAATGAAATACTGTAAATTTTACACTAATATTTGTCAGCAGTAATTTTGTGCCTCAGGATTTTCCCAGACAGCATCTAATCTGTAACAATATAAATGCAGCCAAAATGAAACAGCATGTTTATGTTTGTGTTTTTGCACACAGACACACGTACATATAAATATACATACATGAAGCCCAGAGAGTTCCACAACAAAAAAATACTTACATTGATTTTTTTAACAGTGTCCAACTTCAATGCTCTCTTAACCCTGCAAGAGAAAAACATGGACAAGTTTTATGGTCACGGAGACACAAAGATTTCTGGTGGTAACACCTACCACTGGTATTTTTAAAGACAGTTTCCTTTGTGATGTTTCAATTTACACAAGGAAACAAACGTCATCTAAAGCAAAAATATTCACTGATTCAAATACTGTGTACCAAGAATGCTGCTTGCTTAGAAGTGTTTGCCTAAGAAAAGCTGGTTCTCCATTTTATACTGGAAATAAAAATCCAGACACTGAAGCGAAACCACGCTGAGTATTTGCTTTTCCCCCAAGACCATAAACACTAAAACCCCCCCAAAAGCATTTTCCTTTACATACCTTCTGAGCAGGGCTTGAAATGATTCTGCCAGTAGTCGAAATAATGCATAAAGCCATTTAAAAACACAGGTAACAGCCAAGGTGAAAAAAGTAGCTTTTTCCCCATCATTTTAGCTCTTAACATGATTCAGTGCTGCCAGACTATGACTTAGCTGGGGAACAGATGCTCCATGTCTTTACAGGTCCCCAAACCATAAGAAACTATTCGCTTCTCTTCTTGCCTCTCCTGATTCAGGAACATGCCAAAGCTCTCTCTGCAAAATCTGCTCGGCTGAACTGGATGCCCAGCTGTTAATGGCAACACTGGAAGGGGAAAGCTGAATATTTATAATACTTTATATGGTACAGCTGTCTTCTAAAGAGCAGTCATCAAAATTTTATTGAATGCGGGCTTAAATGCTCAAAGGAAAGAAAGGTCAACATAAATTAAAGACTATTTTTCCCCGAGACAACTGAAACTTTTTAAGCACGTTCCTAAATCTTGGTCTGAACCGGGATATAAAACAACAAGGAACAAAAAATTCCTTGGAAGAACAGTCCCCAAGAAACGTATATATTATATTGAATTAAACAAGGTTTGGAATATACATCATATTTCAAGATCTTAGCTCAGTTTCCATCTTGGAAAAGAACGTTTTGCCTTGTAAGGAATTAAGATGATCTCATTCCTTTTTTAAATTTATGCTACTATTCCAAACCTGTAAATTAAAGGAAACAGGGATGGAAACATATATTTGATATGTAACTCAGGTAAGGGTCTCGCATGAAAACTGTTTTGTAACTATCTCCATTAAAAAAGGGGAGAGAATGTTCCCTCTAAAAAAAGCCCAGTGAACAGGTAACATTAAAATTAAACCAGCCCCTGAAATTCTGGCCAAAGGGCACTCAAAGCTGTAACAGTTTGATGGAATTCTTTACAATGTATTCCTTTTTTAAAGAGAAACCCATATAGCTCAAGGAATCCTGACTCCATTCCACCTTCCAGCCCATGGCAGCAGAGAAATACCCTATTTATTAATAGAGAGGATGCTCTGGGGGCCAGTGTATTTGCATGTTGTACCAAGGCATGTGGTGATGGGAGTTTTTATGACTGAAGGCCAAAGCAAAGCAGGATTTGGACTCAGCACAGCTGTAGGATGGAGAAAAATTGAGAAACTACATTAAAATCACACTAAATTATAAGCACTGAGGAAATTTCTTAGGGGGAAAGTGTGAACTGATCAAAGGCACGTTCTTTGGAGTCTGTCAAATATTGTGGACAGGAACAGAGCAGCTCACATTTCTCTCTGCTGGCCTCTAACACCCCTGCAAACCCCACACATTATACAGGCAAAGATGGAGCCTCATTCCAAGCCCCTCAGCGTTGGACTATTATATTGGAAGACACAGTTTTAGCTTCAGTCATTGCTTTTCCCAGTCCCTCCTACCCACGAGCCTGGCTGGCTTGTGGGTGTGCTTTAATGATTGTCTTTCCAGTGCCATAATGTGAGAAGTTAAATCAAAATCATTCAAAGTTTGGGCTCCCTGGCTTGGGCTCCTGAAATAAAATTCATCTGCCCATCCCTTCGAGGGAGGTGTCAGGGGATGGGCCAGGTATAAAGACTGTCAGGGGTGCCGAGCAACAGGACAAGGGGCAACAGGCAGGAATTGATGTCCAGGAACTTCCACCTGGACACGAGGAAGAACTTCTTTGCTGTGCAGTGAGCCAGCACTGTGCAGAGGTACCAGGGAGGGTGTGGAGTCTCCCCCTGGACACATCCCTGTGCTGTGTGCTCTGGGATGACCCCGGAGCAGGGAAGGGACAGGATGCCCCACTGTGGTCCCTCCCAGCCTGACCCAGCTGCGATCCTTCCTCCCGCCCCTCTCCCAGCCGGTCCCACACNCAAAGATGGAGCCTCATTCCAAGCCCCTCAGCGTTGGACTATTATATTGGAAGACACAGTTTTAGCTTCAGTCATTGCTTTTCCCAGTCCCTCCTACCCACGAGCCTGGCTGGCTTGTGGGTGTGCTTTAATGATTGTCTTTCCAGTGCCATAATGTGAGAAGTTAAATCAAAATCATTCAAAGTTTGGGCTCCCTGGCTTGGGCTCCTGAAATAAAATTCATCTGCCCATCCCTTCGAGGGAGGTGTCAGGGGATGGGCCAGGTATAAAGACTGTCAGGGGTGCCGAGCAACAGGACAAGGGGCAACAGGCAGGAATTGATGTCCAGGAACTTCCACCTGGACACGAGGAAGAACTTCTTTGCTGTGCAGTGAGCCAGCACTGTGCAGAGGTACCAGGGAGGGTGTGGAGTCTCCCCCTGGACACATCCCTGTGCTGTGTGCTCTGGGATGACCCCGGAGCAGGGAAGGGACAGGATGCCCCACTGTGGTCCCTCCCAGCCTGACCCAGCTGCGATCCTTCCTCCCGCCCCTCTCCCAGCCGGTCCCACACAGCCCCACGGTGTTATCCATGGGGTGTGCACACACACGGTATCACTGGCGCTGGGCACCTCTGGAAAGAGCCACCCGCGGCCTCCTTTGGGAATAGAGGATAGAGGATACAGAGNGGCGGGGCAGGGCAGGGCAGGGCCCGCCTCGGGGCTGTGCGGGACGGGACGGGGCGAGGGGAGAGACGGGAGGAGAGGGGAGGGAAAGGGGAAAAGAGGGGAGGGAAACGGGAGAGGAGAGAGAAAAGAGGAGCGGAGGGAGCGGGCAGCGCTCCCTGGATACCCACGACATCCCGCCGNGGACCCGGTTTGACTCGGTGAGCCCCACAGCGGCCCGGTTCGGCCCACAGCGGCCCGGTTTGACTCGGTGAGCCCCACAGCGGGCCGGTTCGACTCGGTGAGCCCCACAGCGGGCCGGTTTGACTCGGTGAGCCCCACAGCGGCCCGGGGAGCCCCACAGGGACCCGGTTTGACTCGGTGAGCCCCACAGCGGCCCGGTTCGGCCCACAGCGGCCCGGTTTGACTCGGTGAGCCCCACAGCGGGCCGGTTCGACTCGGTGAGCCCCACAGCGGGCCGGTTTGACTCGGTGAGCCCCACAGCGGCCCGGGGAGCCCCACAGGGACCCGGTTTGACTCGGTGAGCCCCACAGCGGCCCGGTTCGGCCCACAGCGGCCCCGGCTGGGCTGAGGAGCCCCGTGAGGGGAGAGGGCCCCGTTTCAGGTGGGCGAGGCCGCAGCTGCCCCGTGCCCGGTGTGGGCGCCCTGCGGATGGGCCTCGGCCCTGAAGGTCAGTGTGAGGGTCTGGCTGGGGGTGTTTGGGGAGAGTTTCCTCACAGAAAGGGTTGCTAAACACCAGAAAGGCTGCCCGGGGGGGTTTGGAGTGCCCAGCCCTGGAGGTGCCCAAGGCAGGCCTGGCCGTGGCACTCAGAGCTCTGGGCTGGGCACAGGGTGGGCATCGGGCACAGGGGGGCCTCGGGGGAAATTTGGCAGCCTCGGGGATTCTGTGACTTAATTCCTGTTTGGAAAATGTTTTTAATTCGTTGGGATCATAACAACAAAAATTGAAAGTAATAGTTGGGCTGTGTCACCCTTCCACTCCGTAGGGTCCCAGAATGGTTTGGGAGGGACCCCAAAGCCCACCCAGTGCCACCCAAACCAGGGGCAGGGACACCTTCTATTGTCCCAGGCTGCTCCAAGCCCCGTCCAGCCTGGCCTTGGATGCTCCAGGGATCCAGGGGCAGCCACAGCTTCTCTGCCCAATGTGTGCCAGCCCCTGCCCACCCTCCCTTCCCCATATCCCATCTAAACCTCCTCTCTCTCAGAATCTGAGAGCCGTGGCCAGATTGCCCCCCTCCGTCTGTTTGGTCTGAAGTGCCCTTTATCCAGTGAAAGTGTCCCAGCTGGCAGTGCTGGCACTGAGCCCCTGCTCCCGGGATTGCCCAGCCACGGGCTGGCAGCACTCCTTGGCCCACCCAGGAAATATCTCAGGAACGGGGAGCCCAAGGAGGACAAACGAGAGTTCACATTTTACAAACTAGTTACTGCAAAATTAACATTTATTCTTCTTTTCCTCCTTGGCCTTCCCCCCCAGTTCCATTCTGTGTGTGTAACACTGGTGCTTAATTATAGTGACACCCGTTTGCAGGAGCCAGGCTGTGTCAGGGGGTCCCTGTGGGGTCTTTCCCGTGCCTGTGTAATATTAAAGTGTCAGGCAGCGGGCTGGGTATTACAAATAGGGTACTTCATCCATGATAAGGATTATTATCTTCCTTTCCCAAGTGTGAGAGACCTGTATAACTCACCAAGGTGCAAGTGATTTAGGCCTCCTGAGTCAAGATCCAATGAGTCCTGAAGGGGACCCTCTGATGCTGCTGTCTTGTTGCTGAACTTGAGATATTCAATTTATTATACTGGAATATATTTTTCTGGAGTCAACACTGGGTAAAATAATACGAGAGAGGCTGTTAGAGCAACAGCACAACAGGATTTAGTGTCCCTCTGTGGTGGCCTTCTAAAAACCTTAATCACCCTTGGAAAAAGCAGAAAGCTGTTGTTACAGTTCACTGGCCATTGGTGAGCAAACAGCATCAGTTACTGCTGGAATTGTTTTAATAATGAAAAAAAATATTACTTTCCTGGTTTTTCCCATTCATTTAAGTTGTATGGGTCTTGTACTTGAAAAGTCTTAAGATGCTCAAAGTTTTATGCACGTTTATTTTTATTATTTATATTTAAATAACTCTGAGGAGTAGAATTGTGTGCTTAACTTGGCATAGCTGAGGGACTAAGAATTACATTTCCCCCCAGTTTCACTGTTATCCAAAAGTTTTATTGAGTTACAACTGCAAAAAGAGAAAACATGGATAGCAGTGGCTTGTTTCACAGGTAATGTGAAAATGTGTTTTTATACTTTCAAAAGTAATGACTAAATTATATATAATACATAACATACACTATATAATATGTTATAACATTACATATTATAATATTTTAGTGATATATATAAAGTAATGTAATACCCTAACTCTAATTGTAATGTCAGATGTCTGAAATTAAAATGAGATACAATAGAACTAAACTTTTTACTGCCAAGGAAGAATAACTTGTGAATAATAACCAGAGCTCTAGCTATTCCCATCCCAGGTTTAGGGAATGGGAAAGGTATGGCCTAAATGTTAGGAGAATTGGTGCCAGTCTGTGTTTCACAGGACAAACAGAGGCATTACTAAGCAGGGAAGGTGGTAACAAATTCCATGTGTTATTGTTTCCTTCACAGGATGGCCAGCAGTCCTGGGAATAGCACATCCCTCTCTGTTCAGAAAGCCACACACTCAGAAAATTCCCAAGGGAAGAAGTCCCAGCATGCAGAGGAAGCAAACTTCTACATGAACTGCAGAGCAGCTTACCTGACTGTCCTAAAAAGCAGCTTGGAAAACATCAAATCAAGGGAGCAGCTCAGCCTGGGTAATGGTTTGGCCCTTTTCCCTGTCACAGGGGGTCCTTCACAAGCAGCTCAGCACTGGGACTGTCCCAGGGCACAGACCAGGAACTGTTCTAAGGAATTCACAGTAGTTTTGGAGGAGGGAAATTTACAGTAGTTTTGGGGAAGGCTCAGGTTTCAAGATTCTTTGAAGGCATTTTCCTATTATAAAATAGTACATAGTGATTTTTTTCCAAGTTCATAGAAACTGCAGTTCCTCAAAGTTTTTCATTTTCCCCAAATCCTTAGTCTTTGTTGCTGGGTGTTGGATGACTCATGGAAGTGGGAATATCAAACAGAGCTTTTTCCCTGTAAATCAACCAGTATAAGTGGTCTCAGTTCAGTTTAGGTTGGGCAACTGCCCTGGCACAGAAAATCACCATAGCTGGTGTTCCATAAAAATTCTTCCTCTTTATTTCAGCTCCTACAGAATTAAAATGCTTCCAATAGAATGAAGTAAAAAGTTTTGAGTTTTTAATCCAGGCTGTGTTTGTGTGTGAGTAGTTAATGTCAGCAGCACAACAGGGAAAAAAATACCTCTGAGTGCTTCAGCTGCACTAAATAAAGGTGTTGGGAGACACTGAAGGGTGTGGAGCTTAATGTTTCTTTTGGAAACTTAGGGAGCTTCAAAGTTCCTTGCATGGGATTATTGGAAAGTGGCAGAAGTTTACCTGAAAACTGGAAGTTGATTTTATTATAATATATCTTAGAGACCAAGTAAGATAAGGAAGGAGTAAGCTCAGAGTGAGTGATGTCCTGTTTCAGTTTTGAGGGAGGTTTCACTCCCCCAGGTAAAATGTCTCAAGCAGTTGCTGAGAGCTGTAGGATTTTGTGCTGTGTCCTGCTGTGTTTGGGTGGTGGGATTTTCCTTTCTTGGACCACTTTTGTTCTTTCTGAGGAGGTTTATTCATGGAAGGCACAGCTATAAAGTCTGATTTCCTTCTGTATTACACTGAGTGGAGCTTCTTTCCCTGCACCAGTACATGAAATTCTACCCATTAGCAGGCACATTCTTACAGCATGTGACTCAGGGCTCTCCAGGCTTCCTCAGCTGCAATAAAAGTGCCTTTATAACATCCTAATGATAGTTGGGGATAATCTGGATTTTACTGCAGGGGTGGTATGAACAAATGCCCTCTCTTTAATATATGCTTTGGCTTTCATCTCTCTCCATGTGCCACTTGGCCTCGTAGCAAGTGTTTGGGCATTTTGATTTCAAGGTCAACTTGGAGAGGGCAATGAGTTGCTCAAGCTCCCAGTCTTTTCAGAGATACTTGAGGACTTTCAGAATTTGTAAGCATTGAGAATTACAGAATTGTATTGCATTTTAATTCTGGTGTTTCTCAAATGGGAGGTGCCAATGTTTAGATGTGCTCCCTGACATTTGGCTGGTATTCTAAACTGTACAGTGGCCCTGTGACATTTTATTTGTGGGACTTGTGTTTATTCACCAATAGTTGCTTTTTTTCCCTTGTGTGTTGTAATAATACTGAGGTTGTTTAGCAGAATCAGTGCATAAAGAAATACAAATGAAAGGTGCAGTGTAATTGAACTTGCACAAATACCAGCTTGGGAGGCAGGGAGGGTATGGTGAGTGCTAATCTTCCTGAAAACACAGAGTTACATATTTAAGGGACACTCTGTTAAATAGAAGTGAACACTGTGCTGTACTGACACTGTCCACACAAACAAACAGAGAGTGAGTGCCCTTCCTTGGCTGACCTTGACACTGCAATCCCCAAACAATTCTCTGGGCACAGGCAGAGATGTAAACTCTGCTGTGTCCTCCTGGCTCTGCCTGCAGAGGTGACAGGGCAGAAATCTTTATTTAGTCCTTGGCATTCAGCTGCAGATTAGCAACAGAGCTGTCTGGTTCTGTTTGTTTGTTTTGGTGGTGACACCGTTGCCTGTTGAGAGTTGTAAGGATGCCACCACCTCATTTCACAGGGGGTCCTGAGCAGTTCTCAGCACAGGCCTGGTCACTGCTCAGCTGGCTCAAAATCAACTGCCAGCCCAGGGAAACATCTCTTGTGTTTCCCTAAAGGACTTGATTACATGGCAAGATACAAAATCACCCCTCAGGTTTCAGATGGGCTGTGCATTTGAGTTTTATTTCGATTTAGCATACCCCTTCATCACACTGAAGGCTGATGACAGGAGGTTTTCAGTAGAGAGACTGAAGAGGCAAACTGGACCCAGCAGATCGTGTTGAAGAATGGCAGGTGTAAGACCCATGGCACTGGTTGCCTCTGTGGTGTTGGCCTCACAGTGCAGCTGTTGGTATCATTTCTTCCTTTCATGCTGTGTGATTGGAATGGATAAGTTCAAATCCATAGATGTGACATACAGTATTAAGATAAATTCCACACTAGATCTCACTTTTTGGCCAACTAAATGGAAAGGCTTATATAGATTTTAGTAGAAAGAGGATCTAATAATGTGCAGGGTTACAAATAATGTGTTTGTGGTATAGGCTGAATTTTACACTTGTCACTTGAGAAGACTGTCCTTGAATTGGTGGGTATTTTCATTGAGGCTGCAGCCAAAACTGTTCTTCAGACTCACTTTTCCCTTGGAGTGAGTTGGCTTGGAAAAAAAAAAGTCTGAACATGGAAAGGGATTTGAGGATGTTTTGAGAGAACTCCTTCAGTGACAGCTGGAATATGGGGTTAATATTGTGTTTTGTTCTTCAGTACTTCAACAGGCTGGCAGAAATCCATCTCAGAAGACCATTAATAAATACTGGACTTCACAAACAACCACCCTGAATTTTGATGACTTCTGTGCTATTTTAAGAAAAGAAAAACCAACTACAAAAACTGAACTGCTCGAAGCATTTGGGAAAATAGACACAGAGAAGACTGGGTATATTTTACATGATGAACTGTATAAAATCCTTACCACAGTAAGTACCTGTAGAAACTCAATTATCCATCTTTAACTATTAGTGGAGATTTCAGAAATTAGATGGTAAAACTATGCTACAGTGTAAGTGGGAATGAACCCAGACTGAGTTGTTTGGTTTTTTGGATCTTTTTTTCTTGCAGAGAGGTGATAAAATGACTTGGGATGAAGTGAACACCATTACTGAACAAGCTGGGTTTAACTGCACTGGCAAACTCGATTACAACAAGGTCTGGCAAACAGAGATACTTGTTTTTGTGTTACTGTCACTGAATATTATCAAACACAATATTGCCACCTCCACGTGTCTGTTGATCATCTTACCCACGATCCCAAATGGCCTTTGACTAAGCTTTGAACTGAATAAACAGCCCACAAAGATTTGCACAGAAGTGTAGTTTCATAGGAGGAAAATTAGTAAGAATCCTGTGTTAAAAATCAGTCTTCAAATTTTTAGGAAGAGCTGTAAATCACCTGTTGGGTTGACAGTCACAATTTTTATTCAATATTTGGATGTCCTTGTTGATTGTCTCCATTTTACTGTATTGCTCTGATTCATGAAAATTAAAATTAATACTGTGCTCGAGTAGAAAATGCACTACATCTACTGACCTTCCTTTCCTTGCTGATGGTAATTTTACTCCTTAAAACCATGAGAGAGAACGTTTCCCTCACCAGTTCCCCTTCTTTCTGTGAAGTTCTGTGACTTGTACCTGAGCACCAGGGAGCAGTGCTGCAGGGCAGCCCGGGGCAGGCTGGAATTGGACAGCAGGCTGAGGCAGCAGCACTTTGGGAATCAAACTGAAACCCCCCTTGAAGGCATCACACCACCAGTGTCAAAGCCATCCCCCAGAGTCTCCAGGAAAACTGATCCCAGACTGCCAAAAGGTATTTTTATTTCTCATTGGGAGCTTTCATTTTGTTGGAGGTGTTTGGGTCAGTGAGCAGTTGAGCTCTTGGTGAATTTTTCTCAGATGAGTGGGGATGTTATTGCCTGATACAATTTCTACAGTGCCAATATATAAATATCTCAGTAGAACATGTTCTCAAATTCTTGAGAATAAGCTCTCCAATTCCTAAGAATAAGCTCTCAAATTCCCAAGAATAAGCTCTCCAGTTCCTAAGGGTGAATTTTGTTGGCTGTCATGTGACACAGCCCAGAGGGAAGAGAGAAAATGAATGCTCAGATGTTGCAACGTAGACAAGTTATTTATTTCCTTCCTGGATCAGAGATGAAACCTTAAACATTTATCAATAAACAGTGTGTTTGTTTCAATTATCGAGGCTGCTCTTCAAGCACAATCAATAGGAGAGTTTAATGTTCTTCTTGGAGTTCCAAAGATACTTAAAACCCCTTCCCAACCTGGAAACAGACTGCAGAGGCACCACAGGTGAAACATTTGCATGGAATTTGGGCTGGTTTTAAGTTGCTTCAGTTCTGGGCAAAAAAAACCCCAACCAACCCCCTTTCTGCCAAAGCAGCCATGCAGTTTCTGTGGGTGCTCACAAACACAAGGCTTATGATAAACAGCACTGGGGGTGGGTGGGGATCATGTGGTTGTAACCAAAGCTGTGTGTTTGCAGGTGACAGCAGAGCCCCTTCCAGACCCTCATCAGCCCAGGGTGGCAGAGCCTCCCCCTGTGCCACCCTCAGTGGGGGTGCCAGTGCCAACAGGAGCACCAAGCTCCCTGAGCCCCACACAATGAAGGTATCACCCTGAAATGATGCTCTTTCCCTCTGGGCACACCTGTGGTTGCATTTTAAACAAGCTAAAAAGCAGAGAGGAAATGGTTCCTTATGTTTTATTTATGGCTTTTCATAAGGGCAGCCATAAACTACTGAGGGGTTTCTTGATACCATATTATTATTAACATTTTTATATACTGTTGGTTTTGCTGACATCCAGCTATTGAAAAGAATTTTTCAGGTGTGAAGCTTTAATAGAACAAAGTGTGTTATTTTATAAATGAAACCACTGTTGGAGAAAACGTTTTAATGACTTCTTGAGAAATTTAAAGTTTAATAATTTATTAGGTTGGTGAGAACCTTAAATGCTTAAGTAGTCTGAAAGATTGTGTATCATAAACCTTTACATGAAAGGTAATTGGAAATAAATAACAGGTCTGTGAGCATATTCAGTTTGTTGGGCATTACTGGGTAAATATATGCTGTAGCCTGAAAATATTGATTTTTAGTTAGACTAATATGTTCTATCAGGATTTTCTTTTGAATAAATCACTCATTCAATATAAATTCCTGTGGGAGAGAGACAACAAAGTCACTCTAAGTCAATATTTGTAGAGTGTTAATATTGATCTTCTCCCTTTGTTTTCCCTTTCTTGACTGAACCTTTACTAGTTTTCTTTCACCAGAAAATAATAGCTGCAGAAATATAAAACATTAACTGGAAACTGCTCAGATACATTAAAAATGTGCACCTTGAGACTCCTGTATAAAAGGGAAAAAATGGTTATGACCACACAGTGTAACTGCTGCTGGAAAACTGAACTGATTGTTCTCAGGAGCTGCATTTTTGTTTCAAATAACAACTCTGGATTTGTTATTGAACTCTGAAGCCCTTTATATCTTCCACACTGCTATGCAGTGACATTTGTTCTATATTAAAATTTAAAAACATCCTCTCAGAGGAATTTTTTGCAGTCTGTTTAGGTATCTGGACCTCCATGCAATTTAACCTGCAATTTCACCTTGTTCAAACATGATGTGTGGTGCACAAAACCAGCACACACTTCCCCAAGGTTGGGTTCTGCTTTCTTGGCACAAACTAGTAAGAACTGACTGGGGAAAGAAAAAAAAAAGCAGCTGCAGGTATCAATTAATATTGATTAGCATCATTCAAACCCTGAAATCAGTAAACATGGAGTTTAAGTGTAAGTAGAACTAGTAATTTTTATAAACTCTGTTTTGCACAGTGTAAGCTCTCAGAGTAATAAATACTCAGGGACTGTGGGGTGGGTCAGAATCCAGCACCCAAAAATTATTCTTCATCTTATATTCAGAAATACATACTTATGTTCTCTGCTGTTCACCTGTGCTTTGGGTCAGTAAGAAAATATTGCCATGAGGAAATTGGACCAAAGCTGTTTCTGACAGGAAAACAGTGGGAATCAGAACACAGGGAATGTCTAAATTTAAAAACCCTTAAAAAATGGAATGTGTTCCCAGTATGTTCTTCCATGTGTTTTCCTTTTGTCAGTGGAGTTTTGGGATGTGTTCAAAGCCATATCAATACATTCTGGGAGTAAAAAGCAGCCAGTTACAACATCCTGGTGACCTGTTGGGCTCCAGCTGTGGCTGAATCCCAATTCATGGGAAGGCTGATGGAGATATTAAACTTCTGCAGAGGGTTTTGGGGGTTGGTTTTAGGCAAGATGGAAAGACATCAGCAAAAAAAGGAAGTGTGTCATGTCCTAAAAGTGGAGCCCTGTGCTTTAATCATAGGAGCAATTCCTTTGCTTTTTATTTGGATAATCATAGGAGCAATTCCTCTCACAAACACTGCTTTTTATTTGGATAATCATAGGAGCAATTCCTCTCACAAACACTGCTTTTTGTCTGGAATTATGCATCAGTGTGTGGACAGTTTCAATAGTGTGTTGCAATAGCAGTGCCCAGCAGCAGGTAGTGCCTGAATCCCTTTATAATGAACATTTCCAGCACAATCCTTCCCCACTTCAGCTGTTATTTGACAACTTCTGTTACGTTTTTCAAGTGACACAGTAAAATCAAACCAGAAATTCATCTTTTCTCTTCCCAGGTGTACCTGTTTGTAATTTGACATGGATGATTTAGGGAATCTAGCACCACCCTATGCTCCCTGCAAGAACAACAGTTCAGGGTTTGATTTCCTAAAGCTTTAATCAACTTTTTGTCCAACAGTTTTGTCAGGTGTTGAGCTTGGAGATTAAATGAGCAACCAACCACTTGTCTCAGGAAGTTTTAAGGGTAAATCTCCATTTACTGTGTGTGGAGATGAAGTCAGGGAGTCATGGAAGTGTTGGAATGAACAGTTTCCTGGGAATGGAATCCTAATAGAAATGAGTCAGCATGTTTGGATTCTATCAGTGATTTATAGAATTTAATCCACTTTAACCCAACTCCCATTATCCCCCTGAGGGGCTGACAGAGCCCCACCTGTTGCTCCACATTTCACCCTCACCATTAATTCCCAGGAATGTTTTGTCTCTTCACCCCTTGCCTAATTGTTATTGGTGATTAGTCCCTTTTTGCTTGTCCTGTCACTACAAATCTGGTTTCAGGGATAAAGATGAGGATATAATTTCTAGATGGCCTTGTTAATTAGGTTTATGCCACTCCATAAAAGGTGGCCAGGGGCTGGTCCCTGACTCCACAGACCAGAGGGGGCTGCACTTCCCCAAGGATGAGCCCTTGAACCATCTCAAACAGGTTGTGCCCACAATGAAAAGATTGTGGGAGGTTATAATTTCTGTCAGGGATGGAATAGCCCACTTTATTTTAGAGAGCTTAATTATCTTGGTCTTTTCCATGGCCTGTGCTCTGAGGAGGTGCTTTTACTTCTAAAGTCTTTCAGAACTTCCTTAACAAAACTTTAAATTCTTTTTTAAAAATCTCAAATCTCCAAAGAACAGCAGAAAGTGAGTTGCAAAGTGTCTAATATTTGTACTTAAATCACTCCATGTTGTCAGCTGTCTGCAAATGTAATTAGCACAATTTGACACCTGGAATTGTTATTGGGGTACTGAGGATGAAATAATTGTTGCCTTCAGATTAACATCTTGGATGAACAAAGTAGCCTTAACATGCTAATAAGTAATTTGAGATTAAGATAGTTTCCAGCTATGTGAAATTGAATTATGTGGAATTAATGTTTGAATGACCAGTGTTTGGAATAGAGAAGTTGATCCTGTTCCCACAAAAATCAGTGGCAAAACTTCAGGCTCTTAAATCCATGAGTCCCTGAGTATCCATTAATCCAAACCAGGGGAGGCAAATCAAGGATGTCTTACATTCCTCAGGCATTCCTCAGTCTGTAATTGTTTTATCTCCTGGGGTTTTTTTTGCTAAAGAAACGTCATTCTAATGGTATTTGAAATTGAGAGTTGGGAGCTGCTGCTTAAAAATATAAACCACTGAAGCTGTTTCAGCATCTCAGCAAAGTCATGGCATCTCTAAAAACCTTATTATTCACAAACCCAGCAGTTTGCAGCCTGTCTTTCCAACACTTTTGACAGCAGTCAGGAAAACTCAGGTTATTTGAGCAGTGTTTGTGATTTGTCTGAGCAAAGAACCCCTCGTTGCTCAGCCAATGAGTGCTGTCCCCTGCTTGGCTGGCCTGGGGGATGGAGCAAAATTCCAGCCCCTTGGTGGTAAATCACACAGTGCAGAGAATTTCATTAATTCAGTGGCAACTCAAGTTTCATTTCCCACTCTTTGGGCATTGGGGGGATCTCTGTGTTTTTGAGGCATTTTCACAGGTGAGGCAACGTCACTCTGCAAAAACTGACTCAAAAAAGGGCTGTTTGAGTGAATTCTTTTTGTTAAACAAAGTGCTGTATCTTGGGGTGTATTTCATGCAGGATTCATTACATAATAAAATCAGTATTTCAGAGAAGGTGATCATCCTGATCAAAGATGAAGCCAACATGTAATATTTGCTTGGTCCCCAGGAATGGCAATGTGCACAATCCAAAGGATGCTTCTACTTGGAAGAAGATGGTGAAATCATCAGTCACAAGTACAGGTTGCACCTCCCTCAGAGGTCCTCAGTTTGTGTTACCATCAGGCCTTTGAATGTTCCCCAGGTAGAAGGTGAGTGTATTTTTATTTCATTTTTCCCTCTTCAAAGAGTGAAACTCAGCATCAGATCCACCTGGGATCAATCAGTGTTTCCCAAACACTGTTGGCTTTGTGATTTACCAGGAGGCTTCATCTTGTTGCTGCACTGGAGTTATTTTCTCTCCAAGTAGATTATTTCCTCTTTAATCCTGTAAAACAGGAGCCATTAGATCTCAGAGCTGTTCTAGACTCCTCTGTTGTGCTACAGAGAGGTGATTGATTCTGACTGAGACTGGTAATAAAAACTGCACTGCAAATAATTGATGGAAAATAGGCTTTTTCTGATTACTGCCAGGCTGACATGGGAAGCTGATCAACAGAATTCAGGGAGGAAAAGGGATTTGAATCTGCCAGCTTTGGGCAGTTGAACAGATTTGAGGATGTCTCAGTGCTCTGCTCAGCACTCTGGGGTTTTATCTGGCACCCTTTTAACTTGTGCCTCAGATAGTTCTGCTGCAGGGTAGTGCAGGCATTCTCTGTAACCAAACCCAACTTGCCTTTTGTATGAAACATTCTGCTTTTACAGGACATTCTTGCCCTGGATATAGAAATACCTGTGTGTGTTGTTGTGGAGGGAAAGGCACAATACTGGTGTGTAAGGAAGGGATTCACATCAGCACAGCAATGACCTTTTTAGGAGAGAAATGTCTTCAAATTTTGAACAAATTTGTGTGGTGTGTAACCACTCCTTGGTATTCTTGACTCTTGAGAGAACTTTCTATCAATAGTTCTTAATGGTAGAACTATTAATAGTAATAATTATCTGTAAGACAATCACAAGACTTGGAATAGTTTCTCTGATTGGCCCAAATAAGAAGGAAATCTCAATAGCATACAATATGATGTTTTCCCTTTTATACTAGCAGGGATCAATATGATAAATACCATGGCAATATCTACCTTAGGGATCAAAGAAAACCATCATTAAGCCTTTCTGTGTGGAATATTTTTCCTTTTAGGAAGATCTTGTCATTGGCTGGCAGTGGATACAGCTTTGTTTATTCTGAAGGAGAATGAAACCCAGGAGAATCTGCAGCTTGTGGGCTTTACTGAACTGCAGAACAAAGAGGTCAGGTGTTTTTGGTGTGTTCCTGTTTGAATTGTGTTTGAGAGGAATTCCAACTGTACCTTTCAAAACTGGCAGCACCTGTGCCAGGTAAGATGCAACAGGATTGCAAGGCACTTGGCTGGAAGTTTAATGGAATTCCTGGGAGAACCATGCTGGCAGTACTGCTGAGTTCCTGGGTTTTTATTGACAGACACTCTCTGGAAACCCACTTTATTCCTGCACCTGCCGACCCAAAATTTCAAAGGCAATAGTTGTTAAAATTTCCTTTAATTTTCTTTCTCCTTGCCATGTATGATTTTGGACTTCACAGTTCACAGAATATTCTTATCCTCTGGCAGAAATAAGGCAGGAGAAATGGCAGCATTAACTTGTTTCCCCTCATCTCTGCTCCTGTGTGTTCTTTTAGATTTATTCCAAGAGATTCACTAGTTTCTGTGTTTTTCAAATGGCATCTTTGAGGAAAGAGCTCAGCATCACCAGAGGAAAGAGCTCAGCATCACCAGTGTTTTTTAAATGACCAATCAGTGCTGTGTGAAGGTTACTGGTAAGAAGGAGAGGCCTCACTTGAGCAGGGACTGACAAACCTGCCTGTGTTCCCAGAGCAGGTGTTTGGCTGGAAAGGGGAGCTTGGATCTGGGGTGTACTGGCTGCTCCCCTTCACAACAGGCTGCAGGCTGAGGAAAGGGCAAACACACATTCCTGGGGAAGCCAAACTGCTGTGCAGGGATGAAGATGGAGAGCTGGCCCTCACCAAAGACTTTCGGTGAGTAGCATTCCCAAACTTGGGGGAAATGGGGGCTCCAGCAGAAATGCAGCTTTTTAAGAGCTCTGTCTTCCTAAAGTGCCCTTTATGCAGAATATTCTCAAATGGACTGAGCAGTTCCTCACAGTACTGTGAGACAGTAAAGGGAGGAGAAGCCTTTGGAAATAGCTTTGCCCTTTTCATCTTTTAGAGCTGCTTTATTGGATGTGTTTGAGACAATAGATTTGGATGGGAATGGCCTCCTGAGTCTGGAGGAATACAACTTCTTTGAGCTGAGAACCAGTGGGGAGAAGTGTGATGAGGAAGCCTGGGCTGTGTGCAAGGGTAAGTTCACTCCTGTGCTTAATAAAACCAATTAGGACTATCAATCTGCTTCCAAGCTGTATGTGTATGGTACAGAAGAACTGACTATTTTGTATCCTGTTCCAAGAACACATGTAGATATTGTTTTCTCTTCTCCCTCTGTTTTTTTTTCCCCTTTTCCAGTCTCCTGTCCTTTGTTTTGCTTCATTCTGGTGTGTGTGCCACTGACCTCCTGCTGAGAAAACTCTTCCCATTCCTAATTGTTTTGTAGCTGCCAAAACCCCACAGGTTTTCTAAATCCTGGATCACGTGGTGAATGAAACTGTAACAGGTATTTGTTTAATGCATCTTCTTTGTGCAGATTAGGCTGCTCCTGCTTTCATAGCTCACAAAGAGGGACATTTAATGAGTGTGCACCTGGTGCTGTAAAAATGGCATCCAGAGTTTGTATGGATTGCCAGTGTCTCATTGTGTGTGAGCCCATGCCATGTTTGACATAATTCCTTGCAGGCTCACACACACACACTGACCAAAATACTGTAGATCTGGCAAATCCTACTAATTATTTCTCCCCCAAAACGCTCCAAGGTGCTGGACTTTTTCCTAACTGATGGAAAGCTCTTACAAAATCCTTTTCTATAGCTGAGTTTCTCCTCTGTTTCATCCCTGCACGTGCTTTTCCACACTTGGACTCTGTCAGGGTGATGCACAAGCAGGAGGGGTAAATATGTGTGAATAAATAAGGGAGGAGAGGGGAATCTGGTGAATGTTTTACCAGGTCATTAATCAGTTGAAAGAGTTCAGACAAATACCATAAATCTTGACACCAAAGTTCAAGCCATTTATTGCAGCATCTGTACCCTTAGATAGATTTATTAAATTGGTAATCCCTTTTTAATAATATATAGTAAAGATTTAGCATTGTTATGAAGATGGGAAAACCATTTTTAAAACTCTCTGACACCAGGACATTTCAATTATGTGTTTGCTGACATTAGAGTGATATCTATGATATTCTCTCTGGAGAGGGGTGTTAGGATTACTGGAGTTTTATTGCTTTTTAGGAACTAAGTAAATCATTTCTGTATCAAGGATCTCCAGCACTAAAGGTGCTGGTTCCAGCTGACTTTCATTTCCCATTCCTAAAATACCCCATTGTGCAAAGCTCAGCCACAAACTTTTAGCAAAAAGGAAAAAAAAATCCAATATGAACTGTTTCTGTTTGGAAATCTCAGCCTCTTTTGGGTTATCCAAGGGAACAAACAGCTGTTTCCAGGCTTTATCCCAAATCCAGAGGGACAGTCTTTCCCGAGGCTGCAAAATGGCTCCATGTTTTAAACCTCATTAACATGAGAGAGGTTTTGGCTTTGGAAAGGTAAAGGGTGTTTGCAGAGGGAACAGCCTTTGGAGTGCTCCTTTCTATTTCTTTGAAACAGAGAATTTTGAGATGAAGAGGAACGAGCTGACGAGGCAGGGATTTCTGGATTTGAATCTCATGGAGGCTGCTGATGGGGATGGGGATCCCAGGGACCTGTGGGTCACTCTGCTGTCCCTGGGCTACAACAAGGCCTTGCAAATGACAGAGGTAGGAGGCTCCCAGAGCAAAACCAGCTGCTCCTGTCCCACTGCAGCACTGTTTGGGATTGATCCCAGCAGCTCAGGGATCCACCCCAAACATGGTTCGTTCAGCCTTTGGGCTGTCATTTTCATTTCCCTGTTCCTCAGGATGACACTTGGATGGCTGGGAGAGGAAATCTGCCTTGTGCTTTAGAGGATTTTGTGGGGTTGTAGAGGGAAGTTATGCCTGTTGAGAGGATTCATGGCCCTTGCTGGGGGGAAGTGATAGAAGGCAGTGATGGTAAACTGTGACCTCTCAGCAAGCTTAGAAACTGCAGGACTTGCTCTCCTTAAAAAAGTCACTTTCCTGGCCCAAACCACAACAAAAGTGGACAAGATAATTTTTTTTCCACATTATTCAGAATTCCTGGTTTTCAGACTTAGCTATTTTGGTTATTGTTGATTTTCACAACAGTGTCTGAAGGCAT
The DNA here is from genome assembly GCA_013400415.1 of Scytalopus superciliaris. NCBI lineage: Eukaryota > Metazoa > Chordata > Aves > Passeriformes > Rhinocryptidae > Scytalopus > Scytalopus superciliaris. Next base: position 75,757 of record VXBX01004721.1, on the reverse strand, counting down.
AAAATTTTAATGCAGAGGCTTTGTTTACTTACAGGGCCAGAGATTCTTTTTCTAGTGTTTATGTGCACTTAGGGATTTTATTTTGTTATTTTAATTTATTTTTTACATTTATTTTTGCAGAAATAGTATTAGTTTTGGTGTTAATCGTTCTCACTGAAGAAAGAGGATCTCCTTAATGAAAAGAAAAAATGAATGAAAAATTAAAGCAGGCATTAAATATGCAGATAATTAAATCATTTAAGTTTCATGCTCAGGAAAAGATTTTCAGAATCATAGTCTGATAATGTCATTTAAGTGGTCAGTATAGTCACTGTATAAAATAGCTGTGTGGAGCAAATACCTGTAGAGCCAGAACCAGTTGGTATGTGTCTTAGTTTGGAGAAAACTAAGCTATTTGGGGCTAGGAGGGGGTCCAAGACCCAAACCGAATAACCACGAACAACCAACTGCGAGTTTCTAAATTTAAAATGAACTTTACTTGGGAAGAAGGTATTGGGAGTAAAAAGAATAACAGTTGTGAAACCTCATATAATATACATATATGATAAACACACACTCACACACACAAAGAACTAGGTGGGCCGGCCCAGGAACCGCAGGGGTCTCTCAGGGGACGGTGCCGGTTTCGGTGGGGGTGCTGGGGCTGACCTGACTCGAGACGCTGGTGGCAGAGTGCCGCGGGGTGCTGCTCCGGGGCTGCTGCCGGCTCGGGACGCTGCCGGGAGGATGCTGGGGGGTGATACTGGCTCTGGAGGCTGCTGGGGGGTGATGCTGGCTTGGGACGCTGCTGGGAGGATGCTGGGGGGTGATGCCGGCTCACACACACAACCACGCCGCGCTATCCCAAAACCGAAAGTAACCAAAACCCCGTTTTCCCCCTCCCCTCACTTCCTTCTTTTCCCGGGGGAGTTCCCTCCTCCCATGTCCCCCCGGGGAACATTCCCCCCCTTCTCCAGGTCCCATGCTTTTCTCAAGGTCCGCTCTGAGAAGGGAAGGGAAAAGAAAAAATTATCTCAATTTTAAAACTATAACAGTATGAGAGATACGAGTTGTCTGTCAGTGAAATCCTGGGGTCTTGGTGAGTGATTCACCGACGGGCAGTTTCTCCTCGTCCCTGCAAAGCTGTTCTTCTGCATTTCAGCCGCGAGAGGGAGCGATCTTCCAAGAAAGAGGGTTTTGGGGAGGATTTATCCAGCTGGGAATGTCAGGAAGCTGTTTGGGCCTTATACCGGCTGTGGTTTATGGCTGCAGCCTTTGCTATCCAAGGGACAACATTCATCTGGAAATCTCCCTCTGTTAACTCGTCTCTGTCATTTAACACTTTAATTCTTTGATTTCAAACAATTTAAGAGGGTTGTTTTGGGGAGCATTTAAGAAATTAAGACAGAAGGAAATTAATTTCATTTAAGAAATTAAAGACAGAACTTGAGACATCCTGGTGGATTCCAGCAGCCATTTGAAAGGAACTGAGGTGCTGTTACCCTGTCCAAGAAAATGCAAACTCCTGGTTGTTACACCAGGAGTAACATTGCTCAATGCAACATTGCAGGTATTAAATCTGTGGGAAGTGGCACAAACAGCAGGAGGGAGAGAGACAGGTTTATTCCAGACCCTGGAATACATTCATACTTCTTCTTAATGCCTGTACATTTGGCTGTCCAGGGAAGGGCTTGCTGTGGCAGAGCTGAATGCACCAAACTGCATTTTGAGTGGCACAAAAATGGCATTTGTCCTGAGCTTTCAGTTGGTGTAAAAGATGGCCACAGCTCTCAGTTTGGCATGTTGGATGTTCAGGGATGTTCTACTTGGGTAATTCTACTCCAGAGCAGACATGAAAGTACTTTTGGAGCTGTGGATGAAACCTGAGGGGGAAAAGCACCCTCTGAGGTGATGCTAAACCTTGTATTTCCCATTGCAGGCCTGTCCCTTCGTCATCGACATCCACGCCGAGAGGGGCCAGCCCCGAGTGAGAGCCGTGTGTCTGGAGCCAGGGGGCTCCCAGCTCAGCAGGGCTCTCTGCAGCTCTGTGCTCCAAAGAGGGGAGGCCAGGGGGCTGGAGGGCTCCCACACCATCCTGCTCCACACCCACAGGGCAGCCAGGAGAGTCACCTCTCTCATTGAGAATAAGGTATGGCACGAGAGCTCTGTGAGGCACCCTGTGGGGTTAATGTCTGCCATTGCAGTTCTGCCTCCCATGTCATATTTGAGTATTATGTTTTCTGATACTAGATTTTGGTATTTATTTCATTAAAAAAAAACCCCATGTGCTCCTTTTGACAAATGACTCAGACTTGTAAAGATCAGTGTTCTTGGAAGGGGCAGATTGTTATAATGAGGCAACCAGTTCTAAGTATCCTATAGAATCTGACTACTTTTGTGTTCACATTCCAGTTTTTCAATGTTTTGATAATAATTGGAGACAATATCATCATAATATGACCAAACAAGACTCTAAAAGCAGGAAATACTATTACAGAAAGAGCAAAGACCACAGCATTTACAGTATTTAACATTTTCAGTGTCCACAGGAAGGTCAAAGAGCAGTGATTTGCACTGACTGTGTTATGGATGAATTGTTAACTGGTTAATCTTACAGAATTATTAATGATCCAAGCTAACAATTGTAAATCCAAGCAGAAGTGGTTGGTGAGAAGCAGAGGTTTTAAACCTTTCTACACAAAACATAACGAATGTGCTGTTCCTTCTCAGTCTCATCTGTGCCAGGAACTGTGAGTAAATAAACACAGCTCAGTAAAATGCTGAACTTAAGATGCTTTAAATCTTAAAAGATCACAGCAAGAAGTGTATTTTTGAAAGGACAGGCATGCAAAAGGGGCTGGGTTGGTGGACTAATATTAGGCCTGCATGCTGAGGCTCCTGGAACTCTAGCTTCAGATGTGCACTTCGCCCTTTAGGGTGGATATTCCAGGGTTATTTATATGTTTGGGGGTATGTCAGAGAAGGAGATGAGGTCTGCCCTGGGCAACTGGGTGCTTTCTGTTACTTCAGTGAGTCTTAAACCCCTTCTGGCAGTAGCTCTGGGCTCTGCTGGTGCAAAGGCACACTTGAAACTGTTTCTCCTCAGAGAGTACCGTTAAAGTGTTTCTATCCTGTAAGACAGCAAAGGCAGAGGAAGCAGGAGGAATGTGGAGTTGTTACAGAAACAACAGACACTTACCAAGTAACACTAATGGGTTCCTTCACGTTGTTTTCTCTTGCAGTCTGAAAACAAAGTGATTATTCACGTCAACAATGAGCAGAGTAAGAACTGCCTAAATAACAGGGGACTTACAGTTTTTGCTGTAGAAGTGGCACCAAAATCCATGATGGTAAGGGTTTTTTTTTGTTTTTTTTTTTTAAATTATTGCTTAGCCAACTAAAAATCTAAGCAATTAGAAATCATGTGACACCTTTATAGATTCCTTTTGTCTTTTATCATGATAAGGAGCCTGTGGAGAGTGGCATCTTGGTGGCCAGTAGAGATCAGATGTAGTTCTTGATATTTTGTTATAAAAGTCCTTAACTGTTCAGTTTTTCACACATGTGAAATTTGCCCATTTCAGTTGTCCATTCAATACAGGTACCATTTACTAATATTTTTAATAATCTCTTCCTAAGGCTGTATTTTCTTTTTATTTTTCACTTAGCAAATTTTAATCAAGTATACTGATGGCTGTGAGAAACAAACCAAGCACACACTAATTAGAGACAGAAATCAATGCATTGCAGTCCTTCTGCACAGTGTGATTTGCAGTGGCTACTTTTGTTAAACTTGGCTTATGGATGTTTAGCCACAAGGCATTTTGGTCTCCTGATCCCTGTTGCAGGGCTGGGCAGGCTTAGTGAAAATTCTCAGTGATGGTTCTAAGGGATAGAATGTGAAAATGCGTGTCAAATGCAGATGATGTTTTTCTTCATTTATTTATGAATAAAATCCTGGTTTTATTATTCTGAAAGTACAGTCCCTTTGCTTAAAAGAAGAGGCTTCCAAGGTGTTTTGTATTTCCCAGCTTTCCAGTGTGGATTCAAAACCCACTGAAACAGGACAGTCCCATGACACAGGCAGGGCTGGGGCCTCTTCTAGTACTGCTGCTGACACTTAGATATCCATAGCCTGATCTGTAAAGTATTTCTCAATTTTAATTTGGGCTTCATTCATATGAACTGTAGGCCCAGTCCCAGTGGAGATTTTGCTGTCATGCAATGAAATTCCATAGTAATTTTTGAATATCAGCTGTCAGTGTAGATGATGAATGTTGCTCATGTAGTGATACAAGCACTGAAACATCTCATTTTGCTTCCCCAGCACATTAGGGAACAGTTCTCCCAAACCCAGCTCTTTGACCTCTGTTTTCTGTCTCCCACCCAGGTCTGTCAGCACGTGGTGCCACTGGACGAGCAGGAGGAGTGGGTTTATAACTGTGTGCACTCCATTGTACATTAAACCTCCTGGTTACAGGGCCTGGGAGCATCCACCAAAAACCAGGAAGGGATCTGGCAGCTCCCACACACATTCCAGTCCCGTCCTTCTGCAAAAGCTGCCACACCTTTGTGCTTTTTGCAGAGTTTGGTTTGTTAAAGCCAACCAATCACGTGTTTCTGGTACCACCTATTCCTGCTGATGGCTGTGTAGTGATACATTAGGGATGGAATAACTGTAAGTGTGTAAAATCCTTTGACAGAAGAGATTATTGGCATGAAAACATTGAGGCACAACAAAACCCAGTGCTGTCCAGCAGCAATACAACTGACAGCTGTAATATAATAGTGTTTCATAAAGGCTGGTTTCCCTAAATATGCTCTGCTTTTCCATAGCATGTACTGTAGTTCCATCCCGGGCTGGAACTGCTTCCCTGAGGGAAAACTTACTCTGTTGAATGGGTCTGGTGGGTTCCTAATTAAACATTCTTGTGGTTTTGGGGTGAGAAGAATAAAGGGATGAGGCTCAAGATTTTATTTTGCCTCTCTCCCCTTTTTTTTGTGTCACTTACTGATAACTCATCTTGCACTTTTTCTGTAATTACTGCCTAATTTTATACTCTTTTGTAGAAAATAAAGTTTGCCTTTTTATATGCAATAAGGAAATATCATCATTTGAGGAAAATGAAGTTGGTCTTGGCTGCTTGACTGTTAACAGCAATTAATTATTTCCAGGGTAGCTGAAATAAGGAGACTGAAGTGCACGAAGTTCAGTCTGCAACAGCAGTGAAAACTAGCTTTAAGGTACTAAAAATATTCATCTTACTTTTCTGGTTCCTCTTAAATGTCTGTTAATGTGGAAAAAAAAGGATGACCCTGCCCAGTGGATGCTTAAAAAGTGTCTGAGTTTAAAATAGACATTAAATGTATGTGACCTCGTGTGTAAGGGCAGCAAGGAGTGTTGCAAAGCTATTTTTATCTGCCATAACTCCTGCACTCTGCTGGAACTCTGCTGTAATCTTACACTGGGCAAGTAAATGTCAGTGCCAAAAAGAGAGCTGGGCTCTGATTTACACACTGCAGCCATTGGTGCCCAGGCAGGGTTCCATTTTTTCCCCATGGCAAGTACAGCAGATGTGTTTTCATTTTCAGAACTGCCTGAAAGAAGTAGAAGTTGAGGCCACACAAATGGTTGGTGATTTCTGGCAAAATATTTGGTGATTTCTGGCTCTGACTGAGCTCTGGGCAAGGTGTGGCTAAATCAGAAGTTCCCAGCTACATGTCTAAGAAGGAGTTAGGAAATAATGAGACACATTCTGTGTAGAATAGACATACAGAGTGAGCATTCTATTATTTGCATTTCTCTTGTTTATAAAATCAGTCTTTTTTTTTTTAGATGTGGCAGGAATTCATATGCAACTCTCTCTGCATTTTAGGAGAGGAATGGTTAAGGCTGAAGGAAGTGCTTAGCTGAGAAATCACTGCACGGGAAAGGCTTGGTTTTGCTGCAGGTAAAAAACGTGGCACAGCAACACGGAGCCTCATTTATTTTCTCATCCTCTTGCTGCTAAGAATGGTTTAATTACCCAGATTTTAGAGTGGGAACATAGGCAAGCTCTCCATGGCATGTTCTGCCCGTCCTGCCCTGGAGGAGGTGGGAATAGAGATCTCAGTTGTATCTGCAGACACTTTCCCAGTTTGCTCCAAGTCCAGGTGCCACCAAGGGGAAACATTTGGAAGAAAAAGTGTCTGTAACAGCTGTAGTTTCAGTTTCTGGAATGTTACCTTTCTTTTGAGAACTGAAACTATAATAACAAAATTCAAATTCTTCAGGGGTTTGCTAACACTGACCTTCCCTGACCACCTTTCTGGGACACCGGGGCGGGGTTCCTGCTTGTGTGGGGTGGTCAGCTGAGGCCAGGGCCTGCCTGTGGGGTCTGTGACATCCTGCTGGTGGCTACTGGAGGGGCTGGAGCTGCAGGAGGGGCTGAGGGAGCTGGGGGGGCTCAGCCTGGAGAAAAGGAGGCTCAGGGGGGACATTCTGGCTCTGACAGGAGGGGGAGCTGGGGGGGCTGTCGGGCTCTGCTCCCGGGGAACAGGGACAGGAGGGGAGGGCACGGACAGGGGAGGNCCGGGGAACAGGGACAGGAGGGGAGGGAACGGACAGGAGAGGGGCAGGTTGGACATCAGGAGGAATTTCCTTATGGAAAGGGTTGTCAGGCAGGGGAAGGGACTGCCCAGGGCAGTGGTGGAGTCCCCATCCCCGGAGGGATTTAACCGCCCCCTGGATGTGGCCCTGGGGGACGTGGGTCAGTGGTGGCTTCGGCAGTGCTGGGCGAACAGCTGCACTCCATCATCTGAAAGATCTTATCCAACCCAACCCAAACCTCTCCGTGATTCCGTGACACTGCGAGCCAGCCCGAGCCGAGCCGCTGCCCACGGAGATGCTCGGGGCTCCTGCAGGGCAGGGCTGGACTGGGCAGGGCTGGGCAGGGCAGGGCAGGGCAGGGCAGGGCTGCCACGTGTCCCCCCCCGGTCCGTCCCGTGTCCCCCCGGCAGGCGGTGCCTTTAAGGGGCGGTGCTGGCGGCGGGGCCGGTCCGGCCGGGCCCCCCCGGGTTCCCGGAACTCTCCCGGCGCCGGCCATGGTGCGGATCGAGACCGTGAAGACCAAGCCCTACGGCGACCAGAAGCCGGGCACCAGCGGGCTGCGCAAGCGGGTCACGGTGTTCCAGAGCAATGCCCACTACACCGAGAACTTCATCCAGAGCATCCTGGCCACGGTGCCGCCCGCCGAGCGCCAGGACGCCACGCTCGTGGTGGGGGGCGACGGCCGCTTCTACATGAGAGATGCCATCCAGCTCATCGTCCGCATCGCCGCCGCCAACGGGGTAAGCAGCGGGGCCAGGCACCTTCCCCGCCCCGCCGGCGGCGGAAATCGCTGGCGTTTGGCGTGGCCGCCAGTAACTCTGAGAGCGACAGGCGAGCTGGGGAAAGCAGTGCCTGGTCCAGGCAGGAACCCCCCCGGCAGCCTCTGCCCCCCTGCAGTAGAACCCCGCTTCGTGCAGACATAGCTTGCCTCTTATTCCACCTCCTTTCGGGCCTTCGGGGGGTTCTCCGGCCAAGACACAAGCGGGTGCGGGTGGGGAGATGTGTGGAGGGGAGCGGCGGTCCCTTCCACGGCGCTGGAATGCTTCTTGCTGCTCGAGATTCTTCCCTGTTGCTTCCTTTTGGTCCTGTCACTTGGGCAGCCCGAGGGAAGCCCGGCAGGGAGAGCCGCCCTGGAGCTGAGTTTGTAAAGGGAGGCTTTTTCCTACAGTTTGTGTTTTCCCAATGAAAAATATCCCCTTCTCCTGTGACACCAACATCAGCAGCAAACGTTCTCCTCGTGGACCACGAAGGAGGGATGGGCTGCGGATGTTTGGTGCTCAGGGTTGGACATAAGGTAAAACCTAAGAGTCCTCCACTTCAGCTTCCTCAATGCCTTTCAATATCTGACTTCTTAGGAAGAGACTTACCAATTTGACATCCCTGCCTTCTTATGGCATAAAGAAACTATAACTGGTTTGTTTGGGGGTTTTGAAGCTATATAGAAATTTGGCTTTGATGATACCTGTTTCCATAGTCCAGCATCCCTGAGCAGCACCAGCCTTGCTCTGTGCACCTCTGGAAGTGATGGGTAGTGCAGCCTGCCCTGGTGGAAGAGCAGCAGCCACTGGTTTATTTCTGTGTTCTAGGAAGGGGTTGGATTTGGAACACGCAGCGTTTGTGCCTGAGAGCACACACACAGACAGGATCCCTATGGATCCCTGTGAACAAGCAGACTGGGAAACTTGTTCTCTGGCATAAAGTGTTGGTGCAGGTTTCTGGATATGCAGCCGGGGCCTGGTGGGGTGTGGCAGCTTTCCAGGCACTGAGTTCTCCATCATCTGCACCTCAGCTCCCTCCCAGAAGTAAGGAAGAGCTTGGAGGCAGAGCCATGCTGGGTGTGAGGAGGTGTTTGGGCAGGGTGTGCAGGCACTCAGGTAGATGCAGAGCTGAGCTCGCTGTCAGAGCCACAACAGTGGGTCCCCAGGGGTGCCCTTGCCAACAGGAATCTGCCTTGGAGCATTTTGTCCCCGTGAATTCAGAGTGCTGGCAAAGAATCTGCTCTAAAGGCAAGGAAAATGGGAGGCAGAGGAAGCAAACGTGTGGAAGAATACGTGGGTTAATAAATGAACAGGAGGTAAAGCCTGAATAAGGAGCCAGAGGAGGTACAGGGGGGTGACCTGCAGAGCACAGAGCCACTGGAAACCTGATACACAGTTACTGGATGCACTGGAGCAGCACTGGCCTGTGCAAGGCACTGCAGTATTGCCAAACTTAGGAATGGCAAAACCCTCCAGTCCCAAGAAATGAGGTGACTGAAAGGAGAGGGTTTCTTTAGAGAATACAAAATATTAGGTTTTAGTAATTGTTTTTTGCACTTGCCTTCTTGTTCTGGACTGGTTATGGGATGCTTGCTGGGTGGTTTTCCCCTTAATTGCAAATATTAGTTCCCTGGTGGTTACCACAGTGTAGTTAAGGAAGAGCCTGTGGAAATCCTGTTTCTTTATAGGAAATGTGAAGTGACTGGAAGTCACCTGCCCTTCACAGAGGAGACTGGACAACTGCTGTTAGCTGGAAAGACAGTGTCCCACAGAACAGGGAACAGCACATGGAGACTTATTCCTGGTTTGGTCTGAGTGCTGGGGCTCTTGGGTGTGTCCAGCAGGCAGGACTCAGGGGAAGGCTCAGTGTGAGGAAATGCTGAGTGATACAGAGAAAGCAAGTGCTGGAAAACTGCATTTCTCGTCCTAGGGATTAAGAGGTGATTGGGTGAATACTTTAAAATCATGTGGTGTTGAGATGTGGCTGACTGGCCCTCCTGAAACACAGGGGAGACCCGAGGAGCACAGCTGGTGATTGTTTGGCTTACAAGTAAAAGGGAAGCATGCTGAGGTGAGCTTTAGTTTTGTCTCCAACAAAGTTAATAGTGGAGTGGTTAATATGTAACCAAGCAGTTATTTTTGACTGGCAACCACTCAGTTTGCAGTTGTGAGATTAAGGGGTGTTTATCTTAAATTTGCATTTATATAAGTAAACTGAAACAGAGATTGTTGGGTTTGCCATTCTCAGCTGGTATCCCTGCTTTGTTTTGGTCTGTGTGCCAGGTTTCCTGCATGTTATTCCCATGTAGTGAGCCTGACTCTTTAATTAAATGAATAAAAGCTTGAAAGCTCCTGTTGGAGCATCCCATGCCAGTAGAATTGTGGCAGTGCAATAGCTTTATTTCAGAAGCAATCAAAAATAACAGAATTGAAGCTGGAAATCCAGATCTGATCACATACCCAGCACCAGGCTGATTCACTGACACTGTCACCTGCTCTTCCACAAATTTACTGTGTCCTTTGCTCCTTCTTAACTAAAACTTTTCCAAGTGCTGCAAAGTAGCTCAAAGGTGTTTTGAATGCCAGGCAATGATTTGCATGCTAAATACTGCCTTTCTTTGTTCTACAGCTGCAGGACACAGGATTTCATTAGAAATGCTGCTCCCTACGCTGGGAAGTTTGCTTTCCTGGCTTGGCTGTTACTGACCTTTTCCCCCACTCAGTTATCCAGGGAAACCAAGTGTTTGAACCAGCAGCTCCGTATTTGCCACTGCTCTACTTTGGCAGGTCCCTTTGTGCTGTTCTGCCTCCAGACCAGTTCCCACTGACATCTTCCCTCCAGCTGAAAGCTCCTGGTATGACAAATACCAAAACACAGTGATCATAAAGCAAGTTATTGCAAAAAGCAATCCCTGTGTAGCAGAGCTTTATGCAGTGATGCTGGATCCTGCAGGCCAGTAAGAAACCCCTCAATTTCTGGTCTTCCTAAAGTTCCTGTTTTTCTCAGAGGCAGAAGGGGGAATTGAGATGTGATAAATGAAAGAAGGAAAGAGGTACCAGTTCCAGGTATTTCCTGGCTGCAGATGATGGTGGATTTTAGGAGACAACCAGTGCTGCAGCAGCTCTTACAGGTTGCAGGCTCCTTTTACACCAGCTTAGCCTCTTTTTGCCTGTAAAGTTAATTGGCTTATGTCAGTTTACAGTGGGAGGTGATTAAGGCAGTGTCAGGTTGTCCAGTTTCAGTGCCTCTTTGGAATTTTAAACTCTACACTAATGAAACTCCAGCTCAGAGAAAGAGCTAAGGTGCTTTGCAGTTAATCTCTGCAAATCCAGCAGGCAGAGTTGAAATTCATCCTACAGGGATTTAGCTGTAATCTCTGGGACAATGACTCTGCATAACCAGACACCTCAGCTCTGGCTGGGCTGCCAGGGCAGCAGGGTGGAGTCTAAAGCCTCGTCTTTGTCAAGGCAAAGTTTGGGAGAGGGAGCTGGGCTGGAGAGTTGTTATCCATGTGTCTGATGCTTGGGATGGAGGAATCCACTGTGGGGAGCCCTTCCCATCCTGGCAGGGTTCTGAGCTGGCCAATATAGGGATTAATGTTTCAAGTGATAAGATGGAACATACTTTAGGAATAAACATAAGTAAAATAGCAGTAAGAAGTGTGAAGAAGGCAGAAGGAATAAGAAATGTAATATGTTCACAGTACATATTCATAGCACAGGTTTGTAGAGTAACAAACTAAGCAGCAGATCTGATGAGTAGAGGACAAAGACTCGGCAGGATCATCCAGTTATCCAGGAAAACATCATTTCTACAGTTTGAAATCAGGCTGTATAACTGAAACCCAGGAAATAAAGTCTCACCATGAACTTAAATCCTGACCTAGGGCACCACCCTCAGAGAGAATCAAGTGTGTTTGGGGGAGGCACCAGCAGGAAAGGCCTGAGGTAATTTTGGAGGGGAGGAATTCCTGGCTGGGAGGGTGGGCAGGCCCTGGCACAGGGTGGGCACAGAAGCTGTGGCTGCCCCATCCCTTGAAGTGTCCAAGGCCAGGTTGGATTGGGCTTGGAGCAACCTGGGACAGTGGAAGGTGTCCCTGCCCATGGCAGGGGGTGGGACTGGATGAGCTTTGAGGTCCCTCCCAACACAAACCAGTTTGGGATTCCATGAGATGGAACAGGTGGGGCCAGCAAGGGGGGAATGAGCCAAGGGATGGGGAAGCACAGAGAGACTGCAGGGAACAAGGTGACTTTGTTCTCTGGCCTGCTGGGGACAGGGCAAGAATTAGAAGGTTTGGGTCAAATGTTGGAAGGCATTTTGAAAGCTTAAGGCTAAAAAAGGGTGTGTTGCCTTGGGAAGGTCAGTGAATCTCTGCTTGGGAAAGTCTTTAAGGAGAATGGTTTGTGTAGGGTCATCCCTGCCTGAGGGGAGTTTTTGGGTTCAGGTGCTGGTTTCTAAGAGGATCCAGGGGTAGGTGGGGCCAGAAATCCTGGAGCATTCCTAGGTCTGCTTGAGGGCACCAGCTGGAATGCCTGCCCTTTCCCTGGTGCAGGGGCAGGACAGCAGAGATAATATGCAGATTTGGGGGTACTTTGAAGGGCTGACCTTTGAACTGAAAGTTTCTCAATCGTGGTCGCTGGTGAAAGGCCCTACCAGTGGGACAAACCTGGAGATGGGGCTTTCATTCCCAGCCCTGCTGGGTCCTTTCTCTGCCACCCAGTTTGTCTCCTCACTTTAACTGGGATGCAGTGCAGGAACAGAATAGGCTCTTAATTCTGGGCTGATTCATCTGGATGTGTTGTTGAGACGGTGCCAGGTATTTTCTTGCCTCTCCTTAATCTCTGCAGCAACTTCCAAACCCATTTTTTTTTAATTAATTTTGGATAGAAACAAAGTGCTTTGCTGCTGGAGCAGCACTCCTTGTATGACTAACAGGCTTGCAGTCTGTTTGTTTTACTGGGCTCCAGTTGTCCTGGCATAGCCAAATGTCACAGCAGTGGCTGCCTGACCCAGAGTCTCCTCGGGCACAAAGTGCCAGGTTTTGGCAGCTGATCATTGGGGTTTTTCAGGGCTCTTGGCACCCTCTTATGGCCAATGTGCAGGGACAGTGCAGGGACTGGAGCTTTTCTGAGGGCAGGAGTCAGGGGGATGGGATTCTGTCTCCAAGGAAAGTCACCAAATTAGTGTGAAGTGATTTTACTCCTTTTGTTGCCTGGGATTTCATGCTGTGTGTCTTTTGGACTAAGCACAGAGAAAGGGTGTAAGGATATATGCCTGTCAGCAGCTGGGTACTGTCAGAAATTCCTGCAAAGCTGGAAAGGAAGGATTGCAGCTGAACAGAGCCCCAGAGGGCACAGTGGCTTTATCTGCCCTCTGAGTGGGGGGCAGTTACTTGTTCTCACTCTGTTCCTGTGTGTCTGAAGTGCAGGCCAGCAAAGGGAGCTAAGCTCACAAATGCCCTGGCCTGCAGTGGGTGGGCTCTTGGGAGGGGGACATGCCCTCAGCAGCCTCTGACAACCATCAGGAATAACAGGCCCAGGAAATATGACCACAAGGAAAAGCTCAGGGGATTGGGGCTGTTTGCTGTAGCAGAGAGGGCACTCACTGCAGCCAAAGGATTTCAAGTGTGAGGAGGAGGAAGAGGATGATAATCTGTTTGTTTGCTGTGTCAGCTCAGCAGGACTTAAACCACAGCAAGAAGGATGTCCAGCAGATCAGAGGGAAACCCTTCCAGCTGCAAAGCCAGTTCTGCACTGGCATTACCTGGAGGAAAAGATTCCAAGAGCAAGTTATATCAACTTTCTGAGTGTGTTTGATCCTACACCAGTTGTGTGGAGGGAGCAGCTGACCTGCTGAGTTCCTTTCCAGCCTGTGAGTGATCCATAACGATAATCCCAGCAAAGCCTCCCACATCAGGGATCTAATGACCCTGCCCCAGTCCCTGCCCCAGTTCAAAGGTGCTCAGCATCCAACTTTGGTGACCTTTTCCACCTCTGAATCCTCTGGCAGCCTGTGATCCCCAACCCCTGACTAGTCCTGGCTGGCCAGTTGCTGGGGGTTTATCTTATCCCAAATAGTGATGCAGATGTTGCAGGAGAGCCCTGGGAGCAGGGGAGCACCCCAAAACCAGGGTTGTTGTTGTTACACTGTTCTTGCCCCTATGCTTTATATGCACTATTTTATAGTTCATTTGATAGAATGTGGTTTCACTTTGTGTGCATAAACATTTCTTCCTCCTCCCCAGCTTCATTTAATTTGATTCCTCTGTCCAGTCCACGTGCACTTTATCACACACACAAATTCCAACCTTCCACAGGCCCTTTCCCTGCCAGCAATTCCACGTGCAGTCACGGGAGCTGCAAGGTGGCCTGTGCCCTCCTCCTGTCACTTAATGCCACGACATTTCACAGGGCACCGAGTTTATCTTGAGAATAAGAAGGGAAAGAGCTTGCTTAGGCCTTTTCCTGCCAGGTGTCATTTTGGGAGCTGGATTGTGGCTTCTGTGCCACTAGAGGGAAACCTGTGCCTTTGCATGGGAATTAAGGGAGTCTCAGGGTGGGTAAAACACAACCCAGTTGTTTGGGGAATCTCGTTGTTGGTGTAAAAGATGTGTTGGCAATACAAATCATCCAACTAGATTTTAATGTACTGATGCATAAAACAGGATCTTGGGGACAGGGGTTAATGGTGGCTCTGGCAGTGCTGGGTTAATGGCTGGACTTGGTGATCTCAGAGGGCTTTCCCAACCTTTATGATTCTGTGATCACTTTACCCCTTGGAAAAAAACGTATCAATTATTGGAGCAATGGCAGAATCAGCACCTCAGGAAAGGGCCCTGAGTGCCTCTGTAAGTCCTCACAGTTCAGCTGAGTACACTCCTCCTTTCCCCTGCTCTCAGTAATGGGACAAATGGGGTCATTCCAAAGTCTCTGTTCTTTAACTGCTCCAGTAATACCCAGAAATTGTTTCCAGCAGCTCAGACAGAGGACTCTGAGTGTTACTGAAGGGGTTTGGAGGAAAGCCTGATTTCGAATCCCAGAATGGTTTGGGTTGGGAGAGACCTTAAAGCCCATCTTGTTGCACCCCCTGTCATGGGCAGGGACACCTTCCAGTATGCCAGGTTGCTCCTTTCCCATCCAGCCTGGCCTTGAACCCTTCCAGGATAGGGAGTCCATGGCAGATGATGTTTCACAGATGTTTCTTGGTCGCTGAGTCTCTTCTGAACATGTTCAAGCTGTTCCAAAATGAGTATCCTTGCTGGATGCAGCTTTCCAAAACATTTGATAGCTTTTTGTGGTTTTAATCTCGGTGAGACCTGTTGGGGGTGTTCAGCTGAAACATTCATTGCTCCTGTGGCTCTTCAGCTCCCACTGTTCCTGGTGGGTAACATCCCTGAGTTGGAGGGAGCCCGTGGAGCACTCAGGGTGTCAGGGCAGGAGCCGCATGAGCGAACGGGAGGTAATGGATCCGTTCCCTTCCATTTTAAGAGTGACCTTTCCCTCCCCAGTCTTTGCTAAATACCTCCAGCAGGATCCCTCTGGAAAGTTGCCTCCTGGGGACCCGGCCTGGCCTGGCACTGCCCTGTGGGTCTGCTGGGCTGGCAAAAACACCGGGGCAGCACATCCCAGCGGGAGCTGAGCCGCTCCCACCTCCCTGCCCCTGCCCCGAGGGAGAACCACACGGACTGACCTGCTGGGCTTGGGAAGCTGTGCCTGTGGGACCAGCAGATGATAAGGAAGGCAGAACTCCTTTCCCAGCCCCTGCAGCAAGGGCTGGCAGCTGGAATTGTGTGTTCCCAGGGACACTGACCCTCCCCAGCGAGCGCGAGAGCGCGGCTTCGGTTACAGAACCCACCGGCAGCTCCGGGCTCAGGGAGCTATTTTTGGGTGTCCAGCAGCTTCCCTGGTGGGCCAAGGCTGGGGCTCAGTTTTGGCATATTTTGCTTTTCAAATGCATCTGGATGAAAAGGGAACATGGAAGGCGCTCCCGTGCCCCTGCTGACCGTGCCCACAGCTCCCTACAGCGACCAGAAACCGGGAACCAGCGGCCTGCGCAAGAAGACCTTTCACTTTGAGTCCAAGACGAACTATCTGCAGAATTTTATCCAGAGTATCTTTTTCTCCATAGACCTGAGGGACCGCCAGGGATCTTCTCTGGTCGTTGGAGGTGATGGGAGGTACCTCAATAAGTCTGCAGTGGAACTGATTGTCCAAATGGCTGCTGCCAACGGGGTTGGTAAATGCTAAATCCCTAAATTCCTGTCCGTGTGTGGCTGGCAAATGCAGAAAACCATAATCAATTAGCCACTCGGAGATTTAATTTCCCCAAAGGCTTTACTCAACTGCTGGAGTTAAGTTTTTAATGGAGAATCAGTTTGGTAGTACAGAAATGACTGTTTTTTCACTCTAAGTGATGCAGTTGGGTAGAGAATACACCTGGAGGAAGGCAAATAAATACTGCTGGGTGTTTGTGTGGTGGTGTTTTGTGTTTTGACAGCCCCAAGCTGTTGGCACCTGTGGGTTTTGTAATCTTTCCATGAGAATATAAAGCCCTGATACTGTTCAGGAGTGAAGTAACAGGGAGAGCCACCAGAGTGGCAAAGGAAAAGGTAAAACATGGTTGTTTCTTTCTCAGGGGGTGTAAGTTGTGGCTGTGTGATAAACACTCCAGGAGCCTTGGAAAACTGCAATGAGGCTGAGCAAGTGAGTGGCAACCTTTGTATGGATCTCAGTGGTGCTGGAATTCTCTGTTGTGGAAGCAGGACAGGCTTGTCTGGTTTTGGTACATCATGATTTGTGCACTGCAAGGCTCTTGGGCTTTGGGGTTGTGTCTTTGTTTCCTTCTGCTTTTTAAGAAGAAAAGGCTCTGCTGCCTGTCCTGGATCTCTTGTTACACTGAGAGATCTGGATTTTAGGAATTCGTTTGGGAGAAGAATGTACCTGATTAGGACAGAGCAATTAGTTACTGGGGGAGGAGGGGGCTGCAGGAGGTCTCCTTTATTCCCAGTGTGCATCTTGGTGGGCTCTCAGTAAAACCAGGGTGGGAATGTTGCCTGGATTGCTTTGAAGGGCTGTAACCCAAAACTGCTGCACAAAGTGGGTCTGTTTGGAGAATTCCATGAAAGGTGTTTTTCCATCATTGCAGCCTTAGGTTTTTCTCAGAAGAAATTCCAGAGAATCAAAAAGGATTGAGTGTAAATTGTTCAGTACATCTTACACTGAGCAACCTTTTTCAGTGGTTACCACAAGGGATATTTAGCACTGGATGGGTGGGGAACAACAGCTGAAAACCTCTGGAAGCCAAGGAGGGTCCCAAATCAGAGAGCAGCTCCTATGGAGAGGCAAGTGCTTCTTCCTTTCCCTCCTCACTCTGTGGGAAAGCTGCAGTTCAGGTGGGGAAGGACAACAGATGTGATGGGTTCATCCAGCTCTCCTGTGGCTCCTGCCTGGTTTGGGAGGGAAAACCCTTGTTCTGCCAGTCCACAGCACCCCTTGAGCTGCTTGCAGAGCAGGGGGGTGTGGCAGATGATCCTCCAAGGGAAACTGGGGAACGAGGGGGGAAGTTTTGGAGAGAAGGTCACATGAATTCTCAGTGGAACTGAAGGAATGAGATCTGGAGGCTGGAATAAAGCACAGGACAAGGTGTGCTGGCTTGGGCTGAGAAAAGCAAAGCCCCTGTTGGTTGGGCCACTTCAGAGAAACGTGGGTGTGATAAATGAGTGTGCTGAGCCCAGAGGGCCCCACCAGGAGCTGCTGTCCCAGCTGAAGGCAGGGCCCCACCCTGGCTCTGTAAAGTGCTGTTTCACATTTATGCTCAATATTTGCTGGAGGTGCAGAGCTTTTAGCAGCTGCTCTGTGACAGCTGTGCCCTGTGATGCCTGCTGGGCAGCGAGGCTGGGGCTTAGCACCTGGCAGTGCCAGGGGGTAGGAATCACACTCATGCCATGCCCTTGGCTCAGCTCCCACGGCAGGCCTGGCTCAGGAACACTCCTGATCCATGGTTTGGCTCGGGCTTGAATGGAATCCCTCCTCTTTTCTCAGCCTACCTGGGTCTGATCTCAGCTGATGCAGAGTCTGGTGTGTTTTGAAATCTCTGTGGCCTCACGTGGGGGTGTGGCGAGGAGCCTGTTCTTCCAGGGAAATACTCATCCTCTGGGTCATTGCATGGATCTGATTATTGCTCAGCACGTTGCTCTGGATGCACTCTCAGGGGCATTACTGAATTCATGGGAAGGAGGTGTGTTACCCACTGGAAGACACTGCAGCTGGTCTGACAGGAGCAGCCATGGTGTTCAGTTTGTGTTGGTCTGGCTTCTCTCTGTCCCACTGTGAGTTTTGAAAGCAAAGTTTGAGGCCACAGCCAGAGGGGTTGCTTGGTTTTTGGTGTTGTTTAGAAACAACCAAACCACCCCAAAACAGAGCTCAGCCCTCCAGTGCACCCTGTCCAGCCGAGTTGCAGCATTCCTGAAGGAAAACACTCCAAGGGCACAACGCCTTGGGGTGGGATGCACTGTGAGAGCTTTGGGAGCCTCCCTGGACCGAGGAGGGCCATGCACACAGCCCCAGGGCTCTGGTTTGCCTGCTGCTGGCACTTGGGCTCTGCTGGCTGGGGGCTTTGGGCCTCACAGGGGGTGTGTGTGGCTGTTCCACCCGCAGATCGGGCGCCTGGTCATCGGGCAGAACGGGATCCTGTCCACCCCGGCCGTGTCCTGCCTCATCCGCAAGATCAAGGCCATCGGGGGCATCATCCTGACAGCCAGCCACAACCCCGGGGGGCCCAGCGGGGACTTTGGCATCAAATTCAACATTGCCAACGGAGGTGAGGGCGCCTGGCTCCTCCTTTGCCTTCCTTCTCTGCACTTGCTGCTTGCGTTGGCCCCAAGGAACCCCATTTCTGCCATAATGTCACAGAGACCCGGTGCCCTGGGCAGAGGGTTTCCCCAAACAGGGCAAATCTGCTTCCCTCAGACCCTGGGATTCCTCTCCCAGAAGGCATTCCCAGCCCCTGCATTCCTGGGGGTACATCCCTCTCGCAGCCAGATCCTTGACCCATCTCCTCTCCCAGAAGGCATTCCCAGCCCCTGCATTCCTGGGATACATCCTTCTTGCAGCCAGATCCTTTACCCATTTCTCTCCCAGGAAAGCATTCCCAGCCCCTGTACTCCTGGGGTACATCCCTTTTGCAGCCAGATCCTTGACCCATTTCCTCTCCAAGGAAGGCATTCCCAGCCCCTGTTCTCCTGAGTTACATCCTTCTTGCAGTCAAATCTTTTATCCACTTTCTCTCCCAGGTCCTGCTCCCGAAGCCATCACGGATAAAATTTTCCAAATCAGCAAGAAAATTGAGGAGTATGCCATCTGCCCAGATCTCCAAGTGGATTTGAGCACCATTGGGAAGCAGCAGTTTGACTTGGAGAACAAATTTAAACCATTTACAGGTAAACAAATGTTCTTTCCTCTTGGAAAGGACAAGGAGATTTGAGGTTTCTGAGGACAGACGTGGCCATTCTGATCCCTCTTTCTCATCCATTGGATAACCCAAGAAGGACATTGCTCCTGCATCCTGGCATTTATTTATCTTTTGGTTTGCCCTGCATCTTACCTTGTGTAGGAACTTTAATTAGATCAGTTTCTGCCCTACAAAAGTTTCCACTTCAGTGGGGAAATCTTGATCCATCAAACTTCACTAAAATCAAAGGCTGTTTTGTCTGCAATGCAAATGTGCACTTGAAAACAGGCGCCTCTGCAGTTGAAGTGCATTTTCCTCATTACAAATAGAGTGTTTAATCTTGGACCCGAGTTTTTGCCATGGTTTCACATACAAAAGCTCTCCCTGTGAGTGGGGAGGCTGTTACATTTCACAGGTGACTTCTGTCTGCCAGCACTGAAATATGCAAATGCATCAAAAAGAGACTTCTGAAAAAACACTGTGTTTTTTTTTTTGCCATCTCCTGGTGACCTGTGCTGGTGATTAAAAAATACATGAATTAAAAGATAGTAAAAGTTGGTGCTTCAGTCCCCATTTATGTAGTGAGTTTTTATGTTAATGGGGTTTTTATGTTGCCTGTTGGCTGCAGAGGTGCAACTTTTTTGAACTATTAAGTTCACAATTCCCACTGACTTTGGTGGAAATTAAAGATCTGTTTATACATATACATATTCCCCTTTTCCTTTAATCCCACTCTCCAGGTAAGTGAAGTGGGACTGAGCCTCTTGAAGGGAAGTGCAAGGAGCTGTAGCTACAAACAGAGTTTGCCTTAAGGATTTTGTTGGTGCATTTGCCTGTGACCCGAGTGGCAGTGAGAACCTGTAATTAAATCCTTAATTTAGCACCATTATTGCTGCTTCTGTGGGGTGGAAAAGGCTCTGTGCTGAGGACACTGAGGACAGTCAGCCCAGCAGCAGGGGCTTTGTTACAAGCTCTCAGGGTTGGTGTCTGCTCCCTCTGTTCCCCAGTGGAAATTGTGGACTCTGTCGAAGCTTATGCCAACATGCTGAGGAGTATCTTTGACTTCAGTGCGTTAAAGGAGCTGCTTTCGGGGAAAAACCACCTCAAGATCCGCATCGACGCCATGCACGGAGGTACCCGGGGGGCTCGGGCATTTCAGGGGGCTGGGTGTCCCTGGGCTTTGCCACCTCCTTCAGAGGGAGACATTTTCCATGGAATTTATATCCTACACTTGTAAGTTTGATTTTTGTTTGGTAGCATACTGGATTTTTATTCTTGCAAGCAAACTCCCTGTCTTACTTTCTTTTGTCAGATACTGTATTTTGGGGGTCAGAACGAGATGATCTTTAAGGTCCCTTCCAACCCAAACCATTCCAGGATTCTGTGAAGTGTCTGGGCTTGGGAATTGCCCTGGGGCAGAGATATTGGTGGAGTTTGGGGGATGCTGGAGGGCTCACATGTGTCAGCCAGCACTTGAGAGACAGAGGATGAAGCTGTGATCAAAGCTGCCCTGACTTCACATCACTCAGGGCCCCAGGGAGGTCACAGCAATTAGGCAAAGATGTGCCCTTAGATGTTGGAGTGCAGAAATGGGACCATTACACTGGTTTATATAATTCAATGTGTCAGCCAAGCTTGTGAATCCCTTTCACAGACATTCTGGGGAGCACCCTGGCTTTTTTAGCATCTTGTTCCTCTTGTCTCCAGATCTGTGGGGACAAGAGGTCCGTCCTCTTGCCTCCAGACATCTGTTCCTGTGTTCACTGATCTTTTTGTCTGCATTACTGGTTCTGAGGGGCTTTTCATGGAATCCTGGAATGGTTTGGGTTGGAAGGGGCCTTAAAGATCATCTCATCTCATTCCACCCCTGCCTTGGGCAGGGATACCTTCCACTAGCCCAGGTTGCTCCCAGCCCTGTCCAACCCGGCCTGGGATATTTGTAGAGATAGAGGGTGGATTTTGATGGCAGCTCCTGTGCCATCAAAGTGCCAAAGTGACCACCCTGTGGGAGCTCCTGTGCTTTGGGGCTATAACCCCCACCAGCTGAGCCCCAGGGGTGGGTGGTGCTGTGGCTGGTGCAGAGCTGACCGAGGGCAGAGACAAGTGGTTTCTCTCCCTGTTTTGCTGTGACAGTTGTGGGCCCTTATGTGAAGAAGATCCTGTGTGAGGAGCTGGGAGCCCCAGCAAACTCAGCTGTGAACTGCACCCCCCTGGAGGACTTTGGGGGCCACCACCCCGACCCCAACCTAACCTACGCTGCCGACCTGGTGCAGACCATGAAGACGGGAGAGTACGACTTCGGGGCTGCCTTTGATGGAGATGGGGTAAGTGAGCTGTCCTGGAGTCACTTCTGGGGGGACTGATGCCCAGCTGATTTGGGGGGACAAAGGCAAAGCCCTTTTTTCTCCCTCTCTCCCTCTGCAGTCGTGAGTGGAAGCGAACCACTTGCTGCACCACCGCAGTAGTTTGCTACTGTGCCAATAAAGAAGTCCAAACTGCACGTAAATAACTTTAAAGGCTGTGAAAACCCAGCAGGAAGGCGAAACACTCCGCAGGTGTTTCGGAGCTCTGCATTTATTCCAGCGCAGTCCGAAACCCCGGGGGCTGTGGGGCTTACAGGCAGCTCTGACCCCCTCCTGTCCTCCCCAGGACCGCAACATGATCCTGGGCAAGCACGGCTTCTTCGTGAACCCCTCCGACTCGGTGGCCGTCATCGCTGCCAACATCCTCAGCATCCCGTACTTCCAGCAGACCGGAGTGCGCGGCTTTGCCCGCAGCATGCCCACCAGCGGGGCTCTCGACAGGTACCCCCGCCCCTCCTGGGCTGTGGCACACCTGCCTGATCCGGGGAGGAGGGGCTCTGCATGGAACCCTGGAAGGGTGTGGGTTGCAAGGGGCCTTAAAGCCCATCTCGTTCCACCCCCCTGCTGTGGGCAGGGACACCTTCCGCTAGCCCAGGTTGCTCCCAGCCCTGTCCAACCTGGCCTGGGATATTTGTAGAGATAGGGTGGACTTTGATGGCAGCTCCTGTGCCATCAAAGTGCCAAAGTGACCACCCTGTGGGAGCTCCTGTGCTTTGGGGCCATAGCCCCCACCAGCTTTGGGGCCATAGCCCCCACCAGCTGAGCCCCCTGTGGGAGCTCCTGTGCTTTGGAGCCATAACCCCCACCAGCTGAGCCCCCTGTGGGAGCTCCTGTGCTTTGGGGCCATAGCCCCCACCAGCTGAGCCCCCTGGGCAGCCCAGGGGTGGGTGGTGTCATGGCTGGGGAGGAGTGGGGCAGGCATGGGGGTTTCATGGATTAACTCCCATCTGGGAACGTGGCAGAGCTGGGCTGTGCTCTTGGCTCTGTGTCTTCTCTGCCTGTAACCCCAGGCCAATGATT
>VXBX01004721.1:3632-47407 GCA_013400415.1 Scytalopus superciliaris | reverse complement strand
GGCACAGGGTGGGATTGTTGGGGTGTCCTGGGCAGGGCCAGGGGTTGGACTTGATGATCCTGATGGATCCCTTCCAACTCAGCCTATTCCATGATTCTGTATTCCCCAGCAAGCACTGTGTGAGCTCGGTGTGCACAACTTACTGTGCCATTACTGACAAATAGACATTCTGAGAGGAACAAACCGAGCTTGGGATTTACCTGTCCTGTGCCTACGTGCACCAGAGTCTTGGGAGGGCGGCAGCAGCAGGAGCGGAGCTGAGCTTGGATCCCCCAGCTCCTGCGAGTCCTTGGGCCAGCAGAGCTGAGCTGTGGGTGTCGTGGCTGAGCGGGGATGGCCAGGAGGGCAGGCTGGCTGTGTGAGGGCTCATGCAGTGCCTGCCCTGAGCCCCCTCTCTGCTCCCCACAGGTGATGTTGGCCCCCCTCATTTCCATTGCCCTGAAGCTGTCCCAGCTGCACGAGCGCACCGGCCGCAGCGGGCCCACCGTCATCACATAGAGGGCCACGGCCGTGCTGCCGGGGGGGCAGCCCACCTGCCCTGCCCTGCCCCTCTGCCCCTTTCATCCCTGTATTTAAGAACACTGTTTTGCTGCTAAGGATAGACAAGAATAAACCCCAGCCCTCAGCACCCCGTTGTCCTGGTCTCTGCGTCCCCAGCGCTGCCACGGGTCGTGTGTGGGGCTCATTAGACAGCCTTTGGGCCAGCAGGTGGACTCCTGGCTCTTCCTTAAACAAGAGGCACTAGGAATAACACAGAGAATAAAGTCTTCAATAATTCAGAGGCTTTTTTTCCTAACTTGGAACCTATCCTGGAAAAGAAGCACGGATGCTTCATTTGTCAATACCTGGTCTTTTAATAAGCAGTGGTTGCGTATTTAAGCTGAGTATTTTTCACTCAGGTGGATTTTCCCTTTTAAACAACAGTTATGGAAGTGAACTTGCATTGGCCTTCTGTGCAAGAAAAACCCCCAGCAAACCCTCCATGCAGAAATGAGCACGATCCTGATGGATCCCTCTGGGCCCCAACTACTGCTCAGGGCTCTCCTGTTTGCCCACCTCGTGGCTCCCGAAAAGATGGCTTTGATGAGCTTGTTTGGTTGAATGTGGACAGTAAGAGCCTTGTAATAATCAGATTTGCAGGCATTAATGTGCAGTATCTTATCCAAGGGCACAGAGAGGGTCACTTGGGAGACAGGTGTAGCTGTTTGATGTCAGCTGTGTGAAAACAATGTAAGGCTGTGATTAGAAAATACTCAAAGGGACCACAGAATTTAACTGGAGTTTGTAATTTGTGTTAGTGCCCGGAAGCTGCTCCATAAAATGATCTAGATCAGGGCTAGGGTGAAGAGAAAAGAGGAGATGTTAATAAAGGGTAAAAGCTGAGGTAGGGCCTGGGAAAGGCCTATGCCTGAGGCTGGGAGAGCCAGCACTTCCCTGGCAGGATGGAGTCCTGGAGGTTTCCCTAGGCTTGGCTGCACAGCACTAAACCAGAAAGCTGGGATTAGTGGGGAAAGTTTGGCTGCTCTAATTTGCCTTTTAAGCATTGGGTGAACAAGTGACCCCAGAGTTTA
Source organism: Scytalopus superciliaris (assembly GCA_013400415.1). Taxonomy (NCBI): domain Eukaryota; kingdom Metazoa; phylum Chordata; class Aves; order Passeriformes; family Rhinocryptidae; genus Scytalopus; species Scytalopus superciliaris. The sequence goes on along the minus strand of VXBX01004721.1, from coordinate 45,836 downwards.
TGGTTGGCCTCCTGCTAAAGCAGGTCAGTCCTAAGCTTCTCCTAATGGAACTGTGAGTGTTTTTCAGTCAAACTGTGCCCATGCTGGTGCTGGCTGGTGCTAACAGCTCTCTGGTGGCACACAGCTCTCCTCTCCTGGGGCTCCTGACTGATTTCAGCACCTTAAGGAGGAGAGGCAAAGCTCCCTGTGCTCTCATGGCTTTATCTCAGTCCCTCCAGCTGCTTCTCCCCACCCCACCTACCAGTGCTGCCAAGTGCAGCCCAAAGTGCTCTCCCTGGGACAAATCATTTGTGCCTGTGCAGCCCTTGCCCATTCAGCTCCTGGGATTTGGAGCCTTGTGCAGGAGAGGGAGATGCTCTTACAGCTCCCTGCCAGGAGGGGGGAGCCGGGGGGGGTCGGGCTCTGCTCCCAGGGAACAGGGACAGGAGGGGAGGGAACGGGCTCAGGCTGGGGCAGGGGCGACACCAGGAGGGATTTCTTCATGGAAAGGGTTGTCAGGCACTGGAAGGGGCTGCCCAGGGCAGGGGTGGGGTTCCCATCCCTGGAGGGGTTTCAAAGCCACGTGGATGTGGCCCTTGGGGACGTGGTCAGTGGTGGATTAATGGTTAGACCTGATGGTCTTAGAGGGCTTTCCCAGCCTGAATGATCTGGGATTCTATGGCCACGGGCCAGAATCCCTCCCAGGGAAGCCCAGGTGGATTTGCCCATGGGGTCACTGAGCAGGATGCTGCTCTTGGCAGCTGCCTGAGTGCTGACCCTGACCAGACAGTAGAGGAGGGGACAGTAGCTGGTGGTTCAGGGCAGCTTTGGGTACAGGAGAGTTCTGAAGTTCAGTTAGTCGTGATTTTCTCAGGAAACCCACTTTTCCCGTGGATCCCTTCCCAGTGAGTGCAGGAGTTGGGAACACTGTCCATCCATGCAGCACTTCCTGGGCCACCTCTGCCAAAGCCACGGGGGGGTTGCAGAGACCCGGCCCCTCTGCAGCTGGAGATGTGCATGAAAAATCACTGCTGCTCTTGCTCTGCCTCTCTCCAGGCTAAAGCTCAGGGCTCCTGTCCCGGAGGAGCCCAATTAGATCCAGATGTGTGTCCAGTCTGTGTTTGAATCTTTACCCCGTGGTTACGTAATGCAGGATCTCATTCCTGCAGTTTGCACTGCATGGGAAGGAAAATCCATCAGAGGAGCTTCTGGGAGGAGCAGCCACAGCCGTGCCTGGAGCAGAGCTCGGGGGTCCCTTGGCCCAGCACAGTGGGTCGTGCAGAGGTGCCATGGCCAGGAGTGGAGCTGGCAGGAACCAGTGTCAGGGGGATGGCTTACTGCCCCTGCACCTTGTGCTCAAAGCTCTGAAATCCTGGCTGTCTGTAGGACCTTCCACCCTGGAGATGGACTGTCTCTCTCTAGATGACAGCATTGGTAAGGAGTCTCTGAGCCCAGCCAGGGTCCTGGCACACCTCGCTCCGGTGTGATTTCATCAGTAATCCAGGGATTCAGTCACAATTCCTGCCTCTGAAGCCCTTGGTGAGTGCACTGGCTGCCCAGCTGGTCCCTAAGTGTGGACTCCCACAGCACAGAGCTGAAACCCAGCCTGGTGGAACACAGGTCACTTTGAGGCTGGCTGAAACAGCTCAGGAAAATGCTGCACGGTGCTGTTATTGTTGGGGTGATTCCATGTGGTAAATCCAAAGTCTAGTCCCCAGATCTTCAGCATGCAGAGTTTTGGGCAAGATTTCCAGGTCCCACTGGAAAAAATGTGTTGTTTGGCATGTTCCTATCCCAGCACTGAGAGCCAGGCCCAGGCTCAGGTGGGGACAGTGCCTGCAAGGGACCCAAACCAGTTACCCAACCAGATCAACCAACTCTCATTTATTCCCTCAGTGTTTCCACACACTGACCAGGGATGTGGGACCGTCAGCACGTCCCGGTGTCTCTGGGCACTTTCTCCACCATGAGAAGAGCTTCCCTCATCCCTTCCCTTAATATTCCTGTGCACTCTCTGCCTCTGGGAGGCTCTGGAAAAATCCCAGAAATGGTGAGGTGGGACCAGCCAGGAGCAGGTCAGGAAAGCATGGCAAAACCAGTCTGGGATCAGGGGCTGAGGTGGAGGTGGGAGCAGTGGAGTGGTCCGTCTGGAGACTGGAAGGGGTGAAAGCTCCAAGACAGGGAGGGATTTGTTTTTACTGCCTTTGTTTTCACAGGCTGTGATTATGAGCCAGAATTAACAGGGATAACAGCCCTATTCCCCATTCTGGGACATGGCTGTGGAGGTCAGCACCAGACCTGCTGCTCACAGCATCCCACCTGCACTTCCATTCTGGAAACTCCCACTCTCCTCTGTGCATAAACACTCAGCTGCACACACACAGCCTGATTGCAGGGAACAAGTGAAGTTTTAATTAGGATGAGGAATCCTAGCGAGGAGCAACAGTCCAGGTCTGAAATTCATCCAGGCTCCTGTGACACTGAGTGAGAGGAGCCAAAGCTGCAGCTGTTGGGATGGATTCCTATGGCATTTCAATGGTGGTGATGATCAGAGGCTTCAAGGGCTGGAGAACCTCTGCTATGAGGGAGCTGGGGGGGCTCACCTGGAGAAGAGAAGGCTCTGGGGAGACCTGAGAGCCCCTGGCAGTGCCTAAAGGGGCTCCAGGAGAGCTGGGGAGGGACTGGGGACAAGGCATGGAGGGACAGGACACAGGGAATGGCTTCCCACTGCCAGAGGGCAGGGATGGATGGGATATTGGGAAGGGATTCCTGGCTGGGAGGGTGGGCAGGGCCTGGCACAGGTTGGGCAGAGAAGCTGTGGCTGCCCCTGGATCCCTGGGAGTGTCCAAGGCCAGGTTGGAGGGGGCTTGGAGCAACCTGGGACAGTGCAAGGTGTCCCTGCCCATGGCAGAGGGTGGAACGGGATGAACTTTAAAGTCCTTTCTACTACAGCAAGGAAAAGGCTGGCAGGAATTAATTTGCCATAATTTTGACCTTTCTGGAAGCAGCCAGGATGAGATGAACATTAGAGGAGTGTGGCTGTACTTCCTGGCTAGATTTGCTATCATGGCATGTCTTAGAAAGACTCTGCACCAACTTCAGATCAATCCAGCTCCCTGCCCTGCTCTGGAAGGACTGTCAAGGACTGTCCCTGCAGCTCCCTCGAGGTGCCTCTTGGGTGCCACAGGGGAACTTTCAGACGTGCCTCGGGGGTCCCTTCTCTGCTGTTTCCGGTCCCGGTGAACCTCCTGCATCCCCAGCACAAAGGAAAGCAAAACAAGGTAAGTCGTGGAGGGAGTGAAAGGCAGAGAAAGCCCCGTGTGACAGCGAGCAAGTGTGCAAGGCTTTGAATCATTTGACTCCGTGTTTATCCACCGCTCCTGGGAGACGGGGGGAGCTGGAGGGAAGCGGAGGAGTTTAGGAAGTTCACAAGCAGAGTGCTTGTGTTGTTTCTGGCACGGAATTCCCAGGCATGTGTGTCCCTTCACAATGCCATTAACCCCCCGGGGTGGGGCCCGGAGACCTTCAGCAATGACCAGCTCCACCACGGCCGTGAGGCAGGAGCTGTGCCTTCCTTCTCCTCTGGGACCTGCCTGCAAGGAGCCTCTCTGGGTAAAAAACTGCACACAAACTCTTCAGGTCTGCCCTGTCCCTGTGCAGCCCGAAGATAAAAGTGTTAAAATGCTCTGTAATTATGGTCAGCCTCAAAGAAGGAGCCCCGTGAGGGCAGGAATCAGCTGCTCAGCTCTTACAGTCCGTGGCACAAAATGAAAGAATGTGATTTTTAAACAGTGCTGGGGTTTAATTTGGCTCAGCAGCAGTTTAGAGGTGTTTCTCCCTTTGCAAGAAATTCCAGCTGTTTGAGAGTTTGGCCACGTGGATGACATATATATATATACATATATATTTAAATGATGGTTCTGCCTAGTTCCAGGTACCTACATCTTCCAGGGTGAAGCAAAGCCAAATGAAAGCATCAGTTATATGCAGCTTAGGCTGAAGAAGTTAATTAGTTATGTAAGTGTTATTTAAATAGCTAAATTGGAGTTTATTGGAATGCTAAAATGGCTGCAGCCCAGTTAAGTGCCTCTTTTGGGAGTACCTGAGCTCCCACCACTTCCAAGAGGTCAGAGCACACCCCACACTCACTGGCTTTTAGCTTTGGGTGTCCTCCTGATAAACGTGTTGCTTTAGTGGAGGTTGAATTGTTAGGTTTTATGGAAAGCAGAGAAAAGTAATGTAAATGGAAGGCATTTATTTTCTCCTTCACTGCAAAAGCAGCATGTGTGACCTGTCCAGGGCTGATCAGTGTCTCGCAGCAGCAGCAGGTGGGACAGTGCAGCTCCAGGCACCATTTTGGGCATTCACTGTTGATAACATTTAGGGCAGTGTGAGCAATGGAAGGCATGTTATTGTTCCGCTTTCTCAAAATAAAAAGGCATGGAATAGATCAGTTCAGACTGGACAGCAGTGTTTCAGCTCCCCAGTGCACTGGGGAGCTCTACCAGAGGGAATCAAAGGCAATTTGCAAGCAGCTCTTGCATGTTCTGCTTTGAACTGACTCTTGTAGATGTCTTATAAAAAGCAGCTGAGCCGCATTTTTGAGTCTTAGATCCAGGGCTTGAAAAGCCATTGAGTGGCTCAATGTCCCTGTGCCTGCCTGAGAAATGTACTGGCTGTGGAAGAAGGTACAGAAATGCCTGAGCTCCTGCAGAAATAACACACTGCTGGTTTCTTCTGCCCCTGCCGAGTGGGCTGATGCCAAACAGCAAATTGGTGCTTGGTGTTTCACAGGAATTGTTTTGTAGGTCCAGGGAAGTGCAACAGATTCCTCTGACTAATTCCTGCAAAATTGTGCATAATGGCTTGTAGCTCAGTGCTTGCACATGGGATCTTTCATCTGAGCTTTTGGTGTTTCTTCTCCTCTCTTTTTTCCCTTCTTTGTTTCCAGCTTTTCCTCCTCTTCAGCCTCCTGCACAGTTTTCCAACTTGCCATTTCTCCACACACAATATGTCTCCCCTCTAGATTTGGTTTCTCTTCAGTGTGTGAAAACAAGACTTTGCAACCAATATTTAACATCAACATCTGCAAACCCTCCTCTGGTCCTTATTTCCACCACAAAATTCCCTTTGTGGAGCTCCAGTGTGGATGTTACTGGAGGATCAGGTGAAAAAGAAACGCCCTAAACCCCAATTTTCAGAGCTGGAAAAAGCAACTTATAAATGAATTGCCCTGAGAAACCAAGGGCAGGAGGCTCCATCCTGAGCTGCTCCAGTTGTGCAGCAGCTCCATGGCCACGACCCTGTGCACATCCCAAAGATCCTCCTAAAAGTTAGTATTGCTGTGGGACTCCACTCCCTCAAAACAAGATCTGAAAGGTCCTTCTAAACCCAGTTTTGACACCATTTTTTTCACTTGAATGATGATTGCCATTATTTTCAGTCCCCTGTAGAGAGCCTGTGAGTGATGGCCAAACACAGAAGGTGCTGATGCCAAGACCAGAGAGGATGTGCCCGTGGCAGGAAAAAACACAGGCTACCTTTCCAGCCAATTTTCCTAACAGCAAGAGACTCTGCTGAATTTATTTGATGGAATTTTTGCTGGAACGCTCTTGAAAACATCTCTAATTTTTATGCATTTGAAGCTCTGTAGATTTTCTCTTTAATTCACTCCATAGAAACTGCTATAAATGTAAGGAATGTTTCAATCAACATCTTTTAGCATAAACGATGCACTGGAAACATTACAAAACATTAAGTATTCAGTTACATCCCAGGGTCCCATGGCTTTTATTCCACATACAATGAAATGTATGAGGGCTGAGAGGTAAAGGTTAAATTATGGATATGTATTCAGCTTTTCAGGAGTCTGAGAAGCTGTCAGGCCCTGCAGCCCCTCTCACATGAAAGGCTTGTCAGCACGTGTTGCCCAGATCGGTGGGAGATCCGCACTGGCAACCCAAGGAGACAAGGAGACATGTCAGGAGCTGAAAGGAGAAAGAAGAATAGGACTGGTAGGGTCTATAAACCCAGTATAACTTGTGTTTGTTCCCTTACCACTCCAAAACAGAGGCCAACTGTTAACAGAGGCAAAGCCAACTCCATCTTTTGCAGGCTGACAAATGGTCATGTAAGTTACCAAATAACCCAGGACCTCAGGATTAAACTTCTCCAATTGTTTTCATATGATGCAACTTTAAATCTTGCTTTTGAGCAGTATTAAATTTCCTTTCATTCCCATAAACTTCAGAAAAAGTTGACTGCTCTCACATTTCAGACTGTGACCCAGCTAACTTGCACTTTTCCCCTCTGCTAGTCTGGAGAACAGAATAATGAAATTCAGACAACAGTGACCAAATGTTGTTCCGTAGAACTTTCCTTTTACAAAACAGACGAATACTCCTGGGCTCCAAAACACTGCAGGGAACAAAACTTCCAAACCTTATGGAAATAAAATAGTAAGCCTATGCAGTGACTTCATCTCCTTTATCAGATCAGAGGCATTTTCACTGGAATTGAAATGGATTTTAAAAAAACCCAATTCTAAATAGAGAAAAAGAATTTAAAAACCCCACTGAAGCCATTACTGAAATACTGCTTTATTTAAAAACCCCACAGCCATGTGAGGGAAAGCTAAATTTCACAGAGCTACAGAAGGATAAAAAAGTCTCCCATCATCCTCATAACTGACAAAAATCTTTGTTGCAGATAGAAACGTGCTTTTAGAACGCAGGAAAAGAAATATTTTAGAGTTTGTGATTAAAAAGGTGATAAGCAAATGCCCTGTGTGCTGTGAGTGGGACAAAGGGCTATAGAAAGGGAGCACAGACAGCGGGGGGAGGTTGGGAGGGCTGGGATTTCTCCCTGGAGGGGCCGAGCGCTCTCGGATCTCAGCGAAACCCCAGCAGGCCCGTCCCCTCAGCATCCTCCCAGCCTGCATTTCCACAGCCCTGTGTTTACACAACGAGGAATGCCCACTGTGCTGCAGGGTTGCTGCTGGTGTGAGTGGAATTGCGCTCACTTAAAGCCCGTTGCAGATTTAGCCACCAGAGTCAAAATAAAAGGAGCCAAAATATATAAATCCAGCAGACGAGGTTTATGGGGGAACTAAACCAAACATTCAACATGAAGATTTAGTGCAGCCAAATTGTTCTAAGCAAACGGGGTCCTTTACATCATGTTGGGTCCTGGGGGCATAGTCTCAGTTTTAGTGGCCCCCTAAACTCACGCTGATAGCAATAAAAGTTTAACATGCAAAATGAGTGGAAAATACGAGATGTGAGATAGTACAACACCAGTCCATAAAGCTGAGACCCAAACCCTGCTGTCCTGCCTTTGCCAGCCCCTCACTAACTTCCATGTGAATTCCACCAAGAGATCCCCACTTCAGTTTGTCTTAATTGGAAATCTTAAAGGTGAATTGAAACGCTGCTGGAACAAAAAGCTGTGTAAGATGCCAAATCCCTGACAAAATCCCTGTGTAGACTTGCAAGTAAATAAATTGTGAAGACAGACATAGAGGCCACCTCAAGAACCTGTCAAGGCCCCAGTCCTGGTGCTCTCCTGGAAAAATTGTGATGTTCTCCTTCCTCTGTTGACTGAAGGATTTTGCTGCTTCACCTGCCTGGCCACAAAGATGACAATGTTTAGGAAGGTGGTGACATCTCCCTGGTTTATCCTGATGGTGCCATAGCCCTTCCTGGTGGGATTACTTACTCTAGCTGGGCCGGGGCTACCTGCAGGAGGTGTGAAATCATGGATTACTGAGTGGAGCATCAGCTCAATTTTCCAAACTATTGCCTTAATAGCCTTCTCCCTGAATCAGATTTTTTGAGGATTGGGTTAGGTGATTCCTTTTGGAAAAAGAAACAAACCCTGTGTGAGGAACTTTGACCTGAAATTACCTGAGATGTTCTGCAAAAGCACAGCCTGGTCGTGCCCGGAGTGAGCCGTAAATCCATGGCCTTCTTTCCGACACTCCCTCCTGGGGCTAATGAGAAAGACAGAGATAACACAACTGTAACTCTTTCCTCCCAAAGGATAACTACAAAGCTCAGCATGGGAAGTGTAAATACCCACCCTGTGTCACTGCTACACACTTCTCCCTCTGGCTGCACCACGTCTGCTGGTTAAATCAAGGCTTTCAAAGTGCACAGTGGAGCTCAAATGTAATGATATGCTGGGGTGCCAACACACAGTTCCAAAAATAAAGTAATAACAGCAACAAAACCCAGGCATAATAAGTGTGCCAATATTTGCATGTGTTCTTAAGTAGTTGCTGGTGTTTGTGTCCCATTCTATCACCCTCATTTTTCCAGAAGGGTGACATTACGTGTTATGGAGGTCTGTAATTCAAGGATATAAAGCACAGAGTCCTGGTGTATACACACACACGTACATACATACATATATATAATGCCAGTGTAACACACATATGAAAGAATTGTGGTCCATCTCAAGGCTTTTCCTTTTATCTTTTCCGTACTCTGCTGCCAATTTTCAAAGCACTGCCAGCTGACAGACTGAGCCAGCTGATCTGAGGAGGCTGACCTGCACTCCTGGTGCTCCCTGTGCCACTGCCCAGGCTCCCCCTGTCCCTGGCAGTGCTCTGACGTGGCCCCAGGGCTCGCTGATGCTTTGCTTTCCTCTCGAGGCAGAGACCAGAGTGCAGCCTGAGGAGACAGGGCTGCTGCACACACTGCACAGACACACCTTCTCACTGGGGTAACCTGTTGCCTTCAGGATCAAACAAGGCCCTGCAAGGGGTGGGTATCCCCCTCCCTCTGGACATGCCTTGGGCCACTCCACGATGACCTGCCTGATTCCAGCAGGGAAAGAACGGACCAGAACTGGATCTAACTCTTAACCAAACCATCCCATCAAGCACCATCTGTTATCTCCCTGTCCTCAGTGTCTTTCCTTAGTCCTGCTGCAAACACAGACACAGCCTTAATTGTCAACAGTGTCCTGCCATGATCACCAGGTTTATCAACCATTTTTCATGTGAAAAAAGGGGAAAAGATCCCTTTTTTTTTTTGCTACAGTACCGTGTAAAGCAAAATTTTTCACATGCACATTGGCCAATATCTGTATTTTTTAAACTGACTGTTACAGGACATCTATCACACAGCACAAGGCATGTCTTTCATGTGTATGCCTGTTCTCTGTACAGGGGCTGGGTTCTTTTAGGGAATTCAGATTTATGCTCGTATCTCCTGGTCCTTTTAAAGAAACATGTTATTATTTGTACTGCACTTGCTCCTGAAATTCCACTAGAAAATGAAAGACACGTCAAGTGGATAAGTCTTCACCTAAGTTAGAGAGAATCCCTTTTCTAAAGAACTGAGTGCAAGATATGTCTAAATCTCCCATCTTTAAAAAGTAACAGCAATTGCTTTCCATCTTATCACTTAAAAATCCACGGTGAAATCAGATTTACACATGGTGTGTTCATGGATGCAGAGATTCCAGGAATACGTGGGAAGTTCTTCCAGGTTCCACTCTGGAAGCCTGAACATGCTGGTGTAATTCCAGTTGAATTTCAAGTGAGCAAAGGATGACTGATGTGGCCTCAAATGCTGGAATCAAAAAATCTGGAATAGATTAATAGGAATATTAGTGAAAGATGGAAAGGAAAACAAGGATTCTTTTATAATGTGACATGATACTTAAGAACACACATTGTCAGTAACTACAAATGTGAAATGTTTCTCTTTTATTTTGCTGTACTTCTGACACGATTCTCTTACAATACTTTGCTTATCATCCTCTTGTGAGGTTTATTGTACTTACAAATCATTCCCAGACAGCTTCTTTGCTATCTTTTCATTAAAAATAAAAAAGAATAAAAAAGTTTTGTGTGTAATACATTTTCCCTGCGGGAACTAATTCCACCAAGATATTGACTACAGGCCTCTCGTTGTTTTCAAGTATGTGGACACGTATCAAATGGTTGGTTCTTCTCCCCAGAGTCACCTTCTGGAGCTGTATCTCTGCACTCCATCTCCAAAACCACGTAGGAGAAACCCTAATTTGTCCTCCCAAGCCAGTGCTTGTCCTTACCTTGGCTGCTTTTTGCCATCACTGTGGATACTCCGTGCCATCCATTTTTTGGGTGTTCAGGCTGCGTCCACTCTGTTCCTTTGTTCCATATATTTTTAGCCCTTCCCCTGTGGGCTGACAGGCTGCAGCATGTTAAAGCAGGGAGGATATTTGTATTGATTTCCAAATGCTGCAGATTGAGAGCAGATGTACCACGTACTCCCCAAACGTATGGTTTAACTTTCATTTCTGTGCTGTGCTCAACAGTCTGAGCCAGGAAGTGATTTAGATTTGCTAATTGCATGCACTTTGGTAGATTTGCAGCTAAAAATAAGTGGTTTGTTTTTTAATTATAAATGATTTATCCTCTCACGCCGCATGTAGCTCAATGAAAACTCGGAGAATCTGCCTTCAGTTTCTCCATCTGCCACGGAGTTTTTTGGTACCTTTAGGCCAGGGGTGCCCAGCTCAGAGGGATCTGGATCTCATGGACCTCTTACTTCCTTGCACAACAGAGAGATGAAGGAAACACTTTTGCATTGCAGCTGAAGGAGTGTAACAGCAGGTTGCTGCCAAGAGCAGTGGATAGCTGAAGGGCCTGGAGAAGGGTCCCACTTGCCTTTGCTGGATCCAGCACCCCAGCAGCTGTGGGGAACTGACCCAGCTGGCTCCTCTGGAGGAACAGGGCTCTTATTTTCTCTCCTCACAGGTTTAGTTGAATGGACCTGCCAGGGTGAACATACAGGAAACAAAAGAGGGTTTTTTGTGCTGTTAGATCAGTCAGAAGTAACGTGAAATGTCACTTCAGAGGGTCAGGGCAGGCAAGCCTGGGCTGGTGTTGCAGCAATCCAACCCCAGCTGCACGGCCTGACCTGCCCTTCCCACTGGCACCAGCTCCAGCATTCCCGGTATTCCTGTGTCTACATGATAAGTGTCAGGACCCTGAGGGCTCTCATTGCTCTTAATGACTGACCACCCTCAGCTGGGCCTCCAACCCCACTCTTGCCCAGAGGGCCTCTCTAAGCTCAGCCCTGACCAGCCTTAGCTCCTGCCTAGGAGAGGGAGTGTGTTGTTCCCCCATCCCTGGGCCTGGCTGTGGACACTGCTGGGGTGGGTGGACGTCTCTGCTTGGCCTCAGGCCTGTCTTATCCCCATGAACCTGCTGGAATGGATCCCGAGGAATGGAGCCTGACCTGGAATTGACTTCTCAGCTTGTTCTCAGGCCTGATGTTCCAGACTCTTGGCTGGGCCTGGATTGGTGATGGTTCAAGGACCCAAATTGGCAGCGACACAGGCACCAGCAGCTTAGGTCCCTTCCATGTGTCACACCAAGATCCTAGAGCAGTATCCAGCTTGGCTTGCCTCTTCCGTTTAATCCATGCCTGTGGGTTGATGGGTTTTCAGGAGGAAGTGGATAACCTCTTGTCCTCGTCCTCCCTGGTGTGAGGAGGGTATGTGCAGGTGTGTATGTGTGAGGAGAAGGTGGTTTCAGACCTCAATCTCCTTCCCCAACACACAGCTAGATGCTTATCTGGGTTTCTTCCTCCTCTGTTAGTGTCTGACAAGAAATACAGGATTCACATGGCACAAGGCAAGCCTAAGGGATCTGATCTAGCAGGAAGTGAGGAGGAAATTCCTTTAATCTTGTCCTTGTTTCCACTCTGCTTATGAGCTTTTTATTAAACAGTTGCTGACTTTTGAAATCTCGAACCTAATCTAAGCATCCAAGGAATGTGATCATTCCCCTGAATGGAAAGTAATTATCACTCCTGGAGCTTCAACCAGCTTTGGCAGCTGCAATTCCAGCAAAACACTGTTATCCATCCCTGGCAGGAGGAGACTCCAACCCTCCTGCCCAAAAGCTGAGCTTCCCATCACCACAGAGAGGGAAAAGCATGTTTGGGGCCTGGTCGTGCCCTGTGTCCAAAGCCAGGGTGGATGGGGCTTGGAGCNGGCACAGCGCGGCTCGGAGCCGCTGCGGAGCGTGTGCCGGAGCGGCGCCGGCTCAGGAATGCAGCAGCCGGGCGGCGCGGACCGGAGCNCTTGGAGCAACCTGGGATAGTTGAGACTTATAAGTTCCTGACCAACAGCAAAAATAGGAGATATCCAGTAAACCTGAAGTGTTGTCCAGGGAAAACTAGAATCTTGACTATCAATCCATGTATGTGGAACAGCTGAGAAATCACTTTTCCGCGCTGCTGGTTCTCAGTTTCTTTGCATCGTTTCAGTGGAAATGCTCCAAAAAGTAGAATGCATCCATGGATCAGAGCGGGATAAACTTCAAATCACGGTAAGACTGACCGTGTGACTGATGTTAAGCCATGGCTGTGCCTGGGCTGGCAGCGATGCCCCTCCCAGGGATGGAACAAAAACTCTGCCCAGAGGAGTTTGGATTTGCGGGACAGCGGGAGGAATTTCTTCACGAAGCGGGTGGTCAGGAAGGGGCTGCTCGGGACAGGTTTGGAGTCCGCACCCTGGAGGTGTCCAAGGGAGGCCTGGGTGAGAAGGTGAGCTTCGGGGTGGGCTCGGCGGGCTGGGAGCGCTTTTCCAACCTCGGCGACTCCCTGCTCCTGAGAAAAGCGGACGGGAAAGCGGACGGGGAAGCTCGGGCCGTGCCTTGAGAAAGGAGAAATGCCGCTGTAAAGGGCGATAACCCCGAGTGCCCGCTGCCCGNCCGAGCCCGGGCACGCCACGCCAGGTAAGGGCGCACCGGGGGGCACCGGGGCACGGGGGGCTCGGTGCCCAGCGCGGCGTGTGGGGCTGAGCCGCGGAGAATAAGCTGTTTGCGGGAGTTGGTGGCGGTGCCCGTGAGGCGGTGCGGTCCCGGGCGGTGCGGGGTGGGTGATGCCCGGGCGGTGGTGCCGCACTCGCGGCTCGTCCCTCCGGCCCGGCCCGGGCGGGGGATGCGTTGGCACCCCCTGTATCCCTCCAAGGCGCTTATCGGTGTGTTTATCCCCGTGTGTGTTGTCGGTGTGGCCGGCCCCCGCCTTGCCCCGGCTTACCCGCTAAGCTCGGTTTAGCGCGGCGAGCGGCACTGGGAGCGGGATGGGGCCGGGATGGGGCCGGGGGATGCGAGTGGAGCCGTGTTTGGGGAGGGTTTCGGGGAGGGCTGCGGGTGTCCCAGCGCTCCGGCTCCTCCTGAGCCTCTCCCGGGGGTTCCTGAGCCGCAAACCCCTCCTGGTCGGTCACGGGGCTGTGCCCGGCGCTGAAACACCCCTGGGTGTCCCTGCATGGAGGAGTTTCCTCAGTGATGCCATTCCCGGGGGCAGCGGGTCTATGGAATGGCTTCCCGGTTAATTATCCCAGTGTGGTCCCGCTGCTGGATGAGCCCTGGCGAAGGGCAGCAATCCTTCCTGGCAGCGCGGGGCGAACATTGCAGAGTTGTTTCCCGGTGTCTCCAGGGAATGCTGTGTGTGCTTAAAAGGGAGGGGGGAAAGGCATTCCCCACCCCCCCACACACCCCGTTTTCCAGGTAGTTTTAAAAACTTTAGGGTCATAATATGAATTTTTTGTGGGTTTCTAAAAGCCGGGAAAGGGAAAAGAACCCCCTCCAAACATGAACATAAAGCAACTGATCGTATTGGGTCCAAAACTGGGCGTTTCTTATTTATCGTGGATTCTGCTGGGAAACGTCTTTCACTGTGTGAATTCGCCTTTATGTATGACTTAATATAGTCATTGCAGGGCAAGTTACACCAAGAGGGGTTTCAGCTAAACATAGGAAACATTTCCAAGATAAGACTGGATAATCTCAGCTGGGCTCCCTTTCCCACATGAGGCTGGACCAGGTGATCTTTCCAGTTCCTTTCCAGCCCGGACTGTGATCTGTGATTTCGTAGAGTTACTTTCCACAGTGAAGTATTTTCTGTGTTTTAATAGCTTTGGCAAATGCTTCCAGTGTTGATTCATGGGCAGATCAAGTGATTTATTTATTTTTTTATAGATAAACATCTATCACATGCTACAACCACACACCGTGTTTTCCCCCAAACCTGTTAAAGATGTAGGTTTTGTGGAAGAATAAGGGAAGCTTATTATATTACAAATGTATTACAAATATATTATATTACAAATATATTTTTGCTTATATTTTACAAATTTCTTTAAGGTAACTGGGGTGGTTGGGTAAATAGATTTTACACCATCAGAAACCCAGCCAGACGTACAGAATCCTTCAGTCCGTTCCCTTTAATCCTGGTATTTTTAAAAGCAGAATGTGGACTGCTGTCTGCTGCCTCTTTGTCCATGAGCAAAACAACCCAAAAAGCACAATTTCCCGTGTGCATTCCCACTGTCTCTAATGCTCTGCCCAAGGATGCTCATGGGCTGACCCAAGTGTTCCAAAGAACTGGATAAAGGTAATGCCAGTGTAAGCACAGGAACTCTCCAGCTTGGATGTTTTTGCAGGATGTGACTGGCTATTCCCAGCTCAGCTTTATTATTATTATTATTATTACTCCAGATCATGTAACTTTGTGAGGACTCGCAATGGAAGAAGGGTAAATAGCATAAAAGCGTTTGAAAAGCACATAGTAAACCCACAGATCTCCAGATCATGTTTTAGATTATAGGTACTGCTGATTGCCTTGAAACCTGTGAGCTGAAGTTCCGCAGCTCCTGATTAGTCCCTGTGGTTAATTGTTTCATCCCTGGGTCACAGGCTGCTGGTTCAGCCACAATTCAGCAACGAGTTGACAAACAAACAAAGTGCTTTTGTTGCCTTTAAGCCTCTTAGGGGATGAGAGTAGCTGTCACTGTTTGAGCCCGTAGTCTCCTATTTCTTGACAAAAGTGGCTTGAAGTATCAGCAAATTATCTTCGGGACACCGTTTCTTTGTTTCTGTAATTAACATCTACTGCAACTGCTGCGTTAATTATGTGCTCACGGGGTTTTAAAGCATTGCAAATGAGAGCTGGGCTGGGGAGTGTTTTAAAGCTTGTGTTTGGATTTAAGTAGGCAAAGAGAAAGAGAGGGAGGGGAAAAGAGTTTCCCTGAGGTGTGACACTGGATCCCACTCTTTGGAAACAGATGTGGAAATGCAGAAGTCTTCAGAGACTGCAAAGAGCACCTCGGAGCTGCAAACTCTTTTAGAAAGTCTCTTAACTAAACGCAGCTGCTTCCACACGGCGATTGTCTTGCGAGCCAGAAATCCGCGGAAAGAAAGTGAGCTCACACAAAAGCGCAAACCTTTCCTTCCCCACGCCCTGTAAAAAGACCCCTCAGTCATCCTCGGTTGCAAACTCGATGTTCGCGGTATCGGGTCTGATTGGTCCAGGTTTCTGCTCTTTAAAATTAGCGAACTAGGGGGCTCTGCCTTGAAACCAGCTCCCTAAAGCTGAGCTTAAAGAAATTAATTTGGCACTGGGGCAGCTCCGGTTGGATAGTTGAGTGGCTCTGTAGGGCTGGGTTCTCTGTCATTCTACTCGTGGAGATACCGAAAGGCAATGAATCTGCACGTTTTTAAGCAAAACAAAAGTGAAATGAGTGAGTGAGAGCAGTTGCCTGTGACTCTTTGGAAATAACAACAAACCCCTGGTGCTTCTGTAGGTTTGGTGGCTGCGGTTTTACCTACTTCACGATGAATGAAACGATGTAAAATCCCTGCAATTTTACATTTGGTGTACAATTTCACTTGGTCAGGTGCTGCAGACAAAGTTACAACGTTTTCTGCCAGTTTACAAGCAGAGCCACTGCTGTCCCTGCCAGGAGCGTGGCCTGTGAGAGGCTTGGACGTGTTTAATGTCATTTAATTGGGCTGAAAAGATGGAATGCACAGGAGGGCTAGGGAGTTTGCTGAGGTGAGAAAATGGAATGACTTCAGCTTAAACAGATACCACGGGTGTGTTATGTAAAAATAAAGCCCTAAATATTGATGTTATTCAATAGTGAAGTTCTTTTAGGTCTCCCTGGGAATATAATGTGAAATAAAAGAACTTCCATATATTTGGAACCTAATGCGATGTGATATTGGAAACGATGCTCTGCCAAAGTCAGGCAGCTTGGGAGGAAGAAGTAGCTTGGGAAAGGAACCCTTTAGTGAGGGGAAGCAATAAGGCAGACTTCTCAGCATCCTCCATGCCAGCATCCCGTAGTGAGGAAGATTGCTTTCCAGGATCTCCTCCTGAAGTGGAGCCATTGGAGTGCCACTGTTTCCAAGTAAATCTGCACAGCACAGGGAAAGGAAATGGCTGGTGGCTTGTGAGGGAATCCTGTGGTGCACGTTGCTGGGGTGGACACAGATCTGGGGGGTGATTATTAGGTGGGATTCCTGAAAAAAGCAGTGCAGGGTGGTCGGTGAGAAGGACAGAGCCCACGGCACTGCCGGGGAGGGATGGACAGGGATAAATTAGCTGTGGGGCCAGGGCTGTGTTCCAGCACTGCTGTGTGTAGAGCTGGGCTCCTTCTGCTGTGTTTCAGCAAGTCATCACCTGGAGTCCCTGCCCAGGGCAGAGGCAGGAGGAAGCTCAGGTCAGTCTGCTTTGTTGCATGTTCCTTGTTTCACAGAGTAATTGTGCTTGATATCCTGTCCTAACACAGCCCTTTGGAGAGCTGTGTGATCAGAGAGTGCCACAGAGCACCTTCCCAGGAGGGGCAGGGCCAGCAGAGGTTGGGCTCCTGCAGGCAGTGTCCTGTGGGGCCTGGGTGGTGTGTCCCTGGGGCCAGTTTGGTGGTGCTGGTCCAGGCACAGCTTAACCCAGCCAGGCCTTTCTCAGATTCCTTGATCTCTTCACTCTTGTCACCAGGGACAGCCCCCAGGGAATGGCTGGGGCTGTGCCAAGGCAGGCTCAGGTTGGATCTCAGGGAAAGGCTCTCCCCCCAGAGGGTGGTGGGCACTGCCCAGGCTCCCCAGGGCAGTGGGCACAGCCCCGAGGCTGCCAGAGCTCCAGGGGGGTTGGGTGATGCTCTGGGGACACAGGGTGGGACTCTTGGGGATGTTCCTTTGCAGGCCCAGGAGTCGGACTGATGATCCTGCTGGGCCCCTTCCAACTGAGGATATTTTATGATCCTGTGATGTCACACTGGAGACAGGGATCCTGGATGTATTTATGGTGCTTTGGGAATGTTGAAGGAAAAGGAGATCAGCCTGGCCTTGGTGTCAGGGAAAGTTAAAAAACAAGGCAAATCCCTGTATGTAGAGGCAAGACACTCCCAAAGAGCTCGAGCAGGAGTGCTGCTAACTCTGTGCAGATGTTGTGTGGGTTTTACAGCCACTGCTGGTGCCCTGAGCCGGGCTTTCACTCCCTAACAGCTATTTGGGACCAGCCTTTTGTTAAGGCTTTGCCATCCCGACATTCAACGGGAACGCTTCCCACCGAGATGAGTTCTTGAGAACAGTTCGCAGCGGCTCCGGGGGGAAAGCCTGTGTTTTATTAAAAGCTTTTCCCCCCAGCTGCTCAGGTCACCCGCTGAAACTGAGCCCGCACGAGGGTTTCCTGTGCTCTCTGCTCCCAGGGCTGCCCGCCCCGCGTCCCCCTGTCCCCTGCCCAGATGTTCGCTCTGTGTGTCTGTGTGTCTGTCGGCAGCAGTGCCCCAACATGTGGGTCGGGGCGGAGCACAGCAGCAGGCAGGGCAGTGCGCACATCAGAGATGAGCCTTCGGCGGCTTCACAGCCTCCTCTCGCGGTCCCTCCGGAGCCTGGGAATGTGCTTCTCTTACCCCTCAGCATCTCAGATGCTCTGCGGAAGGATGTGCACTTCCCCATGCACGGTGGGAACGTCCCCGCTCAAAGGCAGCTGCTGTGCCCGCCTTGGAAGGGGAAGGAGCTGGCCCAGCCCCTCCTGAAGATGTTAAGCTGAGCTTTACAGGGGGATGAGCTGAGGGGTGTCCATGGTGTGGCTGCTCCTTCAGGGAGCTGTCTCAGTGTGGGAATGCATGCTGGAGGAGGGCTTTGCATCTGTGTGGCCTTGGTTTCAAAACTCAGGAGGACCTTTAGCCCTGACCATGTTTATGTCCGCGTTTGAGGAGCATGTGACTTGGAGAGGGGGTTTGTTTTCTTCCTCCTGAATTTGGCTTCAGTAATTCTGCCCTCAAAGATAAGTGTGGATGTGGACAGAGCAGTCTCGAGGAGAAGGCAAGCTTGGCCAGGGGAAAACGCTAAAATTCTAATCAATATTAAAACTGAAATCAGATCCATTTTTATCTCTGCAAAATTCTCTTCTTGGAGAAGGGATTGTCCTCATGGGACAGGGAATATCACTGGCACCTGTGACCCTTTGTGCAGTTGATGTCTAGCTGAGTGCTGTGGAGTCTGTGCTGTATTTAGAGCAGGTTTGGCCTCTCCCAGTTTTTCCTGTAGTAGGTCAGTTAATCACGGGTGAACATCTCTCCTCCAAAATTAACTTGGCTTCAAATAAAAGGAGGTGCCTTTGTAATTGTTTTGTTTACTCCGAAACAGTTGATGTGCTGTATAAGCATTCTGTGCATTTTCATTTTAAATTTTCTTTGGTGTATGTTAATTATTCCTTCCATATGCTTTGCCTCTGCTTTCTGAAACACATCATCTCTGTGTGAGTGTGCTGCAGATCTGCAGCAGGATGGAGACATCTCTTTTTCTGCAGAACGTGCTGAGTGGGGAGGGAGCCACGCTGAGCTCTGCTTTCAGTGCGTTTCACCTCAAACGACAAGAGGTCGTTTAATTCCCAGCTGACTGTCAGGAAGATGGATTTATATCATTAAATGCTTTCAGGAGGCCGAGGAATATCAGTAGGTGGATCTTTGCTGGCATCTCTGAGCCTGAAACGCTTCACGCTCACGATGGGACGGTTTTGAACGGAGGGCCCCTGACTTTTACATTCACTTTTCTTGGCAGCCTGTCAGAGCCCAAGTCTGGCAACCTTTGTAAGTGAGATGCAACAAGCCTCACTTATTTTAGCTATTGCTCTGTCACTGTGTTTTTAATTTACTGTAATTTAATAACTGACACAATGCTGGAATAAATAAATGGGCTGTGAACATTCTCGTAGACCTTGGAAGTCCAGCTCAGGGCAAGACTTGGCTTTTAATTAACACTGTCCTTTATTGTTAAAATTGTATCCTTTTAAATAACTAAAGTCTGAAGTTGATTAAGAGATGAATAATTGAAACCTGGTGTGGGCTAACAGGCTGCATTCTGGTGGATGCAGCAGTGGAGGACCACTGGAGCTCTACACTCCTTTTCTCCCAGGTTCTGGGTCGTTCCCCTGCCAGGCCCTAAGTTGGATGTTGTTGTTCTCTTTCCTGTGTATGGTTTGTTGCTCTGTGTTGTAAAACACGTGGTCTTCATGGCATTAAGAACAGTAGCATTTTAAATATGTATAAATCAGGTTTTCAGAACAGCAAAGAGCTTTAGGAAGGCCTTTGAACACCCAGCTAAAAAGTGTCTTAAGGGTTTTTTGCTTCTTTTAGTCCTCACTGCTACATAAGTTCTCCAAAAGAGGCCCAGGCAAGGGAAGCAGCTGTAAAGGAATCCTCTCACTACAGGGAAATCTCAGTCATTAGCAAAATTCTGCTTCATCAGGCATTAAAAGAAGATGTTCTCCTGATTTTCTTCCTTTATATAGGGAGAGGTGATAGTTGATTTGCCAGTTTTCCTTGGAAAGTCTGTTTGTAGGATGTGATTTATGTTCTCACATTCTCTGTCTGTGATTTATCTTTTTTATTTTATTTTTACACAATCCTTTTTTAAATCCTAATGAGTGTTTTTGACTTACAGCTGGTTGGGAAGTGAACTGTGAGCAGCAGTAAAAGGTTCACAAGGCTTGGCAGTATTTTATGTGCAGAACTTTGACATTCTGTATGGACTTTTCACCTAAAACCTGTGCTCTCCTGCTTTTCCCAGCAGCAGTTGTGGTCCTGACACGAGGAGCTGTGTGATAACCCTTCTCATTTCAGGCTGAAAATCACCAGGGAGTGTCAGGGTCAGGCTGATTTGGTTTATTCTGTTGGTTGAGTTCTTCAGGGTGAGACAGATTAGGTTGGCCATCAAGCAACTGGCCCAGTCTCTCCTTCCTGGACTGGTTTTAATGGGGAGCCCACGTGTGTGTCTGGTTTCAAAAGTTCTGTCAGCCCTAATAATTGAAGTTGCTTGATCTGTCTTGAAAACTCACCAAGTTCATGGTTGGTACTGGGGGGAGGAGAAAAAAAGGTGTTCTCGGTGTGGGCAGCAGGTGAAGTGACTTCTCAGTGAGACCGTCTGCAAACTCCCTGCCTTTCCTTGCCACAGGGCCCTTGGGTGGGTAAAGGGATCTCATGGTGGGTGCCACGGGACCTTTGCAAGGAGTTTTGGCACCTCAGCCTCTTACCCGAGACCATTCTGAACACTCTGAGTGAAGCTTTTGCTCTCTAATATGTTTATCATGAAGTCCCTGTGGTAATACCCATCCCACCCAGCTTTGACAATCCACGGGTATCTCCAAGAGCCATGCCCTTGCTCAGGAAGGTTTTGGGTGAATGCAGCACCCAAGTCTTGCCCCTGGGTGTTCTTGCTGTGGCAGTGGGAGAGGGCAGCTGTGGCCTCAGGTGTGCCAGAGCAGCCAGCAGGGTCACAGCAGGGCCAGCAGTGCCTGGGGAAGGTCACAGCTCAGGCTTCTGCACAGGTTCCTGCTCTGCGTGGTGTTTGTGTCTTTGTCAGCTCTGCAGAAATCCCCTCCCCAACCCCTGTAATTGTGGGATGTTCTGTTATCCTGTTCCTCCTGCCAGTTATTATCTCCTGAGATTATCAAGGGTAACTTCACATGGACTAATTGTAATAACCGAAAGGGCCCGAGGGCAAGAATTGTGTCTCGGCGGTGCAAGAAGGGGATTAGGTGTGTGTATATTCCGTGTAATTTGCTGAGAGGTGTCTCTGTAACATCTGTCAGGAGGACTGTAAAATCATTTGAAATGTTGCAAAGGATAGATATGTGGTGATAGGAGGCTCAACTTTCTTCAGCTTTGGTTGCATTATCCCCCTGAAGCTGATTTTATCCACTTTTTTCTCCCCCTGCCCGGATAAACTGGTGTCAGGCTCCTTGAGAAGACACTTATGTTCTTGAAGGATCTTTGTGCTAATTTACCTTTCATTTCATCAGCTATCAAGGCTTGATATTATCCTGCTATTTGTTCTCTGCTCTCACTGTGAATTACTGCCACCAGAGATGGTTGGGGATTAAAGTGAAGACAGGAAGGAAACAGTTTTTAATCTCCACTTGCTTTGCTGTCTTAAAGATCCTACAGGTGGTTGTGGGCTCAGTAATTCAGTAATGTGGATAAAAACAGTCAACCTGAGCAGCAGCACCTGACAGATTTTCTGCTTGGGACCTTTAAAAGAACACATGTAATGAATCTTTAGTAAATTTAGAGGGCAGTTGCTTTCAATCAGCTGAACTATTTCCTGTGTAAAGGGATACCTGCTCTGCTGGCCTTGTGATGGGAAGTGCTGCTGTCCTGGTGGAAATAACAGGCTGGATTTGTGGCACCTTCTCCTTGCAAATACCTCACTGTCCGTGCTCTGTGTTACCAGCTCTGCTTTTGTGTTTGTTCTGGTTTTTATTCCTGGGTTGCAAGTTGTTTGTTTTGAACAGCAGCATAGTAAGTACTCCGGGTGTGTGAAGCCAGTCAGAGTATCAGATTCATTTAAATAAGGGGTGAATTCCTTAACCTTTCCAAAAAGACTCCTCGTGTATCTTAATTCTGGCCTGATTGGAAACGCCCTCCGAGCTTTCCTTGGGACTTGTGGGGTAAACAGAGCCACTTTCCACGTGAAAATGATGTGCCTACCCCTTGTGTGGGATATTATTGCTCTGAAAGAAACTCAAAGTGGGAACTCATTCCTGCTAGTGGTGGTACTTACAAAGAAAGTAAATGGAAATTTTACTTTGATATGTTGTTTTTCAAATCAAATCCAGTGTTTTCCATGGAAACTGCTTTTGCTGCTGTGTTCCCAGACACACTTTGCCCAGCAGGGAGCCTTTGAGGACCCTGCAGCTCCTGAGTGTTTCCCACCAGCTCTGGTGGTACCACAGAGATGGTTGTGCAGCACAGGGGGCCAGCCTGGAGTTCACATCCCACAGCTGGGAAATACCTCCTGCAGGAGACCTGAGTTTGTCTTTAAGCAGCATCCAGTGTGGCCTTTGCTTCCTGCCCCAAGTGCCAGGAGGAGGGATGGCTTTGGTCCCTGTGGGGCTGTCCCAGGTGCCAGGGGTGAAGGACCGGAGTCGCCTCCAGCCCCGAGCACGGTGCCAGCTCTCCCCTGGAGAAGGGCTGTGCTTGGCACTCAGCAGGATTGCTGCTCAGGGGGATGGGATGTCCCCAAACAAAATACTGCTTTGCATGGCTTTCATACCTTCAGGGAGTTAAAATCAACAGCCAAGTGCAAATAGTTGCACTTCTTGTCCCGTGTGTGTTCTCGTGCCCTCCACCAGCCTTAGCCACGATATCCTGCTTTTTGCTCCTCAAGAAATCTATTCTAGGAATTTAAAAGGCTTCTCATCTGCCTTTTGCATAGAATTCAGTCAAATCCTAATGATAAAATACTGTTGGTTTCTATGAGAAATATTTCTTGGGCTGAATGTGTGACTCAAAATAAATTCCAAATTTGTGTGGCAGGAAAACATTTACAGTGTGTGGTGAAACCTGTTACTGTTTGAGACAATATTTATTCTTGAAGCCCATATTTAGTAACTGCAACTCAAGGGGATAATAGTTCTCTGAGCAGGAACTTTTCACGTTTTGGAGGAATATGGAGAAATAAAAAAGGAGATGTTGGATGTTGTGCCTTTAAATCAGCTCTTTTGATTGGGAAACCACTCCTGGTTTAGTCTCTTATGTGGCTGTTTTGGCTTTTATTAGTTTTCTCATCACTTCATAGAGTCCTGAAATGACTGATTCTTGTGTTTGTAGAAAAAGGATTTTATAGTCTTCAGGATTTTTCCATTTTGCCTGAATCTATCAAACATTTATTCAGATGAAGTGAAAGGGAAAACAGCTTCAAGTGTCTCCTTCCCCTTGCCCAAAGTTGGATCCTTGCTTGAGTTCTGCAGAATTTACTGGTTGGAGCCAAACTAGGAAACATTTTGGATGCTTTGTGCTCATTCATCTTTGATGTTTGGGATTCGGGACTTCGGTGGTTTATTTTGGATATAAGCCCAGGGGAAAATATGCTGGAAAAGGGGTGCACCTGGCAGGCCCTTTCCTGACCTGCACCAACAGGTCCTGTCCTGGGCCAGTTTAATCCAGGGTATCTCTGGGCTTTCCATGCCATTCCTGGATCCTGGTGTGTCTGAAGGTGCAGGATACAGGAGGGTCACCTCTGGAGAGCACAAACACGACACATTTGGGAATTCAGTGCCAGTGCTGCTTGCCAGGGGGGATTTTTTGCCATTTTGAGGTGTTTTAATGATGACTTTGTCCCCTGTGGGCCTGGGTTGTTTGAGATTTGGAGGCCAAACGACACTGGACTGTGTGATTTATGCATGAAGAGATTTGAAAGCATCTTCCCAAGTGCAGCTGCTTTTTCACCCCCATTCTTTCAGGAGGAGCAGAGCACTTTGGGACTGTGGCAACTCAGAGTCCTGGGGGGTTGTTTGGGTTTCACTGTGTGCTTGTGTCAACCAGCAACTGCTTAGAAGTTTCCTATTAACATCCCTTTAATTCTGGGATGTGCTTTGCTTTAATTGGGTCTTTGAAGTCCCAGGAAGACTTTTGGAGCAAACCTGTTCTTCCTTACACGAATGGAAATGTGGACTAAATGCATCCAGTGACTGATGCTGGTAACAAACTGTTGAACAGTCCATGATTTGAAAGCTTCCAGTGCCTTTGGTTCAGGAAGACTCCAAATTTTTACACTTTTTACACACTGCCTGCTCATCTGAGCTGCTTAATGAAGAGTAGATGGAGGGCCCGCTGATGACAGTGCTTTTTTCTGTTGTTTTCCATTTTTTTAGTGACTGGGGGTTACTAAAACACCAAATAAATCCATCAGCCCCACTTGGGCCTGTGGGGCAGGATCACACACGTTCTCGTGCTCAGCCCCCGAGACGGTATTAGACTGAAAAATCTGCGCTGTTATTTGGCGTGGCAGCCAAAATGATTGACCTGTTTTTCTTTCAAAACCTTTGTTTATATTAGAAGCTTTATATCTCAAATAAAATTAGTTTTATGGGAACGGGAACTGTACTTGTGATGGTTTAGTTTAGAAAAGTAATGTCAACACCCCAAGGGATTTCTGGTCTTTGATTTTCCCGGTGTCCAATGGCTGGATAATGTCTCCTCCTGCCTCCTGTTGCTGCACACAGAGAAGTGTCTTGACAGCTTCCAAAGCAATAATATCTTACTTATGTTTCAATATATGAGTAACAGCCCGGGCTTTGGAGAGATTACCTCTCTGTGCTGCAGTTCTGGGGCATGCTGGAGCCAGATGAGTGGAAATCCAAAGCCTTCGGAGGAAGGGCCGTGCATCCCTTTTAAGAGCGTGGGGATGTGCAGTGACATTCAGTCCCTGAGCCAGAGCTGTGTTCTTTTAATTAAGAGGTGCAGTTAGCAGGGCACATGATGCTTCTTCCTCTCCATGCTGCTCCTTTCCTCTTTTCTAATCTCTGTTCTCCCGGTGGGGTTTTTTCTTCCTGGTCCTCGGGAGTCTTGTTTTTCCAAAGTGATCCCCTGCTGGCTATTCTGAGCTCTGTCTAAGCAGTTCCTTCAGCCTTGATTTAAAAGAAGTTGTTCCCTTTGATTCCTGAAACAATTCCATTGCTGTTTGTGATCAGTGTCTCTGCGATGGAAGAGCTGCCAGAGCTCCCTGGTCCGTGTGCTGTGGGGATGTCTCGTCCAACAGGGATGTGTCCTGGAGCATCCCTGGCTTGTCAGCCCAGCCTGGGGGGCTCTGTCAAGCAGTCTTTGCAAGGAGAGGCGGCTGGGGAAGCTGGAAAAGCTTTTGCTGCAGATCCCTGCTCACTCCCAGCTCCTCAGTCAGGGTCTGGTGTTTTATCAGCCCCAGCAAGAAGGGAGAGCTCCTCCTGTTCATCTTCCTTCCAAGGAAAAACACCTCAAGCTGTTGCCTCCTCCTTGGGGCTGGTTTGTTTTCCCCTTTCCCAGAGGCTCCACTGCCTTTGTTTGCCTTTTCTCCCGGATTGGCAGTGAGTGGTGCTGATTTATTCTTGTCTTGAGGAAAACTTCAATAATGATAACTCTCCTTTTAATGATGTGCCTGGCCCTGCGTTACTCTCGTGGCAGAATCCAAAGTGCTCGAGCCGGGGACATCTGTGTTTGTTCAAGAAACAACAGGAGATGCAGAGGATGGAAAATAGATGAAGTTTGCCGAGGCACTGGCAAGATAACTTGAGGGAAGTGTTAAATAACAATGCGTGCTCGAGGCCCCTGTCCAGCAGAGCACTCCCACAGCTCTGGGCTGCAAACAGGTGGCTGGTTCAGGCAGGGCTGGCTCTGTGTGTGACCTCCAGCCCGAGTGCCTCGCTGGGCCAGGCCCGAGGGAGGGACACCTGGCCTCGGTTTGCATTTGCAGGAGAGTGAGCCCTGCCCAGGGCATCTCGGGGAGCCTTCTCCAGGCCCTGGCCCTGCTCCTGCTTTCCCTGCCACGGGCAGATGTGCTGCTCTTGCCTTGCTCGGTTTGCTGCTCGGGCAGGTGTTCCCTGTGAGCCAGGGATGCTGTGACTGGGCACCTTTCTCAAGGGCCTCCACCCTCCTGGTGTCATGGGAAGGAGCAAAAGCATCTGTCAGCTTTGCTGGCATTAAATATCTGTGAAGTCATTAAGTTTATCTAAGGGCACAGGAAAGTCTGGGTAAGTTTTAAAATATGGAGATAATCCGTTGTCCTTTTGGGAATCTTAGAAAAGTTTCTTAGGGAAATGGGATTTTTTTTCCCCCATGACTCTCATTCCTGGAAGAAACTTGCTTGGTGGGCTTGATCCCACAAACTCTCTCTTCTGCAGGTTGTCTTTGCTCCAGAGGAGACTTCCTGCAGGGAATGCCCCTTCACTGCAGGTCTGCCAGGGACTTACTCCCTAACAATCCATTCCCTTCCCAGTGTGTGTGAAGCTGGATAATAATGTTTACTCACCTGTGTAATACGAGTTCAGATCTTGGGATGAAAGGCCCTACTGTGCAGAAATGCAAGGTGGCACTTCGGGGGAAGGGGACACATCCTGTACCCGCAGCTTTGGGCTGTTTACTGGGAATACTGGGAATGCAGGGAACATGTCACTGGGGAAGAGGTGAGGGGCAGCTGCTTTGCACTCTGCTTTGGGAAGGAGCAGCATGAAGAACAGTGCTCTGGCTGGCACTGTCCTGGTATTGGCAGAAAAGTGAAGGGCAGTTGTCTAATCCCTGAAGTGTGGAAACTGTGCTGCTGCTGTTCCTGCTGACTGTTCCTGTTGCTGAACATTCCGCTGCCTCCTGGATTAATCCTCTCCTGGACTGTGTGTCTGTGTCATTTCTGACTCCAAATGGCAACAGTGGGGGATGGAGAGGAGCTGGCAGAGGAAAATGGTGATGAACAGGAATGAGAGTCAGATTGGCTAAAGAATAATACTTAAACAATACACAATAGTAGCATTTTTATTGTGTGTTGTGCCTGTGGGGCCTGGACACGGTTTATGCCACAGTCCAGGGTGGCAAAAACCTGGGAGGGAACAGGCTCCTTTCTCTGCTTCACATCTCAGTGGTGAGACTCCAGCAGGGACAGGAGTTTGCCTCTCTCCTCCATGTACATATAACAGATATGGAGAGAAACTTCCACAAGGACATGGAGTGGCAGAACAACAGGGAATGGCTTCAAACTGTGTGTAGGTTTAGATTGGATATTACAAACAAATCTCTCCCTGGGAGGGTGGGCAGGCCCTGGCACAGGTTGGGCAGAGAAGCTGTGGCTGCCCCATCCCTGGGAGTGTCCAAGGCCAGCTTGGACAGGTCTTGGAGCACCCTGGGCTGGTGGGAGGTGTCCCTGCCCATGGCAGGGGGGGGAATGAGATGATCTTTAAGGTCCCTTCCAACCCAAACCTTCCTGTGATTCTGTGGTTTTATATGATGAAGTGTTTGAGGAGGAACAGAAACCTGGAGCAAAGATCTGTCCAAAAGACACAGAACAGGTTAAAAATAAAGCCCAGGCTCTCCCAGCCTCCAGCAGCACTTGATGAGCTGCCCAAAACACTTCCCAAGAAGTCAAAGTAAGAGTATAAAAAAATATGAAATAAGCAGGTCTTCTGTTCATCTTCAGTCCCTGGCTGTGGGGGATGTGTGTGTACAGCCCTAAAGACCCCTGGAATTGTTCCTACAGAAGCCTCAGGTCAGGAAACACACCTGACAAAGCCCTAATTTGTAGACCTGTGTAAAACACCTTCTCACAGGGCTTTGTTTCATATTCCTTTGGCCGGATCTTCTGACAGATTCTCCCAGAGCTTTCTGTGCACAAACTGTAGTGTTGTTTTGGAAAATGCAAGTCTGACCACTGTAAATGGGTTTATATTTCCAACAGGGCAGTTATTTAATTTCCTGTTGGAAGTCTGCAAATGTTGGCACTGTTCACTCCTTGGCAGGGAGCCAGAGGAGAGCATGGGATCATTAACAGGCTACAGCCCAGGCGAGGTTTCTTCTGGTTTCATCCAAATTTTAAGGCTGGATTATAACAATTTTAGGTTGAACTTCATGAAAGCAGTCAGGGAGACTGAGGCAAAGGGGGTGACTGGTGGCATGAGCACAGCTTTTGTCCTTCCCTGCCCCGTCTTGTGTGGGACTGATCCTGGTTTTGCTGCAGATTTAATCTCACTGTGTAGTTTCTCATTAAAGCACCACAATCCCGAGGCTGGGGTGTGATCCTGAACTGGCTCTTTGGTATGAAAGGCAGTATCTTCCTTGGGATCCACTTGCACCATCCCTGTGGTTGAGCCTCCAATAGTCAGTGTCACACTGCAAGTCCTGAAGTCACCCAGGTGCATCCCAAAGGATCCATCACCATCCAGAGGACTGAGCTGTTTGGGAAGTGCTTAGAAATTATTTGGAAAGAAAAGCCTTATGAACAAAAAAGGTGGTTTGGTTCAGAGTTTGCTTTAAACGCTCTGCAGAAGTGAATCAGGGCAGTGTGAAAGCCCATCATGTGTTTTGGGTGCCTGGTGTGGGCTCTCTGTAGCTGATGGTGCTTCAGGAAAGCCCTTGTGGTGCCCCATTCCTGGTGCCCAGCTGGCTCCTGGAATTCTCCCTTCCAGGGCGGTTTGCAGTGGGACAGACTCGTAACATCCACAGCCTGAGTGAAAGGGAGCCAACTGCGCTTTTCTTCTGCAAGTTTTCCCACTTTGAAAACAAAGAAAGATGTGCTGTGGGAGGCTGTGCATCCCTGGGAAGCCTTTAAATGCGGGCTGGCTTTGGGCACAGCGCTGGGACGTGCACGGGGCTGGCTGGGTGCCGGGAGTTGTGGGGTGTGTCGTGCAGGGGCTCACAGTCAGGCTGGCTGTGGCTCCACTAAATCCCACAGAAAGCAGTGCCCGGGTGGGATGTGTTTGGATTGACCCCCTTCCGGGCCGGAGCAGCTGGTTTCCCTCAGGGATCCGGCTGTGGAAGAGGAGGTGCTCGTGGAGAGCCCTGCACGGTTTGTGTATCCAAGTTCATACTTGCACTGCCTTTTGCTGGCTCAGGGAAGGGGAGTAGGTGGAGCTGCGTGACGGGAAGCAGGTTTGGAACACCTGTCATACCTTGGGATGGTTTCCTGGCTGACACTCTTGGCTGCTGAGTGGCTTAGGCCACTGCTGTGTCTTCAGGCAGGATGGGGAGGACCCAAATAAATCCCAGGGTTACATATTCTGGTTTTTTCCCTCTGGGTCCTGAGCAACCTGCTAAAGGGAAAACCCCAAAGCACATAAAGCATGTAAAAAATGATGTGCCTGGACTCAGGTACTGCAAGCATGTACTTTCATGTTTTTGTGATAACTTATTTAATAAGATCTGCAGGTTCTCTTTTTACTCTTTTCTTTGAACAGATGAATACACTTATCTGTATTTCCATCCTCTCCAGGCAGCCTAGAGAGTGTTCTTTCCATATGCTGCTGGAGCTTCCAGCATTAATAAGTGTGCAGGGACACGAGACCCTCTGGTCCTTTACAGTTTCTTCTGGGTGTTACGTTTCATGCAGAAAATATGGTTCTTATTGCAGTTTGGCAGGGGAGAGGAAAAAAGCAAGTCTTTGCAGTGTTCCATCTAAAAGAAATAGAGTGAACTCAGGTTTTATTTCTTTTCTGTCTCCTGGTGATAGTAGCCAGAAGTTATCAATTTTATTTTAATAGTAGGTTTGGTCAAGGAATCTCAGAAGTGTTTATGAATGGTTTTTAATTTTTCACTGTGGCTTGCTGTGAGTTTTGTCCTTGTTCCTTGTAGGTATGTGTAGAGGAGCACAGGTTAAATTGTGTGAGATCCCAAAAGAGAACCCATAGCAAGCCTGGGAATAAAAGCTGGGGATCTGTTCCTCCATATGCCTCTTCTACCAAAATGTCAAGATCAAAGCCTTTTTATTTATTCATTCATTTATTTATTTGAAAGCAGAGTGGGGTCTTTGCCCATGTGTGCCATAAGCAGCCCTCTCACATACAGTAATCCTTATTCCTGAGCCCAAATTCCTCAGCCACTGTCTCCAGTCCTGCCAAAGGCTCTGCCATTCCCACTGTGCACCTCCCGGGTCTGTGGGTGGGAGGGGAGAAGCAGGACAGTGACAGGAACAAAACACTCCCAGTTTGGTTTTGGAGTTGCTAATTGTTTCAGAATTCATAAAATCAATGCATTTTCTGTCATTTCCTGAAATAGCACAACATGGGTTTGGAATGCTCTTTTCTTGAATATAAAATGACAAAGGGCTTTTAGATTTGCCACCTTTGAAAAGTATTTTGTGTAACAGTCTTGAATGATGGAGTTGAAGGTCCTTGGGAAATAGGGATGGTATAAAAATACTGTGGTTGGGTAAAGGCTGAAGTTCATAAGTAGGATCTTATGGAAAGCAAAATAAAGATAAATTATTTGCAAGGAGATAAATAACAAGTTAAAGTGGTTCTATCAAGGACAAATCCTGTCACATGGATCTCCTTTCCCCTTCCAGCAGCCTGAGGAGCCCCATGGGAACAGGCCATGGGCTATCTGGAGTTGTGTTATCTTGTGGTGTCACAGCCCATGTGCCATTCCCAAGAAGTCAGGGACAGACCCAGGGCCTGAGTGGAACTGGGGGTGGGCAGAGCTGGAGTCACTGCAGGCCTGGGATGGCTCCTGGAGTCTGCAGGAAGACAACTGGAAAGCCTTGGGACTGGGGCTTTGGCACTGGGAGGGGGACTGTTGGCAGGCTGGCTTCAAAACAGGCTTGCTAAGCTGGAGAAACAGAAGGAATAGGGTGAGATGGAATAAGTGGAAACTTCTGAAGCGGCAGTGACCTGTGGAAATGACAGAACAGGAGAGGGGTTGGGTTGCTGCTCCCCTGAACTGATGGTGGAGCTCCCATGGAGGAGGGACAGAGCCAAGTGGTGCCCTGTGAGGAGAAGGGTTTGGCTGCATCAGCAGGGCAGAACCAGGGGGGACAAGAAGCATCTGTCCCTCTGCTCAGCAGGGCTGGGACCTCAGTGGGGGAATACAGGCCTGGGGATGGGAAGTGTGTCTTGGGAAAGGGGGGGATCAGCAGGGAAGGGCTGGTGAGAACAGCAGGAATCACAGAGCTGAACAGGTAAGGATGGGTGAACTGTGGCTGCATCCCAGAAAGGAGGGGCTGGAAAGAAAAAGGCAGATGATACTGAGATGTCAGATTATTCCCAATGGCACTGATTGCTCCAACAAAATATATGTGACCTAATTTAGGACAGAAGAGATCTAATTTAGATATGAGGGGAAAAACTGGCCAGGGTAGGGAGAATAAAGCCCTTCATGGTCTTGGGAGGCTGTGAGAGCTGTGTTTTAACCAGAGATTAGGCTTTAATTACCACATGGTTTGGGGAGGGATATGGCAAGAGGGCTCTGCCCCATCTATGTGACCCTGGTTATCTTGGTGACTCCAAAGGGATCCCAGGGGAACCAGCTTCCCTAGGCTCCATTCAGTGAATATTTGTCTCATCTGTTTTTCCAGGCCTTTACAAATGCACTCATTAAAAAGCAATAACAGTATCACACTGAAATTATTTCTTACTTCAGACCTCGGTATAAAATGGTTTTTTATATGAGAGCTCACAGACAGCAAACATTATTCAGACCTGAACTGGAGTACTTGATCCTGAAACCCTCTGCTGTCCTTGCTCCTGGGAATCCCCATTAGAAAGGGTGTCTGTGCTGTGGGTGGGATTCACCTGTGGTGCTTCTCTAAAAGCCTCTCCGTGTTTCCTCCTAACAAAGTACATTTCTAGTTCTGTCCAAGGAGATGACAAATACGTCTCCTTTATTAATCACATGAGTCACTTGAGAACAGCAGAACATCAAACATTTGGGAAGGATTGAGCCTGTCAGAATCTCTAATGGTTTTTCTGTATCTCTGTAATAGCCTTTGATTCACTCCTGACTTCCCAAGTAGTTCAGGTCTGCCAAGAAGCCTCATCACTCCACAGCAGCCCCCAGAGCTGCACAGGCTTGGCTTCTCTGTCTCTTTGAGTTACTGCACCACTGATGAGCCCAGTCCAAGAGCACAGCAAACCCTGCTTTCCAAAGCTGTGTGAGCCATTAAGGGGGGGAGCTCTGCTGGGACTGCTCTCCATGTAAGTTAAATACCAGATACGGACTGAAAAATAACCAGCCTGTCGTTCTACAGAAAACAGAGGGCTGGTTCTCTCTGTGCATGTGTCCCACTCACAATTCAGGCCCCAGAGGATGTGTCTGTTGAAAAGAGAAGGCAGAGATTGCCAAGAAAAAAAGGCATGCCCTGCTCAAATCACAGGGATTACTTTCCTTTTTCTCTTCCCCCCCAAAATACACGTATTGCCCCCCCTCCCCCCCTTTTTTTGATACTCAATTTTTTATTCAGAAGGATGACCTGTAGTCTCATGAGTCTGAGGGCCACATTTAGCTTTTCTTCCTTATTTTGGAAACCCCAGCAAGGTTATTTTGCCCCAGTAACCTCCATCTGACATCACCCTCTTTGTGCTGCTCTGGAAGGATCAAACTCAGCCTTTTCTTGTTTATTGGTTAGACTGTAGGTAAGGAGCTTTGTCTGATGGTGTCAGTCACTTGGGCCAGGATCATCCTGTTTTCCAGAAGAATGCCTGGATTTTACAGGGTTATGGAATTCTCATAATGTTGCTCCAAGGGGCTTGAGGTCCCCTGGTCCAACCTCCAGCTTGGAGTGGGACAGTTTTCCCTTCTATATGATAAGGTCACAGAGGAAGGAAAAGATTTAGGCAGCAATAAATAGATATTTCTTCATAAAAACATCACCCCAAGCTGATTTGTGATGTTTGGCTGAAAGGAACCTGAAAATGGATATACACAGAGCAGCGAGGTCGGGGGGCTGTGTGGGGGGCACACCTGTAATATCCTATACAGGGGCTGGGTGGGGGCACACCTGTAATGTTATATATAGGGGGCTGTGTAGGGGCACACCTATAATGTTATATATAGGGGACTGTGTAGGAGCACACCTATAATGTTATATATAGGGGACTTGTAGGAGCACACCTATAATGTTCTGTACAGCTGTGGGAAGGGTAACTGGGGTAAAACCTTAGAGGAAAACATGGCAAATGGATTCTGTGTTTTTCTTTAGGGCAAATGAAAGCCTGCTGGAGAGGGGTGATGTTTTGTGACCCCAGCAGAGACAGGGGTGTTATTTAGAGCAGTGCAGAGGAAGACAAGACTGTAAATAGGAGGGAGCCAGGGCAGACAAGGAAACCTCCAGGGCTTCCTAAGGGTGAAATCTGCTGGCTGGGCTGAAGAGCCTTGCAAGGGGGTTATTGAGGCTGCAGTGCCTGAGATGTTTGAGTTGGACTGGGCAGAAGGTGGGGGGATTATGTTTCTGGCAGCACGTCCCGCCTGGCAGTGGTTGGATGTGCAGGTTGGCCCAGCACCTTGGGAAGTCAATGGGAGTCTTTGAGCTCGCTCTGGATCAGACCTTCCTGACTGAAGATGCTGCTTCTCTTCTGGGGTCTCTGTCATGGTGAAATTCAGGGCAGATTTCCAGGGAATGACCCATAGGACCAAATTTGCTGTTGTTACTTAGTGATCTCAGACCTTGTGTTTTTATAAATGCATGATCAATAGAAACAGGAATAATGTATCTCCCTCTCTGAGTCTTCATAAACATGTTCTTAACCTGCACCTATTTCATTAATGCTGGAGTTGCAAGATTTTTTTTAAAATGTTTTTTGTTTCTCTGCTTAATGCAAAGTAATGAGAGCCTTGGTGGTCTCGAAAGAACCCAAAATCTCGATTTGGTTGATAAAGTGTAATGTAAATAGAATCAGTTGTGTATGCTTGTTTGTTTGTTTGTTTGTTTTCCTAAGGGCAGAAGGTCTGCAGTGACAGAACACCCCAAATCCAGGGCACGGGAAGGAATGTGGTACATCCTTAGGTTCGGTACCTCACATTGTGTGACTGCCCTCAGTCTTCCAACTCCAGAGCAGTAAAGAGCTGTATTTTTAGTGTCTCAGATTTTAACAGCCCAGCACGATCCCCTGATGCTGCTGAGTCTCTGTGGGGAGCAACTGTGGCACATTGTTTTCCCTCCCTCGTTTCCCTGCCAGCTGCAGTCAGCCCAGTAACAGTGGGATGCCTGTGCCTGGATGTGCCCCCACACTTGGGGGGCCTCTGGCCATATCTCAGCACATCAGTTGCTGAGACAATGGGGCTCCCTGAATCCCCTCTGCTGGCACGTGGCAGCTGCTTGGCTTCTTGGCATGAAAATCTGCTTCTTAGGTGTTTAAAGCTTTCCTCTTAGAAATCAGCTTTTGTTGGAGTTTATGGAAGTATTTGGTATTAGAGGCCTTTTTTTTTTTTTTTTCCTCCCCCTTTTTTTCTTTCCATTCAATCTGTAAAACCCTATTTTTGTTCCTAGAATTGTTCGGGGAAATAGCAACTGGGTTTTTTTGTTGTTTTGGTTTCTTTGTCATCCTCTGAGCTCTGGCCCCGCTGAGACTTTATCACTTATTTCTGTGGTGAGTGGGAAGATGCTTTTTCAGCTCCTGCAGCTGCACAGGAACGGAGTCAGCATTGACTCCTCTTCTGCTGCCTTCCCAAAATCCACAGGGCACTTTTGTGGCCACCCCATTCTGGAGCCTCTCCTGAGCGTGAATTCTTTCCCACAGCCATTTCAGCAGTTCTGAATGTGTTTTTCCATTGGAAAGACACATTTGGGCACTGAACGTGTGCTCAGAGTGTCGTCTGAGCTGAGCATAAAGGAGGGGAAGAAAGGGTTTTAACTGGGCACTTGTTTTAACTCGGCTCTGCTTTCCCAGGGGGAGCATCCTTGGAGTCTCTGTGTGTGTATTTTGCTGCTATTCCCTTGTACACTTGGGAAATGGATACATGGCCAGGTTAAATAACTTTGTGTGGGATGACATTGAGCAAAGAGCTGATTATCCAAGGGGCAAACGTGGAGCTCTGCTTGCTCACACACGTGCTGAGGAGCCATTTGAAGGAGCCTGCAGGGGTGGCAGACCTGGCAGGCACTGGGATTGCTGCTGGCATGGTGGGAGTTACTGGTCACACTGGTGTTGAATCCCCACTGCTGTCACTCCCCACCAGCTCTTCTCCTTCCAGCCCCTTCCTTTGCCTGGTGTTTTTGCTCCATTGAGTGTTGGAAACAGGCAGCATTCCTGGCATGGTACAATAATGTGGGAGGACATAAATCCCCAGAGGTCCAGAGCACGCCCATGTCTCCATGTCCAGCCTGGCCCATGGCAACTTCTGGTTTGTTTTTAAACGTCCTGTTTAAAATAAATCCCATTTTAGTTACAAACCTTACGTTTACTGTTGTAGCACTTTGAGCAGGTACCTGCCCTGACACTGTTGCTGATGTGCCAGGTTCTTGATTCAGCTTTTTAGCATGAAATGGCAAAAAACGTTGAGATATATTAAAATATAACCCCAGGCACGAGCTAGTCTTTATAAAATTATTTTTAATCAGCTGTGCAGCATGAACACCCATTCCTCCACAGGCTGTTCTTGAAGCCATTTTGTCATGTATTTTGGGTTAACTATTCCTGTTTTGAGCACTTTATAAACGCAGTGAGTTCTTTCCCCCTCGTTTTAAGCTGCTCCTGCTCTGCGAGCAGAGTGGAAATGCTGGCTGTGTTTGTGACACAGCTTTGTGCAGCACACAGTGTCAGGCAGTGGCCTCAGTTCTGGGCCAGATTACCCCAGATTTTAAAATAACTGGCTTGTGCCTGTTTGGAAGTGAATTTTGGCCGGCTTGGCATGGGCAGAGGGTGTTTGTGTCAGTGGCAGCACGAAGGGGGTTAATGCTGGAGGAGGGAACTGACCTGCCCTGGCTGGAACAGCAGGGAACTAATGGAAGTTTTCTGCTCTATTCAGAGCAGGGCAGTCAGGCATCTGAACTTCCCACCAAACTCTGTTTTCTATTGTACTTTTGATGCCACATTTCTGTAGCACTCGGCCCCAAAAGACAAACATCCTTCCCCATCGCGGCCATACGGCGTTTGGGCTTAAAAAAATCAAAATAATCTGGAACAATAGCAGTTTTATTTAAACAGACCGGGGGAAAGGAGCTTTGCTTTGCAACTGAGACCATTCAGCGTGGTTCAGAATGGGGCACGGAAATAAACAGGGCACACTTACACTTGTGTGGTGAGATAATGCCACGGAGTTCATCTTATCCCGAGGTTGCTTTAGGAGCAAAGCTTCCAAGTTGTGGTTGGGGGGCAGTGTCATTTTTCTCTCTCTGAAGCTCCTGGAGGGTTGTGGTGCTCTGTGCAACAGCACCTGGTTTCTGCCTTCAGCTTCCCACTGCTGCTTTTTACTTGGTTCGAGTATTTCACATGAACCTCCCAAGAAAAGAGAAAATATTGGATTTCCATGTTAATGAAGCCCCAAGCTCGTTTTCCTCGGTGTTGCTTCCATTTGTTTTTCTCAATATGCACTTTGCCTTCAAACCTCATTTTTTAAAGAACAAAAGCAGGCAAAGAGAGGTGCTGTAAATTCGATATACATAGAGAGATGAGGAGGAATGGCTTGCTAAGCTTACAAATAGAGGGATTCTGCACGTGTGTGCCTGGCTGGGGAGCTTTGCCTGGAGCAGGACAAGCAGCCTGTCACTCCCTAAAATGCTGTACCCTCTGGATCACAAGCGACTCCTGCCCCAGCCCAGGCAGGTGATTGACGTGCTGAACGGGGGGATCTGAGCTCAAACGCCCGGCAGGAACAAAACTGCCTTGTCCTGGCTCCCTGTGATCCCTCAGTTGGAGTCTTTTGGAAAACCACAAGGATGGAGACCCTGTTGTTGAAAGACTGTCTGGGAAGATACTGTTGAAAAGAGGCGGGGGGGGAAGAACACTTGGGGAAGAATTTGGGGGCCTGTGGATCCACAAACCCCATTGAAAAAGTGAGCTGAAGCAGAAAGTGCCCAAAGGGTTAAGTGGACATGATAAACTAATCCCTTTCAGCTCCCCAGAAATATTCCAGTTCTCCTGGGGAATGGGGAGAGCAGCAACTCTGTGCACCTCTTAATACCTGAATACTTTCAAAGGGCTGATTAAGTTTCCCTGTTACTTGTAAATATTCCCATTATGAAAAAGTCTTTCTTCTGGGGGACAAGTTGTTGCTGATTAGATGGTGGGAGATGTGTTTTTTTTCATAAAAGGATAAATTAATTTGCTTGGTGGCAGCATTCCTGTATCCAGAACAAGCCTGTATCCCTTCCAGATGAGAACATCAGGGTACTAATTTGTGGTGTGTTTGAATGCACTTCAACGGGAGAAAGTTTATCTTGAAGTGAGCATGATAAAAGAATATCCCCTTTTTTCCATCCTCCCCTCCCGGAGCAACGTGCAGGATCTGAGCACGTCCATCTGGGCTTGCTTTACACACAACCTGTTTTCTTTTGTCTCCTTGTTCTCCTTCCCCTCTTCCAGGCAATCAAATCAAATTCAGGCTTGTGAGGGCTTCTCCCTTGTCCTTCTGCGTGTCTCCGAGTTTTACTGGACATCCTGAGAGTTCTGCCACGTGGGAATGCCGGTGAGGTTAACGGCACGTCAGGAGGAATATTAAAAATCCTGATTTATATTGGAACATCTGGCAAATCTTATTTCCAGAACCTCTCCTGGTCTGTAGGTGCATCCTGAAAAGTCTGAACATTTCCTGGGTTGTGCCTGGAATCTTGGCCCTGTGCCTCCCGTGGCAAGGATTTGGTGCTGATTTTGGGCTTTATCTGACATGACGCATCATTTCTGTTGCTTTTCCCTCCCCTTCCATTCCTCCAGCACTTTTAGGGTTGCTTGCATTATTTTTCCTTCCTTCCAGCAGGCCTGGTTAAAAAAACCCAGAACATTTTAAACCCTCTTTTTTTGTAAAAACGCAGGTACAATTTTTGGAAGACGTAACATAGTCGGGGTGGGGATTTTTGAGTTGTAATTTATTTAAATTTGAAATATCGCCGCACATGTTAACACGACCAAAAGATGCCAGGAATTTTTCATTTACCAGAATGA
Organism: Scytalopus superciliaris; assembly: GCA_013400415.1. Lineage (NCBI taxonomy): Eukaryota > Metazoa > Chordata > Aves > Passeriformes > Rhinocryptidae > Scytalopus > Scytalopus superciliaris. The sequence continues at coordinate 8,244 of VXBX01004721.1, read as the reverse complement.
ATCTGAATTTATCAAAAGCCCCTGACATCTCGAGGCAAGCACGATGCCTCCTTTGTGTCTGAGCCTCTCGCTGGCTCCCGGCCACGGGGCTCTGAAGGATTGTTTTCACCCGAGGCCTCTTGTACTTGGAGGAAATCAATCTTGTGTGATACAGAATTCCTGAGCTGGAGGCTTGTCCATCTCCAGGAACTTCAAACCCATCCGCTTCCTTTCAGGGACTTGGCTTGGAGGCAAAGGCTCGACTCCCTTCTTATCCAAGAAAAATGAACGAGCCTTGTAAAGATGCTTTCTCCTCTGCCTGGATGTCTATTGAGCTGGAAGGGTTTGACTTCTCCCTGGAGTAGGGAAGCTGTGGGTGGCCCTGGAGCTGGGAACAATGAGCCCATTGTCGGGGCTGCTCCGGGAGGGAGCCCAGCCTTGCTCTGACACGGTGCTTGTGTTGCTGGTGGGCTGGCCACGCCGAGCCCGTGCTTTTTTTTTGTCCTGTAATTATAACAGCATCGGCTGAAGTTTCCTCCCTGCCTGCTGTTAATCAGTAACATCCACGGCCCGGCCTGCGGGGTCGTGTGCGAGGGGAGGGTGGGAGCGGGACACGTGTTTGCCCAGGGAGGGCGTGGGGGGCGGCAGCACTGTGGGTGAAAAGGAGTAACTACAGCGAAAATCAAACCTCCGCCTCGGGTGAGGCCTGGGTGGTGCAGCCAGGACCGGGCTTGGGCAGCAGGTGATGTCCCCAGAGACCAGGTAACCCGGCTCTTCCAGAGCCTGGACTAAGGATGGGCTGCTCTTTGCGGGGAGAATTGGCTCACACCTCCTCTACCTTCTCCTTTGTCTCTTTTTTACTTACAACATGTTTAATTGGGGAAATGGCTTAATGCAGACCTGTGATTTCTAGTTGTAATTCCTCTCTGGTGTTACTGGTGTTCTCTGCACAGGGTGGGATTGTTGGGGTGTCTGTGCAGGGCTGGGAATTGGCCTCGGTGGTCCAGGAGGGTCCCTTCCAGCTCAGCCTGCCCTCTGGTTCTGTAGCTCGGGACTGAAGGTCTCCATGCTAGAAGCCTTGGGAGGTTTTCTTGAGAAAACCAGCACTTTGTTCTGTTTCTGTTTCTTCACAGCTGCTTCTGGAAAAAAATTCCTTCAAGTTGGTATTAAAATGAGCAAATAAAAAGCCTGTTTTCTTTTTTGCTGGCTTATGTTTTACCTTGTAAATCTTCAGTTTTGGAGCATGTGGAATCCGGGCTGATGTGCAAGGTGGCACAGCTGGGAGTGCATGAGGGGGGAACTCTGGATGCCACTGCAGTACCCAGGTATCCAGCAGCACTGAGGCTTCACATTTCCTCTCCAGAGCTCTGCGGGGTGAATTGCTCCGTGCTGGCTTTGGGAATGTGGGGCTGAGCCGCTGGCTTTGTTTGGGTTTTGGTTTCCAGGTCAGGTAAGACTAAGCACCAGCTGGGGCTGGAGGCTTTCAGGAGGAGTCCTAAGCAGAGATGGAAAATATTTTAAAATTAAATATTTTTAAATAACTGCAGTTTGGTTAAGAGAAACATACGCAGAATTTGGAGGTGATTCAGGTCAGTTTGTTAGATTCCCCTTAGCGAAAAGATGAGGTTGCTCATCTGCAGTGCCTGTCCTGCTCATGTCTGTTGGACCTGCTGTTGAAGGCAATACCTGCAGGATGACTGGTGGCTTTTCCCTGCTTGGAGTCACCCAGATCATTTCTCTGCCTGTTCACTGAGGTGGAGTCACAGCACCCTCCCAACATGGCTTTTTCCTTGGCTGTGCATTTCCAGGAAAGCAATAGATACACTGGATAAATGAGCAAGAACATGAACATCAGCCTTGTGTTAAATGATCAGGGAGCGATGTGCTTGTCTGGGAGAAGCTGTGCAGAATGTCATGCCCTGGCCCCTGTCCCGGCCTTCCTGCAGTGCCACTGGCCCAGCTGCAGTGCCTGTTTGATACCAACACCCCCAAACTTGCATGCTGGGCTTGCACTCCCTAAGGCAGGTGGAAGCTCAGGGTGGGGGGCGAGCCCTGGCCCGCTCCGAGCAGCATCAGGGCAGTGATGGCTTGGCCAGGGGGACAAAAGGAGCCCTGGTGAGCAGCAGCTCCTGCCACAGGGCACAGTTTGCCAACACACAGCCCGCTTTTAGCACTTGCAGTGTCAGCCATAGATCATCATTAGTCTCACCCCAGCAGCCCGTGCGTTTCCCTTGCCTTTCTTTGCTCCCTGGAATTCTGGAGAATAAATCTTGCTCCATCAAAGCCGGAGCCTGGGCAAAGGGGCTGTTTATCTTTGCAGCTCTGGCTGGGCTCTAATGCCTGCAAGGACCCGGGAGAGGCTGCCCTGTGCTCCCTGCCCGGCCCTGGGGGCACTGCCATGAGCCACATTCCTGCCATTATTATCCAGTGCTAAGATCTGTTAAGCCACCAGGACAGTCCCTGCTTGCTGAGCTGATTCATAACTTTATTCCTTCCCGAGGAGCTCATTGATCAGATGTATTCTGTCAGGGGCTTTGGAAAGGACTCAGTAAGCACGTGGAATTCCAATATATTCCCATAAAAATCCAGCGTGTGCTCACAATCTCTTGGGTGATTCTCCAGCTGCTTGTTCCAGAGGACTTGGACTGGGAAGCTCCAGGGGATAGAAATGCTGTCGTTACCCGTGTCTATATAAAAATGATGTTATTGATATTAAATGACATTAAATGTCTCCCACTGTGGCTTTTCCTGAATACTGCATTAATGGGAAGAAATAATGTAATAGTTTCTAAAAGCAATATTTTATAGTGGTGCTTCAAATGAAAGGAATGATGGGTTTTGAACCTTCTTACCTAATGCTGCTATAAATAGTCCTGAAGGTGATAGTAGAGTTACTACCTGTGCTTTTCCTTGTTTTTTTCAGTTAAAAGAAAGTGGCAGGAATGATGAAATTCTCAGAATGACTTGGGCATGCCTCTCTTTCTTGGAAAAACCAAATCGATGCTTTCAGATAATTTGGCATTATTCAAATTGAGCTCTCAGTGTGTAATAACACGATTTTGCTCTTGTCTCTTGATCCTTTGGAGATGCTTACATTTGATTACTAACCACTGCTTGGATGTTGTTTGTAGAATTAAGCATAACCAAATCCAGATCTGTCATTAATTACTGATAAGCTCTGGGTAATGCACACGGCTTTGTAAGAGCCAGCAGTCCCAAAATCTGAATTTGTAATGCTCAGCTTCCTGGGTTTCCCTCACTTATAAACTGTTTCTTCTTATTTATAGAGAAAGGAAGATGATAAAGTCAGTTAATGCCCAGCTTTGATGTTCAGCTTGAGTCCCTTGCTGTAGGTGGTTTAAAGGCACAACAGTTGAATAAATATTTGACCTGTGCTGGGGGGGGTTTATTGTAGCTTAGACTGTCTTAACTCTGTGACTCAGGAGATGCACCAAACTGATGATAGTTTTAATTACCTTGTGAATTTCTGTCAGCAGGCAGAGCCCAGCCGGGGTGGCTGCCCTTGGCAGATGCTTTAATTGTGCTCAGTTCTGCATACTTAGGATTTATGATCTGTTGCTTGTGTTCCTGAATGCTTTGGGAATGGTGCGTTTTCCTTGGACTGAGTTTGTCCAGATGTATCAGTATTTTGGTTTGGATGGTATAAAATAAATGGCCGAGGTGAACTGTCTGTGACATTGTCTCCTAACCACGAAGTGAAGCCGTTTTTCACATCAGGAGGTGTCTTTGAAACAAATAATTGAGTGGGTATTGCAGCCTGTGCATGAGTGGCTTTCCAGGAGCCTTTGCTGTGTCTCTGTGAGAATTCCAGGGGGATCAATTCTTGTGTAGTGATGACTTGAGGGTGGAAGGATGGGGAATTCCATGGTGAAAACAGGAAAACCATAATGTCCCTTTTATTCCTTAGCTGTGGGCAAGGCAGCGGGGCAGGTCTGCAGAGGGATGTCACCTGGAGCTGCTGCTGTCACTTAGGGGAAGGCCACTGGGGTTTGTGGATTCAGAGGTGCCAAGGGCCTCCCATGACAAAAGCAGGAGCCTGAGGGTCACCATGGGAGGGGAAGAGTCCATTTCCCCTCGGTGAGGGCCCTGCCAGGGGTGAGCAGCACAGCACAAAGGCTCCTTCCCAGCCTCCAGCTCTTAGGGAAAAGGGGTGGGAACCCCTGGGTGGTCTGGGACGGTGGAAGGTGTGCTGATCCACATCAGGGGGAAGGTGGAAGGTGTGCTGATCCACATCAGGGGCATGGTGGAAGGTGTGCTGATCCACATCAGGGGGAAGGTGGGAGGTGTGCTGATCCACATCAGGGGGAAGGTGGAAGGTGTGCTGATCTGATCCACATCAGGAGGGGCCAGAGCCAATTCCCTGCTAAAGAGCTGTTCCTCCCTGGGTGTTAGTTGGTTGGTTGTGGACCTGGGGGACAGGCACAGGCTGGCCCAGGGTGTCACCGAGGGATGGGTGGCCAGGAGAGCCCACCTGGGTGCTCCCAGGTTCCAGCACGAAGTTCCCAGAGCATGTTGGCTGGTTTGGGGTTTGATGTAAGAGGGCCTGGTACAAGAGAAACAAAGGAGGGATCTGGAGGTGCCACCCCCCCCCCCCCCACACCACAGGAGGAGG
>VXBX01004720.1:0-41534 GCA_013400415.1 Scytalopus superciliaris | reverse complement strand
GACCCGGCCCCATCAGCAGGGGCCCCAGGTTGCTTTCATTGAGCCGCGGGTGACAAGGAGCCAAACCCGTGGGATGCCTCGCAGCAATCGGCGCCAAACATTGTGGGGGAGTCTAAGAAGGATGGAACGTGATGAGGGACGAGCCCTAAGAGTCGAACGGGGCATCTCACCCCCCTCAGGGTGGAACAAGCGCTGTCAGCGGTGACAACACATTTCTTTCAATGAACTGTAGGTAACAAGGAACTGATTCCCTTGGAGTCTCACAGACCTGCTGGGCACACGGTCCCTAGTGCACTGAGAATTTTGTTTTTGCTTATGGAATGCTATAGTTAATATAGGATTTTTTCACCAATGGAAATAGAATGCCCATATTCAATAGCACTCCTCCAATGAGGACAAACACAAGGAACCGAACAGTACATTTTCAACTTCACTGATCTGCTAATAAAGCATTTCTTGAGAAAAAACTTTGTGCATTTTCCACTCGCTTTTGCTCTGAGCTAACTGAATTAAAGCAAGGAGACACAGAGCTATTTTATTATCTCCTCCAGTACCTGTTAATCTGGATATATGCCTCATCTTGCCCTTCATCATTAACACAATTCTCCTGCACTTGCTTCTGTATAATACACATGCATCTCATCCCTCTTAACTGAAAGAAAACATGCATATCTCAATCACACAAAAGGAGGTCATCACTAGAGAAGTGTCAGAGACTAAAAGCATTTCTAATAGCTCTTTAGAGAGTTGTAAAATTCTGGAAATTCTGTCCATCCATTTTTGTGGGTTTTTTTGAGGGGAATACTGTCTTTTTCCTTCATGGATTTATAAAATGCAATAGCTGAGTTAATAGCTCTCACTTTTTTGGAAACTCTCTGCTTTATTCTTACAGTGCCAATAAAATTATGTTAATTATATTTCTCTTCAAAGTACTTGACACCTATTACAAAACTTCTGTCATGAATATAGTTTTTCTATTAAAATTCAGCATCCCACAGTAAAACATTCTTTTTCTACACTTAAGAGTCATGTCAAAACTCAACAAAAAATAATGTTCTTCTTGCCAGTCCAACCCACAAAAAAAAATTAAATCTACACATTCCTCTCTGCTGTCAACATTTGCCTCCCACTTAAATGAATTCTTCAGGCTACCTTGCACCTTACCTATCTGGCTTTTCTTGGTTTTATGCTTTCAGTACTGGCATAGCCTTGTTAGACAATTGTGAAGTGCTCTTAACAAGATCAGGCCTTCTGAAAGAATTATATGCTCTTATTACTGGGAATTATTTCCAGAATGGGAATAACACCAACTTCTTGCATGCATGTGGTATTATGCACAGCAAGATTATCTAGTACCCTGAGAAGTACAGTTTTTCTGCAGGTTAATGAAAGAACTTCTGAACTGAAAGAGGAAGAATGAGCCAATGACAGTGAAAAATAATAATTGCTAAATCACTGACAGCTCTAACAGTTTTTTAATTTAAAGATTAATTAAAAATGTCACAGTTGAAACTCTGAATGGTGTTAAAATAACAAAATCACAGCATATTTTTAAAGCAGAAAATACTAAAAACATATATGAAGGCTCTTTTTCTGTCTAAGGTGTTACAGTTTTAATTAAAAACAGGCCTATTGGATTTTGGACAGGGTTAAAAAAAAAGCAAATGGCTCATAAAAACCAATTGGAAATATTAAAATTAATTCACGAGAAGGGAACATCCTAAGAAGTTTCCAGTCATGAAAAGGACGTCCAAATCACTAAGAAACAGAAATGTAAAAATTCTCAGTGTCTAACGGAAGTTGGGAGGACAGTACAATGAGCCACAAGTGCTGAAAGAGATTTTTCTCTTGTGATTAATTATATGAAATCCCATAAGGCATGATGTCATACTGAAGGTCTTTTCAAGTTGGGCACCTCTGAAAACGCAATGTTCATTAGAAGTTTCACTCATAATGTAGGTTTTTTTCATTGTTGGACTTAAGGGCCATTATCTCCTACCAGGTTGCCTATTTTACAGATCATAGAGGAAATGTAGGAAAGCGACCACATCCTTTAGTCAGAATCCATTAGACTGTATGGATCTAGAACACTGGGGCCACATTTGCCTCCTCTCTTCTGCAGAACAGGCAAGACATTGACAAAGTGAAGCAAGTTGCATGGCAGCTACTCATGTGATGCCTACACCTACAAAAGGCTTTCCAAACAACATTAGTGGAGATAGATAGATAGATAGGATAGATAGAGCAGTCCCTTAGTTAGAAGCTTCTAAGGTGCACAACAAAAGTACGCACACACATATCAGCCAGATACTACAGTTTTTATAAATTTCAGCAATTAACATAACCAACCTGTGATACCATTTTTCCCTGGTGCCCACCCTCAGAACTGCCCCTTGGAGCCCCTCCAAGGACTCTGAGCTGACTCTCCTGTTTTGACTAGAAGCTGTCTTATTGTCTCAGTTGGAGTTCTTGCAGGTGTTCTTCAAAAGAGCATGTTCTTGGTAATGTGTGTCTGACAGAATTTCAGGAACATGTGAGGAAGTGTTCAGTAACTTCTAAATACCACCTAAAATGTCAGAAACTTAGGAAAACTCATTCAGCTTATATAACTCTATAATATACAAAACACACATTAAAACCCTTAGGTATCACATGATTGCTGGGGTTGGAGCACATGCCCTGTGAGAGGAGGCTGAGAGCACTGGGCCTGCTTATGGTGAAGAGACAGCTCTGAGGGATCTAACAGCAGCTCCGCAGTGCCCACGTTCTCCTAGTCATGGCAGTGTGTAACAGGGATGAGAGAAAATAGGGGAAAGGTGAAAACAAAAGGGTCTGGACTGTGCATAAGGAAAGGTTTTCTCACCATAAGGACAGCCCAAGAGTGCTGGAGGTTGCCCAAATATGCTGTACAATCTTCTCCTTTGGAGGATTTCAAGATCCAATTGGACAAATCATTGGATGACCCAGTCTGAACCATTGCCTGGCCCTGCTTAGAGCAGGAGGTTGGACTAGAGACCTCCCAAGGTCTCTTGACACATGTACTATCTTATGGTCCTATAAATGCAAAAACTTCCAAACTTACCTTTGTCTGCCAGATTTGTTTGAATTTATCCAAAATATTTAAATGTTATTGCAGAAAAAGTGAGAAGAAAGAAACAGCATGATCACATAATCCCTGTATCCTTAGAAAATTTCTTTAACAAAAGGTACTAATAAAGGTAGAAAACAAATTAAAGATCTAAAGAACTTCCTATTTCAAATTGACTAAAAACCAAAGAGAATTAACAAGAAAACAAAGGAGAAAGCTAAAGCGAGCAAACACTAAGTAAAACTGAACTTAGACTTCCCAACCATCTCTCTGCATTGGGAACTGGTCTTTACTGGCTGGTTGCTACTTTGACTGTACTTCTAGTGCAGTCTGAAACTTGCAAAGGTATGCCACGAGGTATTTCCATCTCCAAGTTACAGTAGAAAAACAATTCTCTAATGTATCTATCTACTGATCTACGCCTAGATCAGCATAGATTAGAAAAGCTATAAAGGGAATACTAATAGTGTTAAATAACTAGAAAAGTCCTCAAGTGGAAATACCAGTTCCTGCCAAATTTATTAACAACATCTGCTTAGACATGCAGCTTTCCATGGAGAATTTTAAGCCTGATTGCGAAGCACTTTCACACAACACTAGTCCACACAATCCTACTTCAACTGCTGAATATTTCCTTGATACACTATTCCATGTATTTCTAGATATATACCAAATATAATCACAAAAAAACAAACCAAAACAAAACAAAAAACCAAAAACAACAACAACAAAACCGCCACCTATTTATGATGACACTTATTGCAGGAGATTGGTAAGTCTTTCTCACCTCAGTAAAAAAAACCAACAGCAATCTTAAGGTCAAGATCACCAAATGCAGTATAAAGAAAATATCTGGGATGCATTTTGTGTGGTGGCCCACTAAATACAGTTGTTGATAACATTTAAAGAGTGACAAGAGTGTTAACCTCAATATATGGGCTTTTTCTTGCTTTTAGGAAAAAAATGTTACTAAAAGGACTCAACAACTAAAATATTGATTAAAGATATTTTTTATCAAATTGCTAAAAAGAAAGCAAACCACTGAGTAAGATTTTTAAGACTAAGGTTCTTTCAAAAGTGTCTTTGAAGTCACGCATATATTTGGGGAGTTATCCTGCATAGGCTGTGATGAAAGTTTGGTGTTGGCAGCTTTCATATTGCTCGAACTGTGGTGTGCAGTTCACTAAACAGCTGTTCTCAGTACAGTTCTCCCTTCTTACCTTACGTTCAGAGAAGCTCATATAGTATTATGAATATGTCACCAGCTGAATGAAAGGCAAACTTGAAAGTTGTTGGAATATTTTTTATTTAATCCTGAATTGCTTTCATCTGAGAATGAGACTACTCACAGAAAGAGGAAATAGCATGAAGATTTAGTCAGAAAAAAATAAAGCAAAAAACATCAAGAGTGTATTTATTTGTGAGCATATCTCTAGGTGTCCTCAAGTTTAACATCTTAGGAAACTGTCCTGCTATGACACATAGAGAAAAGGAAAGTAGTTTTTTGTCAACAAAGATTTTTATAGCTTCTACTGTGTAAAAGTCCATTCAACAAGGCACTTCAGGACATACTCAAGTGTCCTCACGGATTAATCTCAAGAGAAAACATCAATGCTGTGCTACACATTGTATGGTGTGGAACAGGCAAGTAGCAGCGAAAGACAAATCGATCAGTGAAGTCACCAGTAAGTCCACCAGTGAGATATTCATTACCTATCCCTGACTACCTGGAAGCTGTTGGTATTCCTGAAAGGAATGCTCTGAACAGCCAGAATAACCAGACAAAAGGAAGCATTTCTGTCTCTTCACAGTTTCTGGGAAGAAGGAAATACCTTCTTTTTCTCTCTTCAGTTCTAGAATTTATTAGTGATAATGTCTGCTATTCTGTCCTCAGAGCAAGAAGGACAGAGGTGAACCAACAGGCAATTTTTTCCCCTTCTGCTCTTTCTTACCCTTTTGGGGTATTTCTGTACCATGAAGTAGAACAGCTACGAAGTAAGACCAGTATCTGGAAGTTCAAAATATTGAAAATAATGAAAATATGCCTTTTACTGAAGTTAAGAACCAGTATAAAATTTTGCTTGGAGTTCAGGCTCCTCACTGACTTATCCTGGTTTTCCAGTTAGTGATGCCAGTAGTGAGCTGATAATCTCTGCTCACACAGTTGTCAAAGTATTGAAAGGTGTCTACAGACCTTCATAACAAGTTTCCATTTAGGATGCCACCTGTACTTGAAAGATTGACAGAAAAACTTATGTGCCCTGGGGAAGAGACAATAAAACCCCAAGTAAATGCAAGGAATTTCTGAGAGGTGGGAGAGACTTAAGAGCATTTCAGAATATGACCTTTGCTTCCTAATGTGCTCTGCCTGCAAATAGAAAAGAATGCTCTGACTGCTATACAGACAGGAAACTAATGTGTGTGTACATAATATATAAAACAAATAGTTACATATAAACAAGCTTTTTATTAATAACTGGTAAAAAAGCACAAAAGAAGGACACAAAATACTAAATGCTGATATATATGATTATATCTACCTCTCTACAATGGCATTATCTCTTAAACATTCATTGCTTCATCATGGAATTCTTCATTTAAAGAAATGCTGCATCCAGGTGCTCATTAATACTATGCAGCAAACATACAGTTTGTTTCTGGCAAATGTCAAGTTAAATGACGTTCAGAAATTCACCATATATTATCAGGATTTCCTAGTTCATCCAAATGTTCATTTCCACTGTATTTCCTATCACAATGGAAAATTACTGATTTGGCACAGTTGTGATATATTTTACTTTATCTTACTTTAAACTGAGAGCAACAGTTACAAATAAAACCTTTTGGATAAACTGATATTTAAATTGAAGGGCTAAATTAGTGATATCTGAACAGCAGAAAGGTATGTAAGCCTTCATTCACAAACGCACTAGAGAGCGTGTCTATGCTCAGAACCTCCACTTGGAAGTCTTTACAAACACATACTTGCTCCAGAGGATCAGTACTGTACACTAAAAAGATGACCAACCTTCCCATACTGCCTCCTCAGGAGAAACTGTCAGCAGTATCTAAAAATGTACGGTTCATGCAGCAACTTGTAAATACGTGGTGAAAACTAAGGAAGCTGAAATTAAGAAAATGTGTAAATATGAACATATCTTAATAATCTACGGAGGCTTTATTGCAGAGTCTCCTGTCGATTCTTCTGCAGAATTTTCAATGAATTTGACAGAGCACACTCATGCCCACACCACACTCAGTAGGTTTTCCTCTCTTACTGTGCTTCAAGCCATGCCTAAGTACTGACTGCTCACCTGATCTGCAGACATGACAGGGGACATGGGAACAAGATGCCAGGGCTTGGGCCAATTTACCATTCCAGTTCCATTTAATGAAATGGTCGTAACACAAGGATACAGAAACTAGTCCAGTAATCCTAAATCGGAACAAGCACTAGAAGTAACAGACAGGTTTAGTAACTACATACTGGTTTTTGTTATGTGACCCTGAGTGTTCTTGGCTACCATTTATTTATGCAAGAAAGAGTATTTGGAATCTGAGGCAAGATTAGGGACATTCTTATGACTGGATATAAACCAAGTATCTGCAAACTATTCAAAAAGCAGGAAACCTGAGTCCTGCCTGTAAACAGGATTCTCTATGTCAACAAAGAAAATTTCAAGCAAGTAAACTTGTATTCATATGGAAGAAACCACATTAACATCAGGTAATGTAATTTCATTACACTGTGTTACTTGACACAAGGAATTAAAACTCATCCTCCCATGGTATTATAGCCTGATAATGCAGCAAATAAGATGTGTGTTCTTCACAGACTTGTCACCTTGCTTTAAGAGGTACAGGCCACAGCAGTAACATACAGACGTCAAGAAGACTTGTTTCATTTCCTGCAAATATCCTTCAATTCCTCCAATTGCATTTCTAGAAATCAATTTTAAAAGGTGAAGAAGACATGTTAGAAACTGTCTGCAATCCACTTCATCAAAGACTGCTATCTTGTCAAGAGGGGAAAAAAGGGGCCCACGATAATGTTTTCAAATAACAAGTGTACAGTGTATGTCACTGGCATATATCCAAAAATCAATGATGGGAACCCTTCCTTTTTTTTCCCCCACCAGATCCTTTGATTCCTATTCAATTTAAAAGGAAATAAATTAAAAAAAGAAACAGACAAACATGCATCACAGATAAGATCACTATCACAGACTAGCTACATGAAACTGAATTGAGAGTAAGCAGTAATGCTGCCAGGAAACCCAGCAAGCAACCGGAGAAGCTCCCAGTATCAGTGAAACCTACTTGCAATGAAGCTACACAGCTGACCAATTTGTTACAGTCTAGGAGTTAAGTCTGAATCCTGAATCCTTGCTGATCCCTTACACATACAGATATCCATAAATAATACCTAGGCATTATATTCCTAACTCCAGCTGGCTGGAAGACCCCACAATGGCCTAAATGGCCAAGTATCATTTTTTTCACCCTGTAAAAAGATGCACTGGAACAGGCTGCTCAGGGAAGCGGTGAAGTCACTGTCCCTGGGAGTATTCAGGAACGTGTAGATAAGGCATTAGGGACATAGTTTAGGTGTGGACTTGGCTGGGGTAGGTTAATGGTTGGACTCAATCCTAGAGGTCTTTTCCAACCTGAGTTTTATTATGATTCTATGATTCTAAGTATAGAGAGACATTACATTTCATCTTAAAAGCATAAGTATCTTCCAGTTTGTTTTGCTCACCAATTTGAATGCTGGTTTATCTTACCCACAAGTGAGCCATACAAATCTGGTATATGCCCTGCTTTTTTTTTACAAGCAATTAATTCTTTCAGTAAAGGTAAGTAGCAGGTATGCCTTTGACTCTAAGTGTGAAAAAGAACAACTGCCTTACTCAGAATTGTCAAGCAAATGAAAATGCCCATCCTACTTCCATGTATTTGGGGTTATCTTTTCTTCTTTCCTGCCTCTTCCACTTTCATCTCACACTGTCGAATTACCTCACTATTATTGTTTGTTAAAGGACACAGAAAGAAGTCCTTCCACTGAGACCCCCTTTTTCCCCCAGCACATTGGTGAAACAGAAGTGACATCTCTAAGACTGGCCACATTTGAGAATTGGCCTGCTTGACAATAAACATTCTTATTAACCATGCCCAGATCAAATTGCAGCTTACATATCATGAAATATTTAATAAACAGGGAAAAATTCAATTCATAATGAAAACATTAAAAGGAAATTGCTCAGTTTGCCTGCATTTTATGTCTCAAACTAACAAGCTTTTCATCTGGTTACATGTCTGTTGCTGACGATCTCAGCAGCTGGTAAAAAAAAATTAAAAATATCTGTCAATCTGTTCCTGTTCTTAAGGGTGTACAGGGCAGAGAAAGAACTTGGACAAACCCACATTGATTCAAGCATGCTGAAGGGTTTGTCAGCTGCCTTGATTAGCACAGGGAACAGCCTCTCAAGTTCAGAAAATGCCACAGGCTTATTCTCGAAGAAAAAAATTTCCAGGAGCACACCGTGTTGCAAGCCAATCTGTTCCACTGCAAAAACAGGTCTGCTCGGGCTCAGCCCAACAAAGAACTGCAACTTGATGCTGGGCTAATGCTATTTCTGTGGAAGTGTTTTTCTCAACAAATTGTAACTATTTCATACAAAAAGTACTTCATCAGGACTTGGTGTATATTGCTGGAGGTTTTTCAATGTGATAAAAATCCTATAGCTTTCCCTTTGTTTTAGGTTGGATGCTGCCCATAGCAACAGCTGACAACACTCACGTATTCATAATTTCAGTTTTATGAAGTAATGAAAAGGTAAGACTTTTGTTTCAGTAAGAAAATACAGAGCAGTGTTAGTACTGGAGTAAAGTGCTGAATGGCTTGGATTGGAAGTGACTTTAAAGACCATCTCATTCCAACCCCCTCTGCCTCGGGTAGGAACACCTTGCACTAGACTAGGTTACTCAGACCTCCATCCAACCTGACCTTGACCAATTCCAGGGGTGGGATATCCACAACTTCCCTGTTTTATTTATTCAGTGCTTCACTACCCTCACACTAAAGAAGTTCTTCCTAATACCTAATCTAAATCTACTGTCTTTCAGTTTTATGACATTTCCCCTTGTCCTGTCATTACATGCTCTTGCAATAGAGGTAGAATTATTGATAATCACTGGAGCATGTTGATTCCTGCCCAGAGTTTCATGGCTGCCCAGCTGGATGACTCTGAATATTGATGTCCATTTTAAAAGACCTTCTTCAGAAACAATGTTCCTAGAAAGGATATGGGTCTTCTCATGCATCTACAAAAACAAAGGTGCAAGCAATTTCAAAATAAAAATAACTACATAATTAAAAGATTAAGCAAACAAAAAAAAAAAAAAGAGGGGTAGACAAGAAACACAAAGTGGTATTTGCATTTTTATTTTCTTCTGGTTTCTCAGAAGCCTCCAATGGATTACAGTTCCTTCTTGGCTGAAAAAGATTTTCTTTAATTTTAGGATACAAAATTAAGCCTTGTGATTCCTTGCAAAGTATTGTACAAGAGGTGGCATTAGTCACTATAAATAGATGGTGGTTTCCATTATAAAATGTTTCTAGACAAGGAGAAACCCAGGATGAAGGTGGAAAGCAAGGAATCTGGAGAGAAAGGTGGCAGGGGATGGCCAGGAGACACTCAAGGAAATCAGAAGCAGAAAAACAAGAAAAGAGATGACAGAATTAAACTAGGTAACAAACAAACAAAAAATACAAAAGAGAGGATAAGCAAAAGTTCATGTCATATTTCATCAATCTTCTGTTTGAAGAAGACAAGTTAGGAGGCAGGACATGAGAAATCAAGGGAACAAATCTGAAGACTGTGCTGAGGTGGAGAATAAGCAAGGATATCAGAGAGGAGAAACAATTGTTTCGGAATGGGAGCTAAAAGAGAAATGAGCAAAGGTAGAGCATCTCACTGATTAAGAGCACTTTTAATGTTAAATACTAATTTATGTTATCTAAATACACTTATATCTGTATATAAATCCATAAAATATTAATGCACATGTTGAATTTTATCTCTGTGATCTAAATTCAACTTGTTAGCACACGTTGCTCCTCACTCAATATTCTTAGGTTTAGATGGCATCTTTTCATTCAAATACGTCAAAAAGCAAAAAATGTAGGCCTAGAAATTCTCAGGCCTCAGAGGAGGAACTGCCACGCACTCCAGAGCCTGGCAATTCTTTTTAACTCCTGGAAGGGCAGGGACATGCAGGACAATCATTACTCGAGGGCCTATACTCAGAGACAGCAATTAACAGGAATGAGGGTGCCGGGGATGCTCAGGGGCACCGAAGTATTCTGTCTCTTGAGCCCAAACTACTACAGAAAGGCAGTTTTCTCTAACAAGCTAACCACTGTTTTCTACAGATCACAAAATCCTTGAGTGTCAGGGAGTGTCCCCGTCAACTGGAACTTGACCAGCTATACCACCCAATGGCCAGGACAGACTGAGGACACAGATTCCCTAGATTCTCCCAGCGCATTATGGGTCATGGCTGAAATGCACACTATCAAAGTCAGGGACTATGCATGATAAAAGTTCTACACGCACCCTCTGTTTTGGAGCGTGTGAGACACGAACAGCACGGATGCAGCAATTTTCATGCCAGTTTCAGTACTCAGTAAGTCCTGGGTACAGTTAATATACATCTGTAGACATAGCCTACGTGTGCATGGGCCAGGGCCTGAGAGCCACAGTTTAGTTATTCTGACGTTCATTTCAGGTTTTTTGAGATTAAATGTAATAGGTAGGGCTCACTCTGCAATTAAGTCATGTTTGCATCTTCCTTAAGGGCATATAATTTCTTTAAAAGACTATTCTTAGGGACTTTATACATCAAGGTTTAACAACAAAAACTAAATGGATAAATAAACTCCATATAAATGGAGTTTATGCACAGACTACATGTTACATGACCCTGTAGTACTTGTTAGGATATTCTAGATAGCCCAAGGCATCCAAGTGAAGCAAGGTCAAGCAAAAAAGTCAAGTTGTCTCAGCAATTCAGATTTCAAAATACTAGTACAACTGAAATTACACAGACAGACATGAAAGGAATTTTCCATAAAATTGATTAATTTCAGCTTTTGGGGGAAAAAGAGAAAGTCATATTACATTTGAATTCATGCATCTATCTACCAGTAGTTTAGAACACCACAGAAAAGAATAATCATTCTGTAATCAAACAAAAAAAAATCTACAACTTGCTAATAGAAAATAATATTTGAATAGCACATCAGTAGGCAAAAATCCAGACTTCAGAACATCAATACAGAAATAAAGTGACATGAAATAATAACAGATGTGCTATTCTTTCTGAATTCTTTTCTGGCTTTTCTGCCTATATATTGATGCTGCCAACATGAACACTCCAGTGATTCAGCTTGCATTAATCAAAAGATGTGCACTGCTCTATTTCAGAAGATGCATGCTGCTACAGAAAACATCTCTACTTTACCAATTTAAACTGCAAAATACAAATGAAAGAGTAGATTATTTTATGATATGAAGACAGATTCCAGTATGTACAAACAAAATTGATGCAATTTATGTAGTTAACTAAAAATCTTGAAAGAATGTAACTTTTCATAAGTGGCTACCTGCCAAAAAGAAATGGAAAATACGCAAATTTACCCTTGTAATCTATACTGTATTTTGGGTATTGGCCATTGTCCTCTATTAAAGCTCTCTGTCACACCATATGAAAAACATTTCATAGAGGCACATTCTATGAATTTGAAAATAAATGTTTCAGAGCAATATACGATGTTGTTATTAAATAGTGCCTGAGAAAGCTATGTGTAACAAGTCCATAGAAACACTTAGTTAACACAAATCACAAGCTGTACAGAACATGTTAAACAGAAGGCATAATGAAATTGTCTCACAGCAGTTCTAATGACCGTCTGCCATGGAGATCAGTATAAAATATCCTGCGAAAACCCTAAATTAAAGAGAAATATAAAAGACATCTATGCCAAGAGATATATTGTAAACTGACATGTTTAGGAAAAATTAACTTAGCCCTCAATTTTAAAGATAGTTAAGTGCTTAATTCATTCTGAAATTAAGGAGTCAGATGAGCAGGCATCTTTTGAGCCTTGTCCTTAACGCTTACAAATAAGGCCAGGGCTGGATGATGAAGTTCTGTACAGACAAGTACAGCACTGGATTCAACCCTACAGAACTTGCCCATGATTCACGTCATTGTGGCAACATATTCTCATTTCTAGTATGAAAAGGCTCTTCTGCAATTCAGATTCCATCAAATATTCTCAGATCTAGATATACACCATTAGTAAACCAGTGAAAATAAGACAAGAAGAATGCATGATTTCAGTGAACACAAAATAAGCCATTCCCAGTTTTGACCGTCTCTTTTTCCTGTTATGCAAAATCCCACCTGACAAGTGATATCTGAGCAATGAAGACACACCTACTACACTCTTCCAGTATTACATAGAAAGGCCCAGCATTATCATGATTAGATTCTTATTACAGTAAAAAATTATTGAGGTAACAAATCTTCCACACATAGGGAGAGTATATTCTTCTTTTACTGTAGATCTCTATAGACAAAGAAGAGCTGAGTTTATACTGAAATCCTTCATTTTTAGCATTTGCAATTAACTTTTGTACTTATGGAAGAAGGAAACCCTTGTGGAGATCTGCTTATTTCCTGACAACCAAAGGACAGACTAAGTCTGGATCCTCAATACACTTGTTGGGTTCAAGCAGAAGTCTCTCTACAATGGCTAGAACCAGATCTTTTTTTGTTTCTTTCCACTGGGAAAATGCAGAAAATGTTTCCCAAATCAGAACCTTCTTTAACTTGGTGCTAAACAGGAAGGGCAACACTTTCAAAACCGTAACATCATTCAGGAGTCTAGTTCCCACTCCTAAATGACACCAAATGTGCACATTGTAAAAAGAAAATCACAGGTGAAACTCTAAGAAAGGACAATCACAAGTGCTTTGAAGGGATACAAATCAGGCAAATTTAAGCCAACATCTAGAGAGAAGGCTGCAGAAGTAAAAGAGTGGCAGGCGTGAAAAATTAACTGGCTAGATAGATAGGAAAGACTGATCCTTCATTGCTCACTTGTGCGCCTATGGCAAGAAAAGACTGAAGTAAACCTGATACCTTTGTGTAGGGGTATGAACCTGAATTTCTTCTAGGTGTTTGGCAATGCAGGAAATGTGATATTCCCTAGTCAGAACTTGAGATCAAACTCACTTATCCTTAAATAGTCATCTTGCGTTATGCACTACAAGCAAAAGGTATTCTTAATTTTAGAAAGTTTATCATGTGTATGAATTGTTATAAATACAGATGGTTAGAAATTAAAATTTTTCCAAACAGAGTGTTAATCAACATATTCTATTAATAAAGTCACTTGTTTTAGTTATAGTTCAGTAACACTATATAACAATTTGTGAGGGCAGAAACCAGCTTGGCAACCGGAGGCCTGACTGGAATGTCTGCGAAGCCTTGGGAAAGTGCTGGGAAAGCTTTCATGGGATGGTAAGACTTGAAACAGCCCCCAGATGTTGATCATCACCACACCTTCAAAGTTACCTGACTTGTAGCTTTCCCTATACTCCCTAAGCCTAGAACAAAGCCTGTTTTGTGTTCCCCATTCACTCCTCTCTACCTTGTAGTCATAAATATGGATTAACCTTGCATTCCTTGGTCTTCTCTTAGTTAACATAATGTATTCTCCTAATTGTAATGTTCCATCCCAGTTCTTGGCATAACTCGGCCTCCTCATTGTAATATGTCTATATACATCATGATGTGTAATTAATAAATGGATTTAGTTCTACCCCCCAAGGACTGAGTCTCGTATTTAGACCGTAACAACAATTCACTACTTTTCCTGCTACCAGATCAGTATCTTCAATATCCCTAAGAAAGACAAGCAGAAATTATGAAGAAATCACTCTTTTTCTTTTCTTTTTTCTCTCCAAAGTTCCACTGTTCTGTGTGAAAAGCTAGTAGTGCAGGTACAAGTCTACATTCTTAATGCTGAATCAGCTCTAGAACTACTTCATACAACACAAGGTATCGTGGGTGCATTATCAAAGAAATTCTGAAGTGTTAACATCATTTCTTACGCTACTGGGACATGCTTTCTACTGTGTTCAGAATTTTTTCTATATGCAGAAAGTCATCAAGCACAATGGAATTTTGGTTTCATAAATAAAAGTAAGCATTCTTCAACAAAGAATTCAATCTTCCGATATACTTTTACTAGGCCATAAAATCTTTGACCTAAGGTGACATTAAACAATGCTATTAATTTTGTGTAAGGGTTGCTGAGCAATGTACATGAACTCATCTGCCCATTGTGTATGAATCCATAGTGAACTGAGACAGAAAATATGAGGACTATCTGTTCCAGATACATTAATTTTGAATTCAGGATTCAACTAGAAATAAATTGATAGGGTAATGATTTTTTTGTTTTGTTTAGACATATCCATTTGTAGTGATTGTGTTAGAACTGTAATTGTAAAGAAACAACTTGAAGGAAGCATTAGTAAACATTTAATAGTCCAATCTTGCTATTAGATAGGTGAAATGCATAAATAAATTACAAAACCAATAATGTAAACATTATAGCTTCAAATATAGCAACTGTTATAAATTATTCTGCACTATGCTGTGTTTATCATAATCCAAAATTGATTAAGTCATGGGTAATGCAGAAGAAAAAAAAAACCTCATAGCAGATGTTAGCCCTAATCAGAGTGGTGGAAGATTCTGCAATGGCAGGAGGCATAAAATAACCTGGGCATAATAGCAGTCCCTTCTCAAGAAAGTCAAAACAATCATGGCAAAAACTGGCTGGCAAGCTACACAGAAGTATCGTCTCTATTTTGGTTATTTTTCTTTCTAAGTTAAATATGCCTTCTTTTTTTTTTCCCCCATTCTATGCAATGGTGGTGAATGACTAGATGGCACATAATAAAAATTAAAAGATCTGGAGTTGCCTTAAGAGTGGTCTTGAACACAGTAAATCTGAATCTTCCAAAGGTCAGTCCAATTCTTACAGAGATTATTATATTCTTGTGTTGCTCCTATTACTCCTACCATACAAGAGCAGCACTGCTGAGCAGGGCACTGGAGTCTCACTGTGCAAAGCTTTCTGGTTGCTCTCTGTGGATCCCAAGTTCCACTATCAGTCTCTAGTTCACACACATCAGATTCTGATTACTCTGTCATTACCCTCAAAAACACTCACTTCATCTGAACAGCCCCACATACATCACTTAAATCCTGGTAAGGATGATGATGCCCGATTTTCTACTCCACTGAATACCAGATGCTCTAAAAAAGATTCAGCAGCCATCTGTATAGTACAACACCCACTTCCAGAAGTTGCTTAGCAAAATCAGAATGATTCCAAACCTTCCAAGAGCTGTATGTTTTTTGTACAGTGTGCAATTATATCAATGCCATACATATCGATCACTCTATCTTAATACCAGTGTCACTGAAGATGAACAAGGCAACTGGAATGCAGACCAATACAAAATGTAGAAGGTATCACACGGCATAAAAGTGAAGAATGGCAAGAGATGTTACCTCATAGGAGGCCCTGACTAATAGATCTGTTGTTTCATCACTGTCTTTATAGCCTTCTATTATAAAGTACACTAATTTAATCTATAATTAAAAAAACCTCCAACAAAACACAGTATTTAGTAAAGTATTTGTCAAATGAGACATTCATTATCCATGTCAGCTGATAGATCATTTCATAAAAAGAGCTATATTTTTAATAGACTAGTTCATCTGCAGAGAGTCATGGACCATTTGACAGACACTAGAAACTGCAATTTCAGGCAGTGTAATTATTATGCTTTTACTAGAACTAGCACAACACAGGTATAAATTCCAGACTAATCTATTCCTCAAAACAGAGTGACGTGACTAAGGAATGTACCAACACAAGGCTAACAGTAAGCTGAAAGAGTGAACTTCAGCAGTGCAGTTTCTGGCCCAGACTACGCTTAGAAGATGTCTACCAACACCCAAAAACGGTTTCTCAGACTGTCCAGGATCTCAGCAGATACATAAGGGTAAGTAAATTTATTTCAAGGTGTATGTATACAATCAGTATTTTATACAATTATGTGAGTCTTCAAACAAAACAAACAAACAAAAAAACCCCACCAAAACCAAAAACCAACCAAACAAAAACAAAACAGCAAGGAGCTGTAACAGCACTACAAAGCATTGACTATCGACCTATAAGCACGGAGCGTTGAGTAAGCAGGTTAAAGCCCACTACATCTGTGTGCATTGATTTAACAAGCATCTCGTGGTATTATCAGCAGAATAATAACAGGCATTAATGAAGTATCTGCCCATTTTACAGCTCTGGTCACATACAATGCTTTTCAATTATCACAATCATACAAAGAAGTACTATGACCATAATATAACTGCTGTATGTTTTCCCTTTCCCAATGACAGCAGGTTTACACTTTATTGAAAAAGCATTTACTTATGTTTATTGTGATAATGTTAGAATAGATTTCATTGCTATTTTTATGTACTCCTCAGCAACTAATTTGTCCTGATTGACAGATGATGAATTCTTTATAGTATAAAGTTATCCTATAAACTTCAATATGCCATTTTTCATAATAAATGTATGCTTGTTAAATACATGAATGTATTTTAACATCTTTTCACTGCCTGATGCAACCTAATGCTGAAAGAAGTTTAATATTCCTTGGAAAATTACGAATCTGATCATCTCAGGCATATATAACATTACGCAAGTCACAGAGATACAGAAACGTATCATCTCACTGATTTTAAATCAATTCTTAAAGTTTTATCAGCAAATCTTTACACCAACTGCTGAAATACACCATGAAAATCACTTTCATTTGCTTGAGCATATTTTCAATGATAGCAAAAGTTCTGAAGAAACAGTCATGGAAAAAAAATAGAGGATCTTAAAGTAAATGTCAAAGTAAAACGAGCAGAGCAACTAGTGGGTCATTTACTAACAAGGAGAGAAATTATTTGAAGAAGAAAGGATTAAATACAGACATATGCCACAACAAAGATAAAAAGACATCAAAACACAATGACAGGAGATAGGAAAGTCCTAGGATTTTTCAATAAACTAAAGACAATAGAGATGACAGCCATATGGTCATTATTAACAAACATCAGCACTCAAACAGTCTCAGAGGAATACTTCTAAAGCCAGTCTTAGATGTAATCCCTTCAACCCAAATTATGGAAATCCACTACTGATGTTCTCCATCTTTTAACAACAACATGAAACACTGACACAATTAGCAAATAAAGCACCTACAACCACAAAGGGAAGCCATTTTTGAAGACATATGTTTTCATGTTACTTATTACACGCTTATGGTGACTCCACAGGGCACAGCTGGAAGGCAACTTGCTGCAAAAGCCAGGAGGCAGATGAGGCAGCAGAAGAACATGAAAGGGAGCACAGCAATACAGTATAGCACAGAGAGGGAGAAGAGATCTCTTGAAAGGTGAACAGAGTCAGAGAGTTTGCACCTTGGAACATGCCTCCCTGACACTTTACCACAGACCTCATCTTCCAGCTTCCACTGACACATGCTTTTGGCTCTTTTCACATTCCTATAGAATACAGTGTAAAATACAACAGACTATTTCAATTAGAAGGGACCGAGAGCGCTCATCTAGTCCAGCTGCCTGACCACTTCAGGCCTTAACAAAAGTTAAAGTGCATTACTAAGGACAATGTAAACACTGACAGGCTTGGGACATCAATACCCTCTCTAGGAAGCCTGTTCCAGTGCCTGACCACCCATCTGGGTGAAGAAATGCTTCCTGATGTCCAGTCTGACCCTCTCCTGCCACAGCTTTGAACCATTCCCACAAGTCCTATCACTGGATACTAGAAGAGATCCCAATCAAGTTGTCCCATTCTCTTTGACTTGTAAAAGCTCCCCCTCATTTTTCACCCTTCCAACTGTTTAACACTAAAAAGACCAGTGGGGAGCAAAAGGGAGCGGCATCCTGTGAAAAAGTCACACGCATGCAGGGATAGGATGGAAGATTTTGAAGTGATGTTTTATTGGTTGTAATGAAGGAGTTATTCTGCTTCTCTCCAAGCTAATTTACACTCAGTGCAATCACAGCAATGGTATGCAACACTGTATGATAGCTGCTAACAACTAATGAAAGAATATGTATTTAATTATTAAAATTAATTCTAATGGGTAATTATTAACTTATATATCTAGAAAATAAGTACTTATTTTACAGGCTGCTCTATTAATTTTTGCTACATAGAAAGAGTAAAGTATCTGAAATACTGCTGTTAAGATAACCAGAGGGCAAATTTGTCCACTCCAGTGGTAAACTTCTGCATATGTGAATATGAGTATGTGAAACATGAATCAGGAAAATTGGTTTTGCTGAGAGGTAGCACAAGGCCTTCAATTTTATAACAATAACCAGTCATACCAGGCCACAAGCCTTAGCTGCCCTTGTCTGGTCTTAAACTTACTTTTCCTTGATTTTAGCTGTATCTGCAAAAATTATTTTATAAACTTTTGCTACAATAATCTGTAAGATCAAGTAACTCTTGTGTAGGTTTTCCTAGCTAAAACAGCAAGCGTACCCAAAGTACTCTACTCGATGCTTTTCAGTGTGTATAAATCAATAAACTGTTTATCACTTAACTTCTTTTAAGCTGAACTTTTCCTCAGCTTTCCAGTTGCATAGCTCTTCTTCACCAAAAGAAATAGTACCATATAGGGAAAATACTCATGTACTTCAATAGCATAATTCAACAATTATGCTATTAGAATTCCCAGAGATCAACATAAAAGTAACAATATGGGGTGAAATAGATAAAAATAATCCTGAACAAACTCTGTATAAGGAAATCCTCCACCACCACTGACCCTGTGTTCCTGGTGAAGAAATGGGATGCTGACAACTCACGAAAGTATCCTGCCCTTGACCTAGGACTATGGATCATCAGGGAGGTGAGAAATCAGAAGGGCAGAGCAGATATTTGCAGCTATTGATTTCATTGTATTACTAATTAATCTCAATACAAATTGTATTATTTTGATGGTGATAGTATTGTTACAACTGGAGTAACAATAAGCAGCTATTCTATTTTAGTTAGATTACAGCATTAGTCAAAGCAACAATAAATTCGAATTCTTGCATCCTCCTGTTGTGTGTTCTTTTTGGTTATCCATGTGAAGTTATGTGAATAGAAGAGGATCTGTGTGTTACCTCCCAAACACCAAGAACAAAATGACAAGTGTTATAACATAGATGGAACACTGCATGGAAGAAATTAAAATGAATTCTAAATAGCTGCTTGTCGCATGCTTGAAAGTGCACGCTACTGTTACAACAGTGGAAGTACACTGAGAAATTCAGGGTAAGAAACAAAAAAGTTAAGCTATGCACCTAGAGAGTTTTCTGCATGATGGTCAGTTTAGAGACCATGGCACAGACAGACCACCTTCACAACCTTCTCTCATTAAATCCTTTCACGAGTTGTTTCTGTCTCTGCTACAGAGAGGCACAGAGAGCACACACGCTTAGCAGTAAGGCTGTCACCACAGCACATGGGACCTCCCTGACCAGTGAAGTCCTGGTGCAGCAGGAGCTCCCAGTTCCAGAGAGCTGCCCTGGCCCCCTACGGCCCCCACAATGTGCATGCTGCGAGTCTAAGGTTAAGTATCAAAAGGGACATATGGGAGACAGGCACAAGGTCATTTGAAAAGCAGTGGACATTTTCTGACCTGTAATTTATAACACCTAAAATATTCTCATTTTGTTAGGATCATCTGGATAAGGAAAAGCGTGTGCAGTTCTTGTTCTGCATGCTCTTTCCCCTCCCTGCCGTGTTACACTCATGGAGATGCACACAATCATATCCCTGCTCCTCTTGAGATTCTCTAAAAAGCACTGGAACTATCACTAATCAGGAACAATCTTGGACTACATTTTCAAGGATGCTGTTAAGATGACTTTTATATATACCACACTGGAATTTCATCATGCTGCAATTAATTGGATATTCATTTAAAATTACTTAAAACTTACAGGAGAAATACATCTATCACAAAGTACCAATTTATTTTATGGACATAAAATCCTCCCAAGAGTGTCCTTAATCCACATAATTTTTGACTGATGTTTCTAATAGAAAATTTTCATCAGCAGATATTCAAATGAAAATACACAGGTCCAACTATCCTTTTAATGAGTTCACAGTCAGAGAGTATGATACATACAGGGTGCACATACCCATTATCCTACATAAAGCTGGAAAAACTGCCCATTAAGCTGACCAGTACACACCCTGAGTTTGCAGAATTCATTTACTGAACTGCTCTCCTGGCTGCACTGAGGGGGCCGAACACAAAGGTGCAGAGCTAAGAAGGAATAGCTGAATGAAGAAATGACAGACGTTTAAACTACAGAAAGGTATTTTCAAAAATGCTACCACTGAAGAGTAAGTATTTCCCCAAAACAGCAGTGGCATAGACTATCCAGGGAAAGAGGTTGTGTAGCTTCCATCACCTGGCATTTTCAACATCTATCCGGACATATTAAACTTATAACAAAATACTTGATTCAGTTATGGGCATGGCAATATAAATGTGATTTTTTCAAAGAACCTTATTTTTCTCTAATTCAACATATTTTTAGTATTGTATGCTGCTGATACACTTTTATTTAGCCAAAATTTGCATTTGGCTTGCTGTAATATAACACATTACATGTACCATCACTGGACTGGAAATACGTTAACGTTGGTTGACATATCTTTGGTAAATAAATGTGGGGGCAGAAACCAGTTTGGAATGCAGAGAGCTTTCCTGGGACTATAAAACTTAATCCAGCCTGCAGATGTGGATCATGACTGCACCTTCAAGGCTATTTGCATTTGACAGGACTTGGAGTTTCTGTGTGCTGCCTAGCCTGGATGGAGGCCTGTTTTTTATCACTCCCTTTGCCCCCTCCACCCTGTGGTCATAAATATGGATTAGCTCCGCATTCCTTTCTCCCCCCTTAGTTAACACAACCTATTCTCTTAATTATAATGTTCCATCCCACCGTTTAGCATAACGAAGTCTCTTAATTATAATGAGTTGCCTACTAACACGATATATTGTGAGAAGCAGTTTCAATAAATGTCTTTGCTTTCACCCCGAAACGAAGAACGTTTGATTTTGACTATAACAAATAAACACATTCATAATATGCACTTGAGAAATATCAACCTGAAACATTAATGCATATGAATACAGAAGTCAGATAGCTGTTCCATAGGTAAAGGACTTGGTAGACATTTGGAACATCCAAGAATTCAGTAAAACCAAACTGAACAATAAAATAATACTTCTGGGTGCCCATTTAGAGAGGCAAAGTAACTTTTACAGTTTAACAGGCTGAAGTAATAGTGCCTCCTGAACTTTCTGAAGCAACACGCTACATCAGGGAACTGACCCTCTCACATCCCTGACTCCCGAGCCACCTCGACAGGTTCTCCTCCAGGAGTCCTGCCCACAGGCAGTCCTCACACTGAATTACCTCCAGTGCTTACCTCATAACGGTATAAACATCCTGGAAGTTTCTTAGTATTTCCTTAAAAATCACAAATGTGTATTTACAACATACTAAAATATTTCCCCTAGAAAAATTATTAAAATATAGTAAATCTAGTACTACTCCTTCCTGAGCCGCAGAGTACTCAACAGAGGAAGAAAGGCAATCAAGAACCAGAAGTATTTCACACTGTGCAAAATAATAAATTCAATTTAAAGTGGTCATGGAAGATTAATAAAGGCAAATGGATTTCAGTATAAAAGACTAATAGCAATACAGTTATGAAAGGCAGAAGTTTTTTTTTTTCTCAAAAAAACCTGAAAGTAGTATTTACTTTTCATATGCTTTCTGAAGCTATTATTGTTATTATTTTGCACTTATTTCAAGGCAGGTTGTCTTACTTTGTCTAAGCTTTGGGTAAGTAGGTCTGCAATTGTCCTAGAACAGGCACCTTAAGTCTCCTCTCTGGTCAGCGGAAAGCAGCACATGCAATGGAATACCTGCAAAGATGGGTAATCCACACAAGTGAGTGAATCATATGCTGCCTGGAACAAGACAGAATCTGGTGCACTGAATATCCATGCCCACTGCTCCCTACTAAGCACCCCAGAAACTAATGTTAAATATGTGCACCTCCATGGGATAGAATTCTGGGGTCTGACAGCAGTGGTAATCATCTTTAATGTAACTTCTGAGCATTTACGGATGAGTGCAGTAACTACTGGCAGAAAGGTTTCAGACTTAGCAGGGAGTGCCGCACATTACAGTGAGGCAGCGCGAGGAGAGGAAGTGAACTGACTGAGAGGAAATGAGGAGGTTTTCAGGCAAATAGCCGCATTTATTGATTAACTTCCTCTTCAGTCTGAAGGGATACACATACACATCTACAAATTCTGACTGGGGGCTACTTTGGAACAGCAGGGGGTGTTTCTTAATGTCTTCTGACGAAGTTACTGCATGGCATTATACAACAGCCCTCTAAATGAAGGAAGAATACACAAAGACTATGGTATGAAAGGCAATTTGGGGAAGAGCAAAATGGTGAATTCTCTCCAAAACTCCTGAAAATTTGTACTTTTTCCTCAAAAGCTTTTTTACTAAAAATATGCAACATTGTAATGGATGTAAAAGTAAAAAAAAGAGATCAGTAAAGACTAAAAAGACTAAAGATCTTTCTTGGGTAGAGCTACAAAATCACGGTGTCATACAGAACTATATTTAAAATTATTAGATTATATATTAGACATCAGATACTTCAAACTCATGCTATCAAGTGTCAAAATAATAAAATACAACCATTTAACTCTTGTTCTAATAAGGAGCTCTGTTGTATTACTAGAACTATACTTTTACTAAAACTAGTGTATTACTGGAACTATAGACTATAAAAAGGTAATTTTGAAGTTTTAATAAAGGTAGCTCTAATTTAAACATTACCTCTGGCAAGAGTTGATCTGAAATAATCAAAAAAACAACACAGACCTAGTAGGCAATGCTTTTAAACATATTTAACCAAGAACGTGCAAGTCAGCTAGAGCTACAACAGAATTTCTATTAAAACTGAAACATACTCAATTAAGTGGGAAAAAAAAAAAGTCTTATGAAATTGTTCTGACTCACACTTGACCACAAAAAATGCTCCAAACAAATTGCTCCCAAATCTACTCTTTGTTTTCTGTGTGTTTACTCAACATTACGTTTTCAAGGAATGTTAAATGATACCTCAATCATATACTATGCATGCTTAACACATACATGAACATTCTGCTGCCTCATTAAAAATGGATTTCTGTGTGAGTCTGTTGACACAAAAAGCCATCAGCATAACTGGTCAGTGTTACCTACAGTAAATAAAGTAGTAGAAACCAAATAACTTTACAACACATGTAGGAATAATTGTCAAAACCCAGGCTAGTGCAAGCCGGGTATGCATAAACTGTTGTACTAGAGCACCATTGCATTCCTCATGATAAAAGCAGGGTTTAATGATGGATTCCAAGACCATAACTGAAACTAAAGTCCAGATAAACAGTACCCTCAGCCCAATGAGAAAGTTTATCAGAGAGTAGTTTTTGTCTTTCCACAATTAGATAATTTACAGTTCCTTTCTACACTACGTGTTGACATTAAGACAGAAAATAGAAAGTAGTCACAATAAAAAGACAATGTTCCAGTCCTCACACAGGTTGATTTTTCAATTCTCAACTTTAAATGACTGTCAAATGACTATGATACCTATCACTAATTGATATATCTATTAATTATGTAAAATATGTTAAACCAGATTGCTCTGCGCGGATTACAGGTTAATGTCATATTAAACTCTCCCTGAGGGCTTCATATCCTCTCAGTCAGAAGGAAAGCAAATATTTGTGGCTCTTTTGGCACAAAGTAATTACCCAAAACTGCAGCTGGCTGAACAACAGGTTGATTGAAAGAAACAAGATTACTACACCAACAAAATATGCTTTTTGTATGAAAAATATTAAATCTCTCAGGGAAGAAAAAATGGAGAGCTCATCTCTTCGCACTGATCAAGTGGGACAACTAGCTACTGCATTAAGGAATCAAGAGAGGAGTGAGCAGACTGCCTAATCTGAAGTGCACATTTGGTATTCTTCCACCATATAAATGACTAATGGCCTAAGATTTCCTATGATCACAAATCAACTTCAGCCTTTCAGGCACTTTTCTCTTACCAGACTAAGTTTCACAAATGAGTCGCCACAACTCAGGGACATACAACACCTTTGAGATTCTTTCTCATAACTGACTGCAACTATTCCAATTCATGAACTTAAGCATGTACACAGTCTCAGAAGAATAAGGCCTATGTATCAACCTCTTTGACTAACCAGACTAACAGAAATATATAAGGAAAGTAATGTAACTTTTCCAAATGCATTACATAATGAAGAAATACCTGTTAGACAGTTCGGTAAGTACAGCAAGCCTCACAACAGGCTAACAGCACTACTGGTCTGAAAATGCAGCTTATTTCAAGTTCAGGTGAATTGGGAAGATGATGTGTCAGAGGGACAGAGTCAGTGTTTGTGCATGTTATGGGGTGCCATTCATGTTATACTCCTTCTAGACTCAGTAACTGATTTAAGGTCCAATACTCATGGTATGAAGATAAATATGTTGGAAATACTAGTACTGTTTCTTTATGTAGGTCACAAGAGAGAAGCAATGTGAGTAATATCACAATGTTTCCAGTTTACTATTCAGGGAGCAATCATTTTTCCCACAAATAATCTACAGTTACTATAGTTTCTGTAATCCAACTATTAATTCTTAAGGGTCCATCAACAAGACAGTAATATTTCCTGCAAAGCGGTAACTCTTACAAAGGAAAGAGATATGCAATTTCTCTTATCTTATGGCTATCTCAAGTCCTTTCCATTCTTTCCCATAAAACTCCGAGAAATTACATTTTTCTTGTAGTCAATCTTACAATGATAAACATTCACAGGGTAATTTGTTGTGACTAGGATTCCTGCATTTTTGCATTAAAAACCAGATTGGCTCCGAGGCATTTCCTCTTGGCACTAACAGAATTTATGAAATTTAAATAATAAAAGCAGTCTTGTGCAACATATTGAAGTCAAATTTGAGCACCATTTCAATGTACCAGTTATACTAAGAAGTCTAAAGAAAAACATGGTATATTTAGAGCTATTTGCAAAGAATGAATTATATATACTCATACACTTGTTAAACATATCAACAAGCAATAAATAGGCCTCAGTATGTACAATCTACCTTTTAGAAAATCTGAGTTAATAGAAGCAGAGAACCTTTACCTGAAGAGTCAGTGAGTGGCTCAGTATTTTAGAAAAACTCATGAATGCTTTTCCTTATGGACTAAATTTGAATAAACTCCGTCATCCCCAAAAAGTTAGTAACAACATATACTTCTGTAAAGACTGTCCTATGTTTATGGTCTTTTGACACCATTAAGAGATTTCACGCAAATAAGCAGCAATGAATGGTTAAATCAAGGCTTAACAAGTATTCCCTGTATTTTGAGACAAAAGCCTGCCCTGAGGTTTTCTTGTCTTGTGATGGCAAAGAAAGATGTTGCGTTCCACCACCTCTGATGGGCAGTGGGGTTTGTCCTAAAGCAAGAACACCAGCTGGGTCTTGAAGGAAGAGCTGTCTGGATGCTCACATAATTAATGCCTTCCAAAGACAGGAGACCTTGATTCACAACAGCCTGGGAGGCCCTGGATTCCTCAACGTCAGTGCATGACATTATTTCTAGGTGTGTTTATCCCACCCCATTAACCTGACAGCCCCAGATCACTTATTCTTCCCTTACCTCAATTGTTTAATCTTAAACCCCCAGCACAGCCTGAGAAAACAAAGGACACCTCATCTGTCCTGAAGTTGAGAGTGCAGCACCATGCAAACCTAGAGGTTTCTGTGTCTTACGTGCAATCCTTTCATGGATGTCTCAAATTTGAGTGGAATTTAGCTTCAGATTAAGATATCTAAATTCTACTGGAAATACAAGGATTCTATTTAGTTACCTAAATACAGAGATTTACTACTACCCGGGATGTTGGATAGCCTGTCTAGCCTCTAGCCACCCTCTGTAAGGATACCAGTGTCCCACAGGCCCTGTGTCATACCCGTACCTATCAGGTCTGATGATGTCTCTGATACCATGGGGCATCTAAAAGGGCAGTGGATCATATTCAGATAAATGAACCAATCCCACCTTATACAGCTTAACCAACAGAGACACTGAAACCAGGAAAATAGCTCAGCTCACTGAAGTAAGACATTCAGCTGAATTTCTCCCCATTTCACAGACTGCACTAACTGTATCTCCATCAACTGTAAGGAGACCACAGAGCTTACCTTACAAACATAGGTGCTTTAGCAAAGATCTACATGAACCCAAATGTCACACAGAGCAAGAAGAGTGTCATCCCAAACAATTCATTCTGCAAGGCAGATTATGAATGCCTCATCCTCACTTTGCAGATTGTCCCCACATCTGAAAGTATTATCCTGGGTGGGTATAAACACACCTTGTGGCATTTAAACCAGGTATCTTTCTGATGTTACTATTTCAGTCTGATTTCTACACAGTTTCAAAATAACTTCATCTAGAAAATCCTCATAACCAAGTTGAAGCTTTTGATGAGTAACATTTACTTTGGGCTATTAATATCAATAGACAAATTCCCGCTCAGTTTCCTTATGTTTCATTTAATCTTAAGACATATTGCGGGACAGTTCTTCTAAGCACTCTTCTGTAAAGCAACAGTATGTCCCTGAGAGCATGATGATTTCAGTTCACTTTTCATTCTCAAATTACATTAGAGAATTACATCCTCTTAGTATACAAGGTAACTTTGGACAGCACCTAGCTCCAATCCTTAGATGGAAACCATTAAATTTTGAAATTCCTTGTCTCTTTCTGGGACTAGAAGCTCTAGCTATATTCAGTGTAAGATGAACTCTTCTCTGTTAAATCCATTTCCTTCCAGTGCTCTGAATTATGTTTCATAAGCAAAGAGTCTTAATAAAGTCTTTGCAGTCTTTGCAACAGAAGAAACAAAAACATACATTTCCCTGTTCACCTTAGAGAGGAAAGAACCTTACTTTACCTTTGCACTACAAAGAAACAGCACACCATTTTCTTGTAAGGAAAAACATGTTGCTA
This sequence comes from Scytalopus superciliaris, assembly GCA_013400415.1. NCBI lineage: Eukaryota > Metazoa > Chordata > Aves > Passeriformes > Rhinocryptidae > Scytalopus > Scytalopus superciliaris. Next base: position 14,082 of record VXBX01004720.1, on the reverse strand, counting down.
GCAGCAGGGTGTTCTCCAGGCTAACTTAATACCCTGGAATGGCTGCATTGCCATTCCTTGGTCTCCTAGATACTCAAAATTCATAAAATTTTAATAGGACTGTGGTAGCACAGAACCTGAGCTATCTGCCTGCATCACTTCTACTATTCTTGAAAAGAGAGAAGTCAACCACTCCAGACACAAGAAACAGATACAGAGCACAATCAGAGTTTATGTAGGTTGGGAAATATCCGAGCCAGCTGACTGTCAGACAGAACATTTTGACAGGCGGAAAACATCTCTTCATTTACTTTTCGATCATGAATCATGATGCAATGTGCTGGGGTTTTTTTTCTAGTCCATTACCTTGACTTAAACAAAAATTATTAGCACAGATCTCTTTTAACATAATAAAAGACACATTAGCCAGTCTTTGCAAGATTTACCAAATATGTTTGTCCTTAATTTTAAGTAACACTTGTTCTTAATTTTAGCAACACACTGCAAATAAAATATAATTCTCTTCCCAACCCTATGCCAAGAAACTGGCAAGTTCACAGTCATTACAGGAAACAAACCCAAATCTATTTACAGTTCAAAATTAAACTTCTTTCATTTTTTTTCCTCATCATAAAAAAAGACATTTGTTAACTAAAGAATTAACAGTCCTGGGCAAAATCTATTTCAATTTAACTCATTTTTGTCTTCTCAGGGAAAAACACACTGTCCAGAGCTTTTACTGCAGCCTGTTCAAATTATTTGGTAATTTTTAGGACTTCCTGTTGTTTCAAGTACTGCCATAAAGAAGATTTTATTCAGAGCTTCAGTTCTCAGCCTACCCAGGGTACCCTAGCAATTAAAAAGTCTCCTTGGAGCACAACTTTGTCTCCAAAGTGACTGCAGGAATTGGTAACTACGCAGAGAAGGATGTACGGACACCACATCCACTCATGGCCAGGACAAAACCACCTGAGCAGCTGCTGAGCTCTCACAACAGTTTTCTGGATCCTTTATCACATGTGGCAAAGACATCTGGAAAGTGCATCCCGCCCCATAAACATCCTGGGACTGGTTTGGATATGGAGTTGTCAGTATTCTAGTCAGTTCAGACAGATATTAAGTACTCATACCATGCCTAATCTTCCAGATGCTATACACATCTTGCCATAATATTACCAGGCAGTAGACAGTGTACAGAATACAATTACATCTGTAGAAACACAAACATGGAAAGTTAGGCTGTATTTTTCCAATTTTGTTGTTTAAGAGTATTTTAAAACCATATGTAACAAACTTTATCACGTAAACAAAAATGGATATTTTTCTCAGAAAACTGCTTTTGGGATGACTTTTTTAAAGTGCTGTAAGACATCAAATGTTGGGCATTCCATTTGACTCTTCATGAATCACCTAATCAAACCAAAAATAGACAGAAGTTATGTTCACAGTGAACAGTCACCTACTTTCAACACATAACTGACCTGAACTCATCGTAGCTATTAATAATATGAATGGACAGCTCTGTGGCCATCAGCAGCATTATGTCTTTAGAAAGATTAGCAGAAGCTTCTGCAAAGCAAAACATTCCTATCACCACTTCCCATTACTCATTAAAAAACTCCACAACACTGCACAGATGCAACCTGCCTAAGGAAATCATAACCTAAAATATAGCAAAAATAAAACCATATTGGAGTGTGTGCATGTAAAGGAAGAGGGGAGAAAATTAGGAAAGTAGGAGAGAGATCATACGTGCTTTTCTTTTTAATTCACTCTTTTCAAATGGCAGAAGTTCTGAATCATTTATTAAATAACACAGAGTAACTGAGGTTTTAAGGAGGCAGCAGCAAACACGACAGCTTAGGGAAATAGGCTGGAAAGAATCACCTGAAATGCACTCAAGAGCAAAGGCAGAAAAAAGGCATGACTGTAGCATTAAAGTTGTTTTGTTGAGAATGGAGACAGAAACCATGTGATGAGGATGAGGAAAACAGTATTACAATGTGGAACTGTACAAACCTGACAGCAGGAGAAAAGAAAAATGAAAGGAATTTGACAACATCTTAATTTACACCAACTAACTGAATATAATAGTGTCAACAAACTTCCTGTGGCCCCAAGACCAGCTGTCACACACAACTCACATCTGTTTGCCTAAACTCCCCTAACCAAGGCAAATGCCAAGCTTGTGCTAACTCTGAACCATGCTCAGACCTTATCTGGGAGAATTCCAATTGGGCTGCCCAAAACCCTCTCAGGAAATATCCCACAAACTTAACAGTGTGGGCAAAAGTGACGATCCTTGTGCCTGAGTACTACTGCATTTCATTTAACACTATAGATAGAGCCTTTGCGTATGACAGGAAGAAAGGGCAGAGGACTACAGCAGAACGCACACTGATTCCCTCACCACATTTCCACATCCTACACAGGCTCCCTAGCAGAGGGGGCATTCCAGATCACTTCAAGGCGACAAGGTTTCAGATCCTTCCATCCAAGCCTCATGCCTCTGCCAGTACAACAGGCAAACATGATCCAGTGCAGGATGGTGGTCATTAAGTGTTGTGTCTTCAGTCTGTTCCACAGAATCTGCAAAAATGCGATGATCAAACTGTGAGAATTCAGTCACGCATTAGGCCTTGTGTCAGTATTTATGCACAGGTACACGGAAATAACCCCCTCAGTCTGTGCCTCTGCAATAACCATGTGGGACTCCTGAATTACAAAATGACCAGGATCATTTCACAATTTACAAAGGCAACGTAAACATGGACGCAGACAGTAAACTTCCAGCATCTGACTCTTCCCAATGAAATCACCAACTGAGGCCCATGCTTCTCTGGAGTTACAGTACACTGAAAGAAGAGCATTATAGAAGTCCCTACTCAAACTTGTAAACCGATGCAGTCTAAACTTCCACTGATCATCAACTTTCCACCTGGAAGATGGAAGAGTAAAATATCATTTTTCCAATCTGATTGCTTTTTTTACCCCAATCTTATACAGATTTAAAAGCATATATAAAGCACTCTGCAGTGGACAGTCATCTTGATTTATTTGTTGCTAGGTATGCAATACTTACAGGAAATGAAATTCAAGCCTCAGTTTTTTATTAAATGCCCTGTAGAGTTAATTATGTTCACAGGGTAACTATAGTGCATCATTATTTCATTTTATAGGTTTTTAATGCACTCCTTAATTTTACAAATGTCTGCTTGCTTTGTTCTTTTTCAGAAAGGGTAAAAAGATACAATCAATTAATTTTCCAGAATACTTCACTAAAGCCTGTCTCCAACCCCTGGAATAACCTCTCAGGGTCATGGTAGAATCCCCATTGCCAGGGGTTTTCAAACATGTGATTGGACAGGGTGCTCAGTAATCTCTTATGGGCTCCCTTTCCCACAAAAAGTTAAACCAGATAATCTTTTGAGGACTCTTCCAACCTGGTGGTTCTCTGACTCTCTAACCCTCCTTTAAAATAAACTAAAGTTGTTTTTTCATAAATCATTGCAAGTCAGTCATGACATAGTTAACTGCATTTTGTACTTCACTGGTTCTTTAAAGAAGAAGGACTAAATGCACCAATTGCTTCTGATATAATTAATATATTTTCATTTCTCATCCTTATCAAGTAAAATATTCTGACAAAACATTATAATAGTTATTGTTTGTTAGCAGTTAGTCCCATAAACACAGTTAGTCCTTTAGAACTTCATCGTTCACTAAATATCCACACTGGAAGATAGCCTTACCCAAATCTAGGTGCATGACTGTGTCACATTTATAATCTGGAGTTTCATACAGATCTGGACAGCTATTCCTAATAGGAAATCTCACATATAAGGAACTTTTGCCCTAGTGCAGCTTTCTTCTTCATCACAATCAGTAGTGTTCATTAACTCTGGTCCTACTGCTACTTCAGAAGCAGACTGCATCTACAACTGTTTTCAGCATAATCAGTTTTTAAACCATACCTAAGTTATGTTCCTTCTTCTGTCTCTATTCATTTTCTTTGCAGTTACTACAAAGAATGTTATCAAAGGCTTTGTGAATATCCTAGAACATGATGCCTGACAGGTAACCATTACCTACTTTACTTACTTTTTTCAAAGAACTCTGACATGCTGAAAAAGCACACTCTTCCTTGGAGGAATTCTGATTCTTTCCCCCCATCATACTACACAAATGTGCTACTCAGTCTCTTATTATAATCTTCAGCTTACCTGAAATTCTTAAGAAAACTCCTGGACTGTAACTCATTATCTCCTGCCCACTCCCTTAAGGACAGCCTGACGGCAGTGACATTGCAGCGTTCTGTAACGATTACTGGTAAAGAAACACAGCGTGCTCTACCAGTTTTCCATTTCCATAAGTGGTTTGGTTCAGAGTATTTAAAATGTGCATAATGCTTTAAATATATATGACACTTCATAGATACATAACAACAGGTCAAGTCTGCCCTGTGAAATTTACAGCCTAGTCAATAAAGCTATTTAGACGAACATTATCCAGATCTAATTAATTTCTGCTTTATTTCATATGGGTATTTCTACAGAGAGAAATAATGTTATTCAGTCAGATGTTTTATGAAACATTAATTTTGATTCCCACTTCAAGAAATCACAGAAAAGTGGAAGTGAAACAAAGTATAAAATTGGAAATCTGTATTATATGCATATGTATATATATTTATGTATCTAAACACACTAACGCCTCCAGTACAATCTCCCATAACATGAAAGACTTGTAAATACTTTCAGAAATACTAAGGCATTAACTAAGACAAGTAGGAAAGCATAAATACTCATAGTAGATCTTGACCTACTGTGTTGCAAATGAGATCATCCACATCAAAATACACTCTCGAAACTGTTTGTTCAGTAGAGAATCACAGTAGTTTTCAAACATGTAATTCAAATGTCAGGCTTAAAACTTGGATTGAGTCCTTCTTGGAAAACATGAAGGTCATGTTCAGACCTTCTTTCCAAGTACTTGATGGGCCAAAGGACACACTGTACTGAGAAGTAGTGTTACAGCTTTTTTTTTGTTGTTGTTGGTTGCTTTTTTCCCCCTCACTGGTGTCTCTCTGGCCTACTGACATGAGAGAAAGCAGCTTAGAGTGGAGGCAAAATGCCTCTACCGATCCCCGCAGATTAGGGGACAGTGGCCCTCTCTGGCAGTCATTCTTGAAAACGCTAGCTGGGGGGAAAGGAGCTGAAGCAGCACAGAAGAGAAATAAACAGGCAGTTTTACCTCCAAGCAAACTAAGATATATGTGACCACTGGGGAGGAACTGTTTAGGAGCAAAGAGCTACAATATCTGCATAGTTTTGCCAAGATGTTACTGCTTACTGGAAGTGGATTTCACATTTTCTGCTGGTGACTGACCACTGAACTATACTGCCCCAGTTTACACCATCTGCTGTGCTATCTTTGTACAGAACGAATTTGCTGGGGGCTTTTTAGGAGCTATTTGGCCAACTATTTTTCCACTGGGTTTTTTTTGTATTCTCACACTATTTCCAGAATAAATGGTGGAAAATTAACGTGAAAAATAGATAATTGGCTTGCTTTAGAAAAGAAACACTACATGTAGGAAAACCAGCAATAGTTGACCATGTGGAGAACATACACTGACAGACCCCTCCTGTGCTCAATCAGAGTAGAATTGAATGTCTGTATGAGTTAGTAAAGCTTGGTTGACAGAGCTAGAAATAAGAGAAACCTAGAGTAGAGAAGCAGGTGGACAAAACAGAGGTGCTGTCTGTTTTATCTATTTGGGTTATTTTCATACTATTAATTTTTGACTCGTCACTGCTCTCAAAATTTCGAAACAAATGTGCCTGTAGAATACAGTAGTTGTACTTGGGTAGCAGAATCACCTAATATGAATACTTCAGCTATGTTAGCCCAATATTAGAGGTTTTGTTCTCCTTTATGCTGTAATTTGGTGGTTTAAATTACATGAAAGATAATACCTTGGAAGAATACAACTATCAAAACCCAGTAATTCACAGGTATATTTTTGTCCTTAAGGAAGAAATTTAGATACACTAGCAATGTGTTTTCTAAATAGCACTACTCAATTCTTTTACAAGACTTGGCACCATAAACCAAGCCACATTTTTATATTAAGCTGAAATTTAAGGCAACTCTACGAAACACATTTCTGATTAGCACAAAGGGACATTAAAGCTAATAACAGGTAACATCAAGAAACCCAGAGCTAATGAGTTCCTTTTTTACTGCAGCCTTTGTTTTAAAAAAAAAATAATTAACACAGTAAGAAAATCTTGAAAAGTGAATGATCTTGGAATAGTTTTGGGCTAAAGACTACTTAGATAAATCAGATATTTTCAGATTGGCTGAACATCACAGAATTTACACTAAGCTTATACAGGTAAGACATGGCACAAAGCTCAAGAAAAGAGTCCTGACTAAAATTATACTTGCTCCACATAAGGCAGATCTCTCACTGCAGCATGGTCCAGGAACTGTGTATCAGCTGGGATTCTAGTTAGGATGAATATCTTTCTATTGCTTATTCTGCTGTCAGGAAGGCCTCTGCAAGTGGGGCCAAAGAGATTGCAACTGCTTTGTGACAGCTGGCCACAAAGCAAGAGAAAGATGAGAAGAGTAAGGCATGGAAACAGTGGCAAAAATCTTTGGGGAAGAAACAGGGTCAGGAAACATCACTGTAAGGGACTTTGAAAACTGGCAGAGAAAATGCTAATACCACTAGTGAGTGTTTTTGAAAATTCAAGATGAGATATCAAAAGACTGAAAGGGCTAAAATACTACCAAGATTCAACAGAAGAAAAGGAAATAATAAATTAACATTTTAAATTAGTAGTAGAAACTAATAAAATATCTGTAAACATTAGGAAGCTACCAAATAATTGTTAACTCAGACTTATTACGAATCATGGTGTGTCTGCTTTTGTAACAAACAGCTTCAAACTTCTAAACGCTTCTGTTAATTGTTCAGCTTTTAAAACCAAGTATCTTTTAGATGACCAGTGTTCATTTCTACTGAATATAAAAAACCTTCTTGCACCAGTACTCTGGAAGGGTTATGGTGTGCCATGCTTTCAGTGGGATGTCTGGGAAGATATTAGTAAAATATGTTCCTTCTATTAAACCTGTATGGATAATTTTTTTAGTTGATAAAACCCAAGGAGCAGCTCAACAGAACTGAACGTAGAACAATGCATTAAAAATTAGACAAAACACGTAAGAGCTAGGCATTAATACTGTTTAATTGAATAAGAGTTCTGTCAATAATATACACAGATTTAAGAAGAAATTGCATGCACAGAAGATAGACCTTTTGGGCAGCCTATCAAGCTTTGAGTACCACACTTAAATTTAAAAGAAGGCTACAGTATGAATAAAAAAGATTGAAGAGTCATACTTTCATATCCTACTTTTTTCTTTGACTTCCTTATCATGTAATCTCAGAATTATAATTTTCCACCATTTTGATGGACTTAGAGATGATCTAAAGGGGATTTTTCAGGCTGAAGATCAAACACAGCTTTAATACTAGTTTGTAAAACATAAAACTGACATTTTACTTATTCAAAATGTAGTTATCATTTAGACTATTATGAATATGGGCTTATAGCTGGTACCCTTTAAAAGCTCAGGTTAAGGAGTCCATATTTATTAGTGTCATTGAGATAATTGCATTTGATTTTCTTTGCTGGCTGTAAGAACTTCCAGTAGCAATTTTATCATCTGACCTAAATGTATAAATGGTTACCAAAACATGACTTGGCAAGTGGCAGTTTAAACACTTCCTGCAGCCCATCATGCTTTAAAAAGACATAATACGTTTTCAACATAAAATTCTCAGAGATAAGATGTTGGCCTCCTTCCTGCAAGGAAGAACTCCAGCATAGAAAAGTCAAGATACTGTCAGGGGAAAAAAATAACAAGATCCCGAATATGAAGAATATGAAGAGTCCTATGCCAACAGGCACACAGTTGGCAAATATGATCACCACTAGGGATTACTGCAACTCCAACCTGCACTAGTTTTAATATGAAACTATTTTTCAAGCTGCTGCACTAGGTTAACATTTAGCATTGCCAAATCCAGAGACAGAGTTCCAGTGTCAAATGAACAGAATTCAACAACACCAATCTCATTCTAAGCAGAAAATTATGTGCTGGAGGAGAGCAGAGATCCCACAAACTCCCACCAAGCAGGCAGCCACACGGTGTAGTCAGCAAACTGGGGCATTCCTCACTTCTGCTACATGGGTCATTATCTGAACAGGGAAAAACAGCTGCAGTCACTCAGTGTTTTGGTTCTCAGTAAGGCTTACACCATTCCCTTTCTGCATCCATCCACCTATTAGTAAGAGAGCCCTCAATGGCATGTGTTAGAGACTCTAATGCTTTATTTGCTCTGTAGACTTGCAATAGTCCGCACAGACCCACAAGTAATGAACACCCTCTTTACAATGCACAGGTCTCTTGGAATTTAATCCCCAAGATATTGGCCCAGAAGGGCATTACAATATTTGTCATTTCATTTCTTTTGTGCTGCTTACAAAGTACCAAACTCAGTTAATCACACTCTTGTGAGACACAAAAAACCAACTTCACAGTACTGCAGTAACAGACTTTTATTAGAAAGTATCACATTTTAATCGGCCTATTCTTTGAACAAGTACATTGTTTGTAATCTTCTATACCCTATTATTCTAGTTAATGTTCTGCTTAAGTTTTACTTACTGCTTATTCTTTGTTCCACCACCAGTGAAACTATAACACTGTAGCCTTGCTCCCAAGTGAAGAGAAAGCAGGACAGCCTACACCAGCCATGGTAACCAGACAGCCTTTAGCTGATATAAACACACTTATGAAAACTTTTTGCTACTCAAACAAAAAGCAAGTCACTTGGAGGTTACATTTCAAGGTAAGACCAGATACTGTATAAAAAAGAACCACAAAAAGAAAAAGGTAACACAGCAGACAAAGTTATCTAAGAAGATCAGAAGAAATTACAATGTAGGAAATAAAGCACTAACAAAATAATACATTCCAAAGGAGGCTGAATCCAAACTGTTGGACTGAAATGGATGAGCTGTGGTGGGATGACTGTGGCTGGGCACCAGCTACCCACCAAAGATGCTCTATCACTCCTCTCCTCAGCTGGACAGGGGACAGAAATAGTACCAAAAGGCTCACAGGGTGGGTAAGGGAGGAGAGGGATCACTCAGAAGTTCCTGTCACAGGCAAAAGCCTTAGCTTGGGGAAATGAACTGAATTTATTACCAATCAAATCAGAGAAGGATAATGAGAAATAAAACCAAATCTTAAAAACACCTTCCCCCCAGTCTTATTTTTTGTTGAGAAATACATTCAGTGCTGGTGGCTTGGTGAGCAGCTGCAGTTCCAGCTGCAGGTTGAGCTCTGGCAGAGCCCAAGGCAAGGGCCGTGACCTGCCAATCCTTTGCATGTGTGGCCCAGCCAGGGGCCCCGACACTCAGAGACAGGGCAGGAGATGAGGATTCCAGACTTTCCTGNAATAGTACCAAAAGGCTCACAGGGTGGGTAAGGGAGGAGAGGGATCACTCAGAAGTTCCTGTCACAGGCAAAAGCCTTAGCTTGGGGAAATGAACTGAATTTATTACCAATCAAATCAGAGAAGGATAATGAGAAATAAAACCAAATCTTAAAAACACCTTCCCCCCAGTCTTATTTTTTGTTGAGAAATACATTCAGTGCTGGTGGCTTGGTGAGCAGCTGCAGTTCCAGCTGCAGGTTGAGCTCTGGCAGAGCCCAAGGCAAGGGCCGTGACCTGCCAATCCTTTGCATGTGTGGCCCAGCCAGGGGCCCCGACACTCAGAGACAGGGCAGGAGATGAGGATTCCAGACTTTCCTGCACTTAGACTGTGAGGGTATAAAAGTCCAGAGTTTCCTTTGTTCGGGGCCCCTCTTCGGAGGCACCAGCTTGAGCTGTTATTTTGTTATTGCACCATGATTAAATTATTTTAAGGATCGAGCCTGGGGTCAAGCCGACAAGCCTGGTCTGACTGTGTGGGGTGTAGCAGCAAAGGGGCCTCAGTCCCAGCTCAGGTGGTACAAGTGTAACTGCCAGAGGGGGTCCTGGAGAGTCAGACAGGTAAGTTTCCTTAACATTTTATTCCCAATTCTCTCCCTTCTCCCCCTATCAGAGGCACAGGGGACTGGGATCAGTTCATCACACTTTGTCTCTGCTGCTCCTTCCTCCTCAAGGGAAGGACTCATGCTCTTCCCATGTTCCAGTGTGTAGTCCCTCCAATTGGAGACAGTCCTCCAGGAACTTCTTTAACATAGGTCAATCCCACCTGCTGCAGTTCTTCCAACCTGTGCCAGAGTGCATCCCTTCTACAAGGTGCAGTCCTTCTGGAACAGACTGCTCCAGTGTGGATCCCCACAGAGTCACGAGTCCTGAGAGAAAACGTGCTCCTCTCTCCATGGGGCCACAGGTCCTGCCAGGAGCCTGGTCTGGCACAGGCTTCCCACATGATCAGAGACTCCCTTCAGGCATCCACCTTCTACAGCGTGGGGTCCCACAGGCTGCAGGTGGCTCTGTGCTCCTCTGTGGACCATCACGGGCTGCAGGGGCACAGCCTGTCTCACCGTAAGCTTTACTGTGGGTTGCAGGGGAATCTCTGCTCCAGTGCCTGGAGCACCTCCATCCTCTCCTTTTTTACTGACCTCGGGGCTGCAGAGTTGTTCCTCTCACATTTTCACTCCTCTCTCCTGCTGTGCAGTTTTCCTTCCCTCCTTCCAAAATACATTATCTCAGAGGCACTACTATGGTTGCTGATGGGCTTTGCCTTGCCCAGCAGCAGGTCCATCCTGGAGCCAGCTGGCTTTGGCTCTGCTGGATATGGGAAAAGCTTCTGGCAGGTTCTCAGAGAAGTCAACCCTGCAGCACTTTCCTGCTACTAAAACCCTGCCACACAAACCCAATGCGTTACTATTTTTAAAAGATGCATAAAAAAAACCTTGTATCAAAAGGAGAATATATGAAAAAAAATCTACAGGAAATGTTTACTGTGGAAGTTAACTATTAGACAAAGATGTATTTTTAACAACTCAGGAAGACCAGGTTGTTTAAGACTAAGCACAGACAGACTCCCACTGTTTTACTTGTCAGACTAACCTTCTTAACCCCATTAACCACACAGAGATCATAAACAAGGACAAAGAGTCCACTCACTTACCTTCACATTATTAGCATATGTGTTCTCCATATTCTTTTTCCTTAATATACTCATATTTGGAATCCATATAGGGATAACATTCAAGATGAAGGCACTTTAATTTAGACTCAAATATTGGTCCAATGCCACTTAACATCACCTGGATGACAGGACAGAGTGCTCCCTCAGCAAGTTTCTAAATGATACATAAGTGGGAGGAGCAACTGATAGACCAGAGGGTTGTGCTGCCTTTCAGAGGGACTTCAGCATCCCAGAGAAACACATCAATGTGAACCTCACAGTTCACCACAGGAAAGTGCCTAGTCCTGCAGCTGGAATAACCCCCTGCAGCAGTACAAGCCGGAGGCCAAAGAGCTGGAAAGCAGCTTTGCAAAACAAAATGTACTAGTTCTAGCAGACACAAAGTTGATCATGAGCAAGCAATGTGCCCATGCAGCAAAGAAGGCCAGCACCCGCCTGGGCCACATGAGGAGGAGGAACATTGCCAAGAGGTTGAGGAGATTTTTCCCCTCATTATCAGTGCGGCCAAATCTGGAGTGTTGTGCCCTGTTCTGGGCTACCCAGTACAAGGAGAGACACAGACATACTGAGGAGCTCTACAAAAGGTCACAGGGGCAATTAAGGGACTGAAGGATCTCACAGATGAGGACAGGCTGAGAAAGCTGGGACTGTTCAGCCTAGAGAAGACAAAGCTCAGAAAGCAATCTCAGCAATGTACATAAATAGCTGAAGGGAGGATATAACCCAGACTCTTCTCAGTGGTATCCACTGAGGCACAGATTTCACAGGAAGCTTCCATGAAGGATAAAGAAGCCAACTGGGAGTTTTTCCAGAACGTTGTCCTGGAAGCACAAAAAGAGTTCATCCCCTTTAAAGGTGAGGGACACAGGCAGAACAAGAGACCCCCTTGGCTTAACTGTGAGCTTCTGAGTCTGCTCAAAACCAAGAGAAGCATACCAGAATGGAAAAGCAGTGCAGAGATGCAGTTCAAAATGCAGGTCAGCCCAAACTGAAATTGGCCAGAAATGTAAAAAACTGCAAGAAAAGGTTCTTCAGTTACACAACACAAGGAAGTGAAAAACATGGTCTTTACATGAATATACACTCAGCTTCAACCCTTCTGTATATGCACTGCACTGTATATTTCAAGGTAGAATAATGTAGCCATGATTATGCTCCTTGCTTGAGCATCAACAACAAGCATTCTAATGAACACTAAACAAATCACAGCCAATTAAAAAGAATAAATCTTGTCTTATGGAGAAAGCTGGAATATTAAGGTGCAATTAACAACCAATAAAGTAACATACACCAACATGACATCATCTCCCAGAGGGTGGTCAGACACTGGAACAGGTTGCCCATGGAAGCAGTCACAGCACCAAGCCTGACAGAGTTCAAGAAGCATTTGAAAAATGTTGACAGGCACGTAGTGTGACTCTTGGAGATGGTCCTCTGCAAGGCCAGCAGTTGGACATCCACAATCCTTGTGGCTCCCTTCCAATGCAGGATATTCGATGATCTCTAGATAAATCACTTAACTTATGGAGATAAGTTAATGACAACAAAGTAACAGTTTTCAAGGAAAATGTACCTCTGACTTTTGCCAAGCAGCAAAAAGTTATGTCAGGAGTACACTTGAGTGGCACACTTCTGCATATCACTGATAGCTTTTTCTTGGCACGGTAAGATGCATTTCAGAACTCCTCTTGCTGTTGAAGCAAGTATTTTTTTCTCTTGCAGCTGCCATCAGATTACACTAAAATACACATGTCAACAACTTCCCTGCTTCTTGACCTTACTGAAGCCCTATTTTTGTCCCTAGACTCTGCAGCTGCCACTGTCTTTTGTAGACTTTTTTTACTGTAAAGAACCATATGAGGATCCCTTCTCCCCTATTCCTCAACTTTCTCACCTGTTCTCTTTTTCTCTTGTAATTTACTTCAGCTATATTCTGTCTTGCTTTTACGTCCTTCATGCTTGTACTCTTACACTATCTTCCACTTCAATTATTTCCAGCTTAATTCTCTACCTTGTCTCCTGTCTTACCTTGCTTCCTCTATTATCTCAACCTGTAGCAGGTGTTTAATCATTACTCAGCCAATCCCCCTACTGCCATTCTGCACCTTTGACTACCAATCAAGGGGTTTGAGGTTTCGTAGATTTTAGTTTAAATACTGTTTATTCACACAATTCAATTCACATGGACTTACTTGCTCTTCAGGGCATTCATTCAGCTAAGCTCTCATGCCTTAGAAACATGCTGGTTTTTTCTGTTCAAAAATTTTTGTTTCCTAAAGGAAACTGATAATATCCAGCCCACCATTATCCCTTCTTTTCCTACTGTTCATTATCAGTTTTCTTTGCTGAGACCCTGTAAATTAATAACTTGAATACATCAGCATTTATTTAACTGGAAAAAAACCCAGGATGCTGGTTATAAAAGTGCATTTGATAACCATGCAGGTTGTTATTGTACCTTTGCTTAATTTTCTAAGGTTGTGAAATTATTACCTCACCTCTGAATATACAAACAAGAATAATGATGAAAGAGTGATTAAGATACATGTTTTACAACGTGTTTGAAATTTGTTAATGACAACACCATGTGTGAGCGTACTAAAGGTAGAATAAAGTCAGAAGTGGGCAGAAGTAGCTTGCAATTTAAGAAAAAAAGAAATGTCTAGAAAAGCATGCCAGTGTTGTTGCAAGAGGTACATTAAGAACAACTGCATTGTTCAGCAATACCAAGAACAGTGCAGTCTATATCCTCTTGTGAAGGCAGGAAGACCTTCCTATCCAGGCCAGGATGCACTGATTATTGGATGGTACACTTGCAGAGATAATCAAGAACATCATGGCTGGGCTTCGCGAA
>VXBX01004719.1:165980-195955 GCA_013400415.1 Scytalopus superciliaris | reverse complement strand
ACTGGCCATTCAGTTTTGCAACTGAACCCAATGTCTGTATGAAAGCAATAAGGCCTAGCCATAATTTCCACCCCAACTGGTGGAGTTTAAAGGTGAAGAAGAGTGAACCAAACCAAGCCTTGTTCAGCTGCATAAGGAGCCACCCTCCTGGCACTGTTCCTGGGAAAACAAGCTCCCTACCACTCACCGTGTTGTAGTTCCAGATGGTTTTCCATGACAGCTGGTTGGTTCTTTGTTCAATAATTACCGTCTGTGTTAGACTTTTGATCTTCACTGTTTGTGCAACATCAGTGATATCGATATGAGTGTTGCCACCAATGATAACTTCCTGTTTTCCATTTGTCTGCTGATACTAGATAATGAAAGGAAGCACTTTCAGATTTCCAAATTATTCTGTGACTTCCCCATACCCTTAGACAAATCCCTTCTATTACAGAAGCAGTTCTGCCCCCAAGGAGTGCCAGCAGTGGTCTTAAGATTTTCCAAAGGACAAAGAATCAAGGCTCTGGATCAGGTAGTAGCTCTAAGAATTCTTTTTCTGGCTTCACTTCATCATTGCTGCATCTTACAGCTGTCATGTGGTGCCTTTGGAGTTTCATCTCTGACAGGAGATGTCAATTCCTGTCCTCCAAAGAGGTGGTGAAAGAATCAAGATCTCCTGAAGCTCAGAATGCAGAAACAGCAGCCATGAATGTTGAAATGGGTCACTGTACTCACATGGTCAGCAAGGGCTGGAGTCAGGACGAGTCCAAGAAGGACTGCAGTCAAAATCTGAAATGAAAAACAAATAGAAAAGTGTAACTGCTGGTCCAGCTGATGAATCTGGTAATGAGAATCCTTGAGCCCTTTTCCTAACCTGCTTTTTAATTTCCCTCCTTAGATCTTCTTTTGCTTTCATATTGGGATGACAGTAGTGCCCAAAAGAGGGTCACCCCTGTTTTACTCCAGAGAGCTGCACACCAGACACAGTTACTGTTTCAAGACCTGAATCTCAAGTTCCTTCTGAGACCTGTACAGGCACCCATAGGTATTTCACAAGAGTGAGGAGAAAGCTGCTCCATTCTCCTGCTCTGCCACTACAGGGAAGGGTTGGTCCATCAGTGCAGTGCTCCAGTTTTGCAAAAGCATTGGCAAAAATGGACGTGGATTGGGCTTCCTGTATTCTGAATAACGGACAGCCAAGCTGTGAGAAAACCCTTCCTTCGTCAGCTGGTTGGGATAAAAGGGGCCGAGTTGCTCAGTGTGGAGGAGCCAAATGTCCCCAGGGAAAGCCTTTGAGCTCCAGACAGGCAGAGGCCCTTCTGAGAGAGAGAAAGGCAATGGGGTTGAATCAAAGCTTCAGTTTAGAAGGAAGAAAAGCTTGTATACTCACAGGGACCTTCATCCTGACTGCAGAGCTGATGCTCCTGCAGGTAGAAAGAGCAACGAGAACCTCCCACCTTATATATGTTTTCAGAATTTGCTGTGGAAGGGCCAAGTGTGGTAATAAAATTATTTTGACATTTGTTTCCCTGTCACTTGTCACTGGAAATTATTTCCTGCTCTAACTGCTTGATAAACATGGTGGCCCTGCTTTTGCACATTTTCACCTGCTGAAGTCTGATAATTATCAGATAGGAAGCCATTTGCAGCGAGAAATTAAATAAGTTTGCAGTATTTTCCTGACACATACTAATTACTGTTGAAAATTCACTTGAAACTTAAGACCGGAGATATCCTGTGGTTTAAATAAGAACATAAAGAGATTTGCATTGGACAAAATAAGTAAAAGACTTTGCACCTTCCAAAACATACTCTGTGTTATCAGGTAACCATAGCACCCACTGAAGTACAGTCATGGGGACTGGGGCCTCTGTGCTTCAGTGGCCTTGGCAGAGCAGCCCTGGCACATTTATGCCTTTACAGCTTTACTAATTTACAATTGTTGGCATATTTTCCCCCTTAAGTGCATGAAGCTACAGCAATTCTGCTGCCGTGTTGTGCTCTCCTGTTGGAATCTTTAAGCGAGACACTGTCAGAGAAGGCTTTGCCCTTCCAGAAGCACCTGTGCCCTGCTAATCCTGGCATGGAGAGCTGGGACGTCCAGGCTGGGCATCCCTGTTTGCCACTCTTGGCATGAGATGTTGCACCACAGACCCTGCTCAGGTCCAGCCCGGCTGCCTGGGGACACTTGGAGTCATCACGGTGACAGTCTGGCCCCGGGTCTTCAGGGGCTCAACAGCCCCCAGGGAGACATTCCCAGTGACTCATAAGAAAGGAAGGGAAGAGGACTCTGCCTGTGTGGTCTCAGGGAAAATGCAGTGTAAAGCTGGAAAAGGAGAGGAAAGTCTCTCCAGAAACCCCAGGCAGGTCAGTCAGGAGCCTCTGTTCAAATACTGCAAACACCCCGCTGTTTTTCTTTGGAGACGCTAAAATATTCTCTGGGGCAGTTTTGCTTTGTCTTTAAGGTCGGTTGACCCTTAGAGACCCCAAAAGCCTTTTCCTGAACAGACCAGGCTGCTGCTTCCTTTCTTTAGAGTAACCCTTGGCTGTCCCTGAGTAGGTAAACTGTCTCTTAGAGTCAACATCTTCAAAGGCCAAGCAAAGGGCCCCTGAGCAAGGAGGGAAGGTGAAGATCTGCTGTTTCCCACACGGACTGAGTTACTGACTTTTTAGATGAAGAAACTAAGCCCAACCTTTTTGCCTTACTTTGGGCCTAGCTATAATTTGACTGCTTCAAGTTCCCAACTTTCAGTTAGTTAAGGGATGCTTCTTTCCTTCCCATGTTAAAGCCTTTATGAAACATTCTTAAATAACTTCTGTTTTCAACTCCAGACTGCATTTAATATACTTCTTTAACCCTGTCATTTGCACCTTGATTGGCTGCTGGGAGCAATTGTGTATCTGTATTTGCCACTTGTCATGTCCCATGGCCATGCTTCCTTCACCATTTATTTCTAGTAGAGATGAATAATTGCTCAGGACAGCATGTGAGATCCCCCTGGGAATTGGTTTAAATGCCAAAACTGGGATTTTGCACTAACATTAGTTTAGCAGCTTGTCCTTGGAATTGCTTCTGCTTTTTTAAAGGGCTTGTAAAAACAGCACAGACCAAAGTGTGTAGATGATAAATTTTACTGATACCCCAAAACCTCCACACAGAGCAGAAGACAGACAGATAAATGATTGGAAGCATGATCAAGAGATTATCAAGGAGAAAAATCTTGCTTATGGGTACACAGTTTCATGTATTTTCTTCCTCAAACTTTGTCAGGAACAATCAGTAATGAACAGGCAATCCTGACTTTCAATCATGAAACATGTTGTTCCAAGAAGTTTGATCGTGAGAAGTTCGATCGTCTTAAGAAGTTTGATCCTGAAAGAAAAGGAAAAAGTATCAGATTTGCACTGAGAAAATAAGAAAGCAGCTGAAATGCTTCCAACTAGTCCCAACTAAAAAATTCAGACTTATGTCAAGAGCTAGAGCCCAGAACCTTCCCAAAAAACCTGGTCTCCAGGTCGTGATGAGCAGAAGAGTGACAGACCTGCTGCATTTCCTTAGGTACATATTCACTGATGTCATAGGAAACCAAAGGTTTTCAGTACTTGTCTTGCTCACCTTTGCTTGAATGACTTTTTGTAATCTTGTTAGCCTGCCTTTATTTTAGAACACAAAGGCTGTCAGTGTTGCCTTAAGATTTCAGGTATTTGTAGATTTTTATGTAGCTATATAATTTCCTACATTCTGGAGTAGCAGCTGACAGCTTCCAACCTCTCTGACACATTCCTGGATTCTGTGTCATGGGGAAAACAACAGCTAGAACATCTTGCCTGAAACTCATGCACCAAAACCAGGATAAAAGATATCATTTTAGCCAAAACAAGAAAGAAGGCCCAGAAATCTTGGAGAAGTTCCAAAAAGAACACCTAATGTGAATAAGATGAAGATGATGAAGTACAAGGGGAACTGAGACCTCCCACTCAATTTCAGAGAAGGCATATTGGGGAGTTTCTGGGGATGGACAATTATTAGATTGGATGTAACCTATAGCTAGGATAATAAAGTAGTGTTATAAAAATTGGTAAGACCTCTGTGTTAGAGAGCTCAGAGCTCAGCTGGTCTGGTGCTGGTCAGCTTGTCTCCAGAGTGCACCCACACACAAGGTGAGGGCTTCCCCCTTCCCCTCTTGCTGAGCTATGAAGAGCCTCAAGTCCTGCCTGAAGAACACGAGGATGGTACTAGGGGAAGGGGCCGTGTCTCCCTGTGTGCTTTCTTTACTTTGTACCCCTAACACCCCGTAAGTAAAGAACTCCTCTCTTACCTTTCCCAGACAATTCTGTCTTGGAAAGTTTTTCCCTAGAATTTCGGGCAACATCAGCACAGACTCACCAGGAGCTGGGTAAGCCAGGTAAGAGGGGATTCCTCTGCACAGAGCTTCAATGCGTTTTCCATACGGGCTCAAGGTTTGGAGCCTGTTCCTCGAGATGATGAAGCGATTCTCTCTCGGTGGCAGTGGTTGAGGCCCAGAGCCCTGAGCACCAAAGAGGCAAACGCAGGAAAGAGCATTTAGGAAGGCCAAGAAGGAAGTTTGGAACCTGAGGATGAAGAGATGGAGAGCAGCCCTGGGCAGAAGGACCTGGGGGTGCTGGGGGGTGACCCATCAGTGATGTGACACATCAGTGTGCACTCCCAGCCCAGAGACCCCCCTTGTCCTGGGCTGGTCCCACGGTGTGGGCAGCACATGAAAGGGGATTCTGCCCTTCTGCCCCCTCAGGTGAGACCCCACCTGCAGAGTTGTCTCCAGCTCTGGGGGCCCCAGCATGGAAGAGACATGGAGCTGCTGGAGTGAGTCCAGAGAAGGCACCAAGGTGATCAGAGGGATTGACCCCCTCTGCTGTGAGGGAAGGCTGGGAGAATTGGGATTGATCAGCCTGGAAAAGAGAAGGCTCCAGGGGAACCTAATTGTGGCTTTCCAGTACCTGAGGGGAGCCTGCAAGAAACATGGGAAGAGGCTGTTTCCAAGGGGATGGAGTGCCAAGAGAAGGGGGAATGGCTTCCCACTGCCAGAGGGCAGGGTTAGATGGAATATTGGGAGGAAATTCCTCCTTCTGAGGGTGGGCAGGTCCTGGCACAGGTTGCCCAGAGAAGCTGTGGCTGCCCCATCCCTGGAAGTGCCCAGGTCCTGGCTGGGCAGGAATGGGGCTCCTTCCTGGGCAATGCAACCTGTGAAAGAACTTTGAGAGCAACTCAGCTCTAAAGCTGAGTTCTCTTCAGCTCTTGAGGCCTGTTCTCCTTTGCATATAGGAATTGGCAATTGATTGGCTTTCCACAGGCAATAAATTGGCTTTCACACCACTTTCATCCACCATCCTACCGTGTCTCCTTGTGGTGGTGTAGAAAACTGCTTGCCAAGCCAAAGCCTTCTGCTTGTCGAAGCAATGATGCAGGTGTTCTTTGAAAACACCTTGGTTGCAACGTAGCCCTATTAAAATAAAACAGAAACCCCCTTTTTGCTGCAAACAATATCCAGGGAAAGAGAAATGGATTGCTAGAGAGAGGCACTGCTTAAAGGAAAGGCTTTGTACAGGGCAAACAGTCAGAGGGAAAGAAAAATATTGGTCCTTTCAGTTATATTGTTTAGGTGTGTCATGGAGGGACTTTGGTGAAAGGCAAATTGCCTCCTGCAGTAGTGCCATGTGTAGGATGTGTTTGAGGCAGGGGAAAGCCCAGTGTAGCTGACAGTACAGCAGGAACAGTCCCATGGCTGCAAGAGCTCATTTCCAAGACTCTCCCCTGAAGTCTGGTGAAGTTTTGTTGGAGCTGCGTTGTTTTCCAGAAACCTTCTGTCTCCTACCACATTTTTTTAGCCAGAGTGGCAGCTACTCACAGCTTTGAAGTCCCAGACAGTTTTCCAGGCCTCAGAGCCCTCCTTTGGGTCGGTGCTGACCCCGGTGTCAGAGCGGTTTGAGTTTTCACTGTGGGGCTCATTCTCAGCATTCTGGTTTTTGGAAAAGATTGAAGGAGGTAAGGATTTAGCTTTGTGGATTCCCGGGAGTGTTTCACTCAACAAAACAATAGCTCTGGGAGCTGTGCCTTGAGAAATTGCTGCTGTTGGTGATCAGATTAAAGGGGAGAGAATTTCTAACCTCAGAATCAAGACTGGGAATCCCTTTACTTTCCAAGCAAGTAAAATAATTCCTTGTTGTTCTTTCCCCAGAGGGGGTTTGCAGACCCGAAATTACTTATAGTGCTCCACTGGGTTTTGTGGTCAGATCATTTATGCTAATATTTATTTCTGTCCACACCATTATCTGCAGTGGTTTTGTTCATGTCAGGACAGACTTTCCTGATTTCATATACAGCAATGGACGTTTTGCCTTGGTGTATCAAGCACATTAATATTTATCTTGGCATGTAATAATAATAATAATTATTATTATTATTATTATTATGCAATTTTCTTCTAAGTAACACACTTCAAAATATAGCTTCACTCTCAGAAACGTCTGTCAGAGGCAACAGCTAAAGGCCACTAATTCTTGTGCCAGCGGTGGAGAGCTGTGTGTAGCTCTGTCCTTACCTTGTCAGCAAGAGCTGGAGCCAGGAAAACTCCAAGGAGAAAAGCAATCACAACCTGAAAGGAGCATTTGAAATTCACAGCATTTTAACATTGTGCTGCTTATCTTGCATCAAGTTCTTTGCTGTCTTTAAATAATCTGGATTTCTGTTTAACTCTGTACAGGATTAGCACTTCCTGCAGGGGGGTCTGGCTGAAGAGGATTTAAATATGCAGGAGGAGTTTTTGTTGATGAGTTTCCATGAGACCATTAATGCACAGAAATTTCCCCCAACCCCAGCAGGGCACCTTGGTAAGAAGGTATTTTACACACCATGCGTTCTAAGAGCTGCCCAGCCCCAGTCCAGGAAACTCCTTGGAGAGAGGTGTCCTGAGATAATTCTTTTGGAAGAGTGAGCTTTTCACCTTGAGTTTTTGATCTCAGACATGGAGCAGATCCATGGAATGCCCATGTGCACCTACTGTGAGGAGCTGGAATATGGGTGCCCAGTCCAGCTCAGTCCTCCGAGCACAGCAGCAGCGGGACCTGAGCACCCTCACAGTGATCTCATCCTCCACAGACAGGGCTAACAGTCTAATGGATGGAACAAGTCTTTTTACTCAGAAGAATGTGGCATTAAATGCTTGTATCCCCTTTATAAAATCACAGTTTCAGTGACTCACATGGCTTGTTATTGTCCAAACTACTGCTGATATATTTCGGAGAGAATTAATACTGTTGTGATGGTAAATTCTTTTGTGATAACTATTGTGTACAATTATTCTCTTGGAGACAATCCCTAAAGTACTGAATCAGTCCCAGAATTCATCTCCTTCAAAGGAGAATTTGGATGAGAAAGGTCCAAGTGTGACTCAGAACACTGAACACTAACACTTGGGAATTTCTCCTGCGCAGTTCCAGGCTGCCATAAATACCCAGTGACATCGTCCTGCACGTGGAGTCTCTCATGGTTCTTCTCCTGCACTGTCAGCACAGCTGTGCCCTCACTTTATGGAACTTGCTGAGACTGTTGACTCGCCTCTGAGTTGTGGAGGACAGAATATTGTCCTTTGGATGCTCCATGTGTGTGTCCCCCTGTGACAGAGCACTCCTCTCTTCCGTGTTTGAGCAGGCATATGGGGTTACATCCCTGCCAAAGGGACATTGCAGGCCCCACCCCTTTGGCATTTTCACTCCCTGATCCCTGCATAAATCATTAAGAGTTCACTCAGTGCCAAGAAAGACTCAAAACCATTTAAAACTGTCCAGCCTTAAGAGTTTTATGAGAAAGTGATTCGTCTACTTACAGCGAACTTCATTGTGATGGTAGGCCAGGCAAGCTCTGCTGGTAATTGATGTGTACTCTTAGTTTTTATACATCATAGCCCGAAGTTAAGTGTGGAAATGGGTTTAGCTTATTGGCAGGTGCCCTGTGTTCACAGAATGGTGACGGGTTTCCTGGGGAAGTGCTCTGATAAGAGGAGGCTTTGATAGCAGCCTGATTGAACTCATTGCATACAGGGAGATGAAAGAAAACCTGTGCTGGTAAGTCCAATGTATTTTAACAGTAACTTTAAATGGAAAAAATAATATTCAGAAGCAAAGCATTCTCATTAAACTTGCAATGTGCCTACGTGGCAAAGGACTCAGCCTGAAGTTGTACCTATAACCAAAAGCACCATTCAAATCAAGGCAGGTGGTGATCTTGCTGTGTTAGAAATGTTAAATCAGTCCCTGGAGATCATGAGGTTCACAGAAATTCCTGAGTTCTGTTGTTGACCTTCCTTTCTGAGCTTGTTCAGTCAGGATCTGCTTTCTGATTGACACAGAGCCTCTTCACAGAACCTCTTCATGGAAGCAGCACCTGATTACAGACTAAGGGCTGATTTGAGAAAGGAACCATAAACTGGAGGTGGCAAAACTCGAGTAGCAAAACACAGGCATTTTATGTCAACTGTTTTTTGGGAAGCATATTTTAATATTTCCCTGGGTTTGATAATGATATTCAGAGCCACAGCCTCTGGAAATCCCATTAATTGAGTCATTCTCAAGACAGGCACAAGAAACTGAGCTGTGTAATAATCCCCATCCCTGCAGTGTCATTAGCAATGAGTTGGGAACCAGCTTTGTCTGTGTCTTCCAACAACCAGAGCCAACCTGGCCATTGCAGTGACGTGTCACACTTGGAACCTGAATCTGCACATCTTCCATCAGCTCCTGCTTGCCTGAGTGGTTTGCATGGTAAGTGCACAGCTCGAGCACTGGACATCAAGCTTGGCTTACAAAACTGATGGGAATGGGAGAATGGGCAGGAAAAAGGGCAGGGAATGGGGCTTTGACTGGGTAAGACACTGGTCTTTTACCCATGAAATCTTGTCTCTGTCTCCTCTTTCGAGCTCTGCTCAAAGCATTCTGATCCCACAGGAAAATTCTTGTACCACTGTGCAGCAAACTCCAAATGCCAGGAGTCATTCCAGTATTCACCCTTTCCTCAAATTAGTGTTTCATTCTGAGCACACACTTATATTTTCATGTGGGTTTTTTGCTCCTTACTGCCCAGCAAGAGCAAAACTGCTCCAGGTTTCATCCTGGAAACTTGAGCTTGATTTTTTTTGTAACTATGGAACCTAATTAACTGTACTTGACTTGGCCTTGAGCCACAGAGTTTTCTAAGCAACGTCACCCCACCTTTATCTCGAGCGTGGCCCACCCGAGTGCAAATGGGAGCATGGAGAGTTAGGTTGGTTTTTTTGAGGTGTTGCTTCACTCTTTACTTTTCTCCCACTACCTGCTCACTCCCTGATAGAGTAAATATTAATGAAAAGTACCTGGAGAAAAGCCCTGTGAGTCACCAGGAGGGTTTATTGTGATAGTATAACCTCCCCTTGACTTGACTGAATCCTTCTCCTTTAGATGCTAAAATTTTTGTTTATCACTTGAACTGAAATGGTGCAATTGTTCTTTTCACTTGATGCTCAAGGTTCTTTGGTTTCAGTGAATGACAGTGTAAAATAGTGGGTGAAATTCTTTTGGCAATTATGCAGATTAAGAGTAATTCTGTAGCTGAATCAGGGTAAAGTAGAATGTATTTTGTCTTACAAAAATAATGGAGAAATGAAGTTTCCTGTGTTGACAAACCTTGCTGTGCTGTGACACCACAGTACATGTTGCTTCCTGCTCTTTCCCCTGATACAACCTGCAAGTGGTTTCATTTGAGGAAAGGTGTGGGGGGCTTCACTCAGATCAGTTATGGAAAGCACAAGGACTGCTTTGAGAATGTGATGTCACTGGGAAATGCCACATTCTCCAGGGAGTTCTGAGTCTTCATAAGCCAAACCTGCTGAGGTCTGGGAAAGTGAAATTAGAGGGTTACAGCCCTTCTTATGCAGCTCCTTCCTTCAGATACTTCATACAGGAGGTGCTGCAAGGACTCGAGCACAGAGGGTGACAGTGGCTGGGGTGACACCAGGCTTGGTGACCTGTCACCAGTGCGGTCCCACAACGCTCCATCCTTGGCCCTCTGCTCTCCAACATCTTCATCAATGGCCGGGACACAGCACTGAAGGGACACTGAGCAAGTTTGATACAAAACTGGGAGGGGCTGTTGAGTCCCTGGAGGGCAGGGAGGTCGTGCAGAGAGACCTGGACAGATCAGAGGGCTGGGAATCGCCAACCATGTGAAATCCAACTAGGGGAAGTGCCAGATTCTGCCCCTGGGATGGGGCAACCCTAGATGGATGGACAGACTGGGAATGAGAGGCTGGAAAGCAGTGCCAGGAAAGGGCCCTGGGGGTCTTGGTCAGTGGCCAGTTGGTCCCGAGTCAGCAGTGCCTGGAGCCAGGAGGGACATCCCTGTCCGAGGGGGCATCAGGGGAGGGAGGGGATTGTCCCACTCTGGGCTGGGGCCTCTCCTGTGATATTGGGGCAGTTTGGGGAAACAGAATGGAAGGAAGAGATTGAGCCATTGGAGAGTGTCCAAAGGAGGCAACAAAGATGGTTCAGGGCCTGGAGGGGAAGCGTGTGAGGGCACTGAGGGGTCTTGGTTTGTTCAGATGGAGAAGAGGAGACTGAGGGGAGACCTCATTGCAGTTCCAGCTTCCTCGGGAGGGGCAGAGGAGGGGCAGGCACAGATCTCTGCTCTGTGGGGACCAGGGACAGACCCAGGGAATGGCTGGAGTTGTCAGGGCAGGGTCAGGTTGGATCTCAGGGAAAGGCTCTTCCCCCAGAGGGTGGTGGGCACTGACCAGGCTCCCCAGGGCAGTGGGCACAGCCCCAAGGCTGCCAGAGCTGCAGGAGGGTTTGGATGATGCTCTGGGGTGATTCTTGGGGATGGGCCTGGGCAGGGCTGAGGGTTGGACTCGATGATCCTTGTGGGTCCCTTCCAACTGGGCACATTCTGTGACTCTGTGACTCTGGTGCTGGGCTCCAAGCACGTGTGTGCTGAGTTCAGTGTGTTCCTGGGACATGTGTGATAAACCGGGGGAAAAGCCTCCAAAAAGCAAGGCTTTCCTATTGGAAGAATATCCAGGCTTTGCCTGAGACAATCGACTCACACTGTGCTCTCTCTTGCAATCATGTTGATTAACGAAGTGCTTTTTAGAAACTAGTCTTTAATTGCTGTCCTTGTCTGATGGGATGAGCAGAATTCAGTCAGTCCAATGGGAGGTGAAAACTGTGAGGGTGTGGCTGTTGCTGAAGTTCTCCCTCAGTGAGTAACTGTGGACCTTCCAGGTCTCTCTGCCTTTACCTCTGTCAAGGCTCATCGATGCTTAAGGAAAGCAGGACCTCATGTTTCTTGGGTGTTTTTCAAAAGAAATGAGTATGTGAAGGCATGGAAAATTAAATGGAAAACACCTCTAAAATTAATGGGAAATTAAATTCAGCTTTCTCTTTAATGCGTTTAGAACTTGCTAAATGCTTTTGTTTTAACTTGTGGGGTCAGACCTTGTTATATTCCTGCTGAGAAAAGTTTATTTGACTGTTGAAACCTACTCCAAGTATTTTTGAAACATCTGGAGTCTTAGAAACAAAGAATCTTTTGAGAAGAAGGGCCAGAACCAGCTTTTAAGAGGAGGGCAACTTCAACCTTGTTAGTCTAAGTGTGCTTATCACAATTCGATATCTGTTTATGTGTTTTCTGATACATTGCTTAGCAGCACAGCTTTGTTACACTGGAGATAACCTTTTCTCATGTGGACTTAGGTGGCATAAAGTAAATTGTGTGCAATTTCCTTTTTGTTTTTCTGTTTTCCATTGAGGCCTGTTTGCTGCCAGAGATTTCTGCACAATCTCCTTCACCTTTCTCCCGACAACAGAGATTACAGAAATGTGTTTGCTGTTAGTTGGAGTTCTTGTTTTATTTGGAGGGAACTGGCCTCAATTATGAGCTTCTAGTAGAAATCAGAGTGTGATTCATCAAGGTGCCAGCGGCGGCTGGGGTGGAGCCACAGATGAGGAGGAGCCCAGGCAAGGTCACAGTCAGCAGAGAACATTTCTCACGGCAAAATCGTGTGGTTGTTGGCATTTTCATAAAACACAGATATCAGTGGCGGCTTAGAAGGGGGAATTCCCGTCCCCGGTCCTTTGGTTTTGTGACCTTGTGTGAACCACGAAGCCTCAGAAGTTCCCCATGACTCCTTGGAATGCTGAGAAGGCCAGAAGTCGCCGAGGTTTGTCCTGGGAAGCACGACTGTTGTTCCTGATTCTGTCACTAATTTCAAAGCAAGTGTTCTGTCCGTCACAGGAACTGATCAAAATTGAGCAGCACTTCTTGTAAGAGTCCATGTACATGGAATAAAATCATGGAATTCCAGAGTGGTTGGAATGGGCTTTAGGATCATTCACTTCCAACCACCTGCCATGGGCAGGGATGTCACCCACAGGATCAGGTTGCTCGGGGCCCCGTCCAATACATGAGATGAAAGAAATGGCTGAGGAATTGGTCTGTTGGGTGGCTGCTGTGGAGGCCACCACTACACAGGTGTTTCTTTCCAGGATTTGTCTGCAGACCATCAACCAGGCCCTTGGGGATTGTATTCCAGAAGACAAAATGCAGTTTGTACGAACGAACAGCAGAGCTATTCCCAATGTCATTTAATTCTGGATAATATCCTGTTAAATATTTAAAAAAACAGAACCAGCAAGACTGGGAACTCCTCTAAAGTTTAAACCAGTAAATAATAGCCATTTGTAGAGTGATTGATTTGCTGAGTCTTTCAGAGTGCTTTAAATATATCAGGGTCAGGTTATCTGTGCCAACCCAAAATTCAGATAGGAGGCTTACGACATGTAGATATGGACTTGTTCGAGTCATGAAGGAAAGTTCTGTCAAGTGTTTCCCACACCTCCAGCAAGATATAAAAGTTGAAGGTCTCTGGGATTTCCTCACGTTCTTTCCTTCTGGGCGTCTTGCTCTCATCCAAAAGAAAAATGAAGGGATTTGTGAGTATCTCCATTTCTGTTGAACTTCTAATACTGTGAGTTCCTAATTCTTGAAAGCAAAAGGATAGAGGAGGAGATGCAGGAGCAAGTGGTACAATACAGGGTGGTGTTGTTGGTGGTGTTGTTTCTTTGGGTGGTTCAGTGAGAAACCTGCATTTTTTGGGTCACCGCGCTCAGTGGGAGCATGATTTGAGCGAAGAGTGCAGAACAGGTTACCATTCACAAGGAGGGGTTATTTGTGATTTAATAATTGCAGTTGTAGAGGCAAATCAAGAAGTAACAAGGCGTCAAGGAGGGACTTCTGAAAATACAAAGAAAATGGAATGGTTAAGTTATTCTGCTTTTTAAGTCACAGACAAAAGAGACCCAAATAGCAAGAACTTTACAGTGAAGAATTATAATTATTTCCAACTAATACACCTGTTGAAAGGGTAATTTTTCAAAGTGATGCTACAGCTGCTGCCCTCATAGGGGGGGTTGGAAGGCACTGCCTGGTTTGCTGAGTGAGAATTCTTACTCCTTTTACAGGCTGTAGTCCTCGTTTGCCTGGGAGTCTTCTGGACTCAGACATCTGCACTGGAGGTAAGTGGATGATGAACCTTCTCCTGAATGTGCTCATTTAAAATGTGGTTGCATTCCTGAGCAGGGGGGAATAGAACAGGCAGAAAAGCACAGGAGGAACTAATAAGTTGGGCAGAAAAGAACAAGAGGACTAACAAGTTACTTATTGCCAAGTGTGGAGAAAAAGATCTTTTGCCAGAGGTGGTAATCAAAGCAGAGCGGTGGCTCTGGGCAGGTGTAGAGTGACAAGAACTCTGGGGGACACAGGTCCCCTCAGCTCCAGCTCAGATTTGGAGACTGGTGCAGTGTCCTGCCAGTCCCTGGTGACTGGGGTGTCCCAGGCTGGTTCTCCTTGTCCTGCAGGAGGGCCTGTTGCACGACTGCTCCTCACTCAGGAGCCTCCCAAGGCTGCCCGAGGGCTGGGAAGGGATTTGGGGTTTCCACAAAAAGAATTGGGGTTGGTTGTGCCTCTCCAAGATGAAGGCAGAGGATGAGCAGCAATTCTGTGCTTTTTTTTGCCACAGTCCTTTCTCCTGCGAGAGCCTGGCACTAACTATGTCACTGGCACCATGACCATCCACAACGAGGAGCGCGTCGTTGACGTCCATGTCCGCTCCGGTGTCTACTCCTCCGATACCATTTTCGACTACTCCCACGTCAGTAAATCAGAGAATCTGCCTCGACTTCATCTCTGAGGAAGTTTCTAAGCTGAGAAATTATTTTAGTGTGTGTTTAGCACGTGCTGAAACTTGTCTCTTTGAAGCCTCCCATCACCTCTCCCCCTCTCAGGCTGTCCATCTGTTTCACCCACAGGATGGGTCAGTTTAAAGCACTTGTGGTGGCACTTTATGAGGATGAGGAGAATGGCACTGAGCTCGATGAGGATGGAGTTGGGGATGGGCTGCCAGCATTCACGTGCGGCAAAGCCTGTCAGAAATGATGTTTCCAGCCTTGCAGACAGCACTGGGACAGGCTGTGGCAGAGCAAATAAATTCACTCCACAGGAGCAGCCTCTGTGGCCACTCAGGGTTCCTTCTGGATTGCTCTTAAGCAGAGACCATCAACTAACACCAGTGTTAGCCAAATATTTACCCTTCATCCTTTTCATCACAGGGGTACATTGCAACCAGGTTGTTTTCCAGAAATGCCTGCTTTATCATGAAAATAAAAAAGGAATACATCCCAGAGCTGCGTGAGATTGGACGCCTGGCTTTTGAAAGGCAGGTGAGTTTGTGGGGTGACCCTCCCTGCCCACAGGGAGGGCTGGGCATAGGGGGGGATGTGATGGGGGGCCCCCCACTCTGCCTCCAAGAGCAGCTGCTCTCAGCAATGTCTTCTGCTGTCTTAGCAGTGATGGAGCTGACCTGACAGAACTTCCAGGGAATATCATGTGGAACACTCCCTTGAGATAATGAACAATCACGACCCCTGTGCAGTTTTAAAGTTTCTTGTCAAATTGTCTCGAACTGTGTGATCCCCAGTCCTTGAATCTGGTGGGATTTGACTGTTTTGAGGTGGTCACAACAGATTTGCCCTTTATTCATCATCCTGCTGATACTGTGAGCTTGGCATAGCTTGAATTTTACTTTTAATTTGCAGAACAGAATTTGGAAATCCAATTACTTTGACTAGTCTTTGACTTCCCTGTTCATGCCAAGGTTCCAGAAGGTGACTGGATGTATTTCCTGGAGATGACCTGAGTTCTGGCCCATTTTGTGCCAGCCCAACAGTAGCACATTTATACAAAACTTACTGCCAATTAACATAATTTAATACAGCAGAAATGCAGCTTTGCTGTGCTGGCAGAATTATTAGCCAGTGAGTTTTGTTTCTGAACAGCCTGAAAATGCTTATAAATCTATAAAAACCTGAAGCTTCCTTAATTAATGTTCTTTTGTGAGGCAAAAGAAGGTGATTTTAGATTTGGGAAGCCGAGCTCCATCCCTGATGCTGTGTAACCTCTCCATTTCAGACCATGCGGGATGTTTACTCCCCAAACAATGTGTGGGCTCAGTTTCAGCCTGGCAGCTCCGTGACAGGGCACTGGAAGGACTGGCTTCTCTACGGCAAACACATCGAGAAGCTCTGCACGGGGCTGCCCCTCTACCAGCTCGTGTCCACTGAACGTAAGTTGCAGATCGGAACTCTCTGCTCCTGGTCCTGCAAAAGCACCTTCCTATCCCTCAAACCCAAGTCCAGGTGGTCCGTTTGAGCTCTGCAGACACTTCCTCACGCTCAGTCAAACCACAGATGTTTGACACAGTGATGAGACCAACAGGAGCCTCGAAAAGGGGGCTGAGGTTTTGTGTATTTAGGACTTTTCCTAAGTGGCTGCAGAGATCTCATCACTGATCATATCTTCACCTTCTTGTTTCTTCTAGCACTACAGAGTATTGATGGCTGTGCCAGTGCAGGAATTCCAAGCATTTTGGGCCTTAAAATCTGTGAAGAACTCATTTCAACTAGATCTTGATGTTCCTGCTGCAAGGAATTGCCTTGTTTCTTTGCATGCTTTTGTGGTGGTGACCACGTTCTCCAGCTGGAACAGAGCTCAGGGATGAGGTTCGACTTGCCTACTCAAAGCTTTGATGTATGACAAGCCTATGATATACAAATAAAGCTAATGCTTTGGTAACTGAGTAAAATGCTTTATCCTTTTTATCCACCCAAAATCAGAACAAAATCAAAGTGGGCATTGCCAGTTTTCCTGCAGAAGAGACACATTCCCCTTTGGTTTATTCCTGTGCTGGGGCTGCAATAGAAACAGAATAGGTTTTTCTAGTGGAGAACTTCACTTTGGCATCAGGATCCAGCCTCTCCAGGTGATGGCCCACCTCATGGGCAGGTGCTGGAGGGAGGGAGCAGGTCTACATCATAACATTT
Organism: Scytalopus superciliaris; assembly: GCA_013400415.1. Lineage (NCBI taxonomy): Eukaryota > Metazoa > Chordata > Aves > Passeriformes > Rhinocryptidae > Scytalopus > Scytalopus superciliaris. The sequence goes on along the minus strand of VXBX01004719.1, from coordinate 179,533 downwards.
GCAAAAACACCTTGAATTCCAAGGGGTCAGTGTAAAGTCGTAGCAGTTTGAGTAAGTGCAGAGAGTAAGTTTGAGTTTGAGTAAGTGCAGAGAGTTTTTGTTCTGGGTGTTTTCAAACCTGGATAGAGGAGACTGTCCAGATCCTAAAAGATTTGTCACCTGGAGCAGAGTTTCCCTTTCACACAATGCCAGGGCACAGAGAGCTGTGGCCACTTGCTGAGTGTCCCACGTGTTGGAGGGTTGTTTCTGTCAGGACCTGATGGAAATACACGATGAGACAGTGCTGGTGCCACCTCCCTGCTCTGGGCTGATCCCAGGGAATGGTGGAATTCATGCATCCTTCCCATCAGTGCTTGGAAGGGGTGGATATTTTGGGGCTGAAGACTGTATATTTACTGTTTACTGGAGCCCTGTGTGGCTGCCAGAGGACAAGACATTCTCTTGGAGGAAACTGGTCCCAGGTCTGCAAGTTGTTATTTTCAAATCAGACTCCTGGTCAAACCATCTGCTCTTTATTAAAGGAGCATTTTATCATATGGTGAAGTTGTCCTTTTAGATGAACTGTATTCACACCAGGCTGTGGGCCCTTGGGGAGCCAAACAATGTTTATGGAGAGTCAAACTTTGGAAATTAAATCCAGGAATAAACTTGTTTTATGCTCTATGAACTCTGCAACAAGCCTCAATACCTCACTATCTGCCATTTGATTCCGAGTTAGGGAGGTTGTGTTCCTGCCCTTCATGTACTCAAAAATGGAAGAAGGTGGTTTCTAGTTTTAATTTGAATTCTTTCTGCTTGGATCACTGAGGCCTGTGAGGAAGAGATTTGCATTTTGACTACTGTGTTTGTTGTTTGCTAAATAAATCTTCAGCTCACCATCCACTCACAGCACCTCCAACAGCCACGTCTCCAGCTCACAGGAAACTTCTGGGTGCAGCACCCCAGAGGAAAATCTCTTGTGGAGTTGCTGCACCTTTTGGGATCCAATAGAGACAAAAGGAAGCACAGGAAGAATCACAGACCACACAACCATGACCATGTTCTGCTTCCCCCAGTTTTATATAGGATGGTCTGTCCCCACATGGATGGGCAAGTCACAGCTCTGAATTTCCTGACCTTGAGCCTGAACATCCTGGTATCCCCAGCAGCCTAAAAGATCCTGCTAGAAAAGGCTGTAGAGCAAAAGAAATTCATTCTGAACTTAAAATAACTAATTATGGGGCAAACAGGAATGTACATCCAGCTCTGAACAAAGCAGAGAAAAGGACATATGCAGGAGAAAGAAACCTGATATTTTATTGACATTCTGTTTGCCCTTGTGATTTCCTGCCATTTCATTCTCTGCTGGCCAGGCCACACTTTACAGTGTGTTTTATGTAGCTGCCTTACACTGTAATTAATCTATCTTTCTTATCTGGCAGGTGATTGATATTATAATTGGACTGCAGGGAAAGACCAAGGGAGTAAAAGAACAGTGACAACAGGCAAAGAGTCCTGAAGGTCAGGTCCATCTGCTGCCTTAAATAGCTGTAGTCTGAAAATGTTAACCTTTAAATCCACCCTTTGTCAGCAAAGGGTCCTCACTGAGAGGTCACATCCAAAGGAAATCACAGACTAATGGAGTCATTAGGGCTGGAAAAGACCTTTAAGATCATCAAGTCCAACCATCAACCAGAAGCACCACCATGTTCACCACTAAACCGCGTCCTCAAGTGCCACATCCACAGGTTTTCTGACCACTTCCAGAGGTGGGGACTCCACCATTTCCAATGCTTCAGGACCCTTTCCATGGAGGAATTTCCCCACTATCCGACCTGCCCCTCCCCTGGCCCAGCCTGAGGCCGTTCCCTCCCCTCCTGTCCCTGTTCCCTGGGAGCAGAGCCCAATTCCCATCCAGCTCCCCCCTCCTGGCAGGGACTTGCAGAGCCAGAAGGTCCCCCCTGAGCCTCCTTTTCTCCAGGCTGAGCCCCCCAGCTCCCTAAGCCCCTCCTGCTGCTCCAGCCCCTTCCCCAGCTCCCTTCCCTTTCCTGGACACTCTCCAACCTCTCAACCTCTCTCTTGTCATGAGGCACTCAAAGCTGAATATATTAATATATTAAACATTTCATTTCAGTTGTCAATTAGATTAGACATGCTCTATATGATACCAAACATCTGCTGTCCTAGAGCTCCTCAGGTATCAGTAGCTTTGTGGGTCCATCTGTTGGTAAGGATCTTCCTGCGTGAGGTTTTCCACTGGGATGGATGGAAAATTCCCACTGATTTCCATGGGAGGCACCCCCAGGGCACTGCAGCCTGACAGCTGTGCTCAGAAACAATGCTGGAGTCTTGTTCTCATGAGCAATCAGAGCTTGGCCCGATAACTGCCCAAGGTTAACCCTCGGCTGGATAAGGGGAAGCCTGTTGGCACCAAGCACAAGGTCAACACCCCAAAACCAGCACAGCCACTGGTAACCTGCACCAGGACATGTCAGGCTTGTGCTGGTCCTCCTGGCACTGCAGCCCAGAGCTGTCCCAAAAATGAAAAAGGAGCCAGAGCACCAGCTCAAGTCCTAAAACTGTATTGGCTGGAAGAATGTAGGGAGGAAGAGAGTGTCGGGATGTGACTCATGATCTTGAAAGTTACCTGAGCTTTCCAAGAGCTTCCCTACACCAAACATGCATGTTTTGGAAGTTTACCTGCCTCCTCAGCCAGGCTTGTTCCATAAAAAGTGGGGGATTTGCTTTATGGGAGCTCAGTGGGAGGGTGTCTGGGTGTGCCTGAGGGAGGCTGTGTGTGTGCACACTGGCAGCTTTTGCGAATTAAACCAATATATATCCCTGGCTGGGACATCAGGACAAGGCTGATTGTTTTATCCCTGGCTGGGATATCAGGATAATGCTGACTGTTTGCTCCCAGCTTTGTTTAAAAGGCCTGGAAGGTGTTGGGAGGCACGTCTGGAATCCATGCAGTGGTATCGTCGGATGCCACTGAGAGGCAGCTGAAACATGTGAGGCATTTGGGGTGGGCAGCATGAGCCCAGCCTGGTCACATCCCCAGCCCTGTGAGTTAGACATTCCCAATCCCCAAGGACATGGATTTTTCTGGTCACCTGTGCTGCACAGTGATCCCAAATGCTTTTCCCTCTGAACTCAATCCCAACCCCCCCAACCTCCTCAGATTCCTGAGGTAAAGGTGTGACACCCTCACCAGCTGTGATCATTTCAGAACCAGAGCTCAGTGTGGAAACTCTTACCCTGCTGAGCAGCACCTTTGAGATTCAAGGCACATTAGGAGAAATGGCAGGATTTCATTTGTCTTGTCTGAGACATGAAAACAAGTTTTCCAGTTCGTATCAGGTCATGAAAAGGGACAGTTATTAACACTAGTAAATTCTCACTTATAGGAAGAATTTCTACTAGCAGAGAAAAATTAAGCCAGACTGGAGATCCAAACCTTTTGCTTAAAACCAAACTTGTGTGGGCTGGGCTGGCAGGATGTGGATGTGAATGAGTGTCTTCATCTGCTGGGCCTTCCCACCCTTTCTGTGCTAACAAGGCATAACCAGGAGAGGGGCAAAAATCACCCCTTGGCTTCCAAAGGCAAAAGGCTTTGCTCCTGGAGTGAGTGTGTGTAACCACTGAGGTGCAGAGCGCTGTGCCCGGGCACTGACCAGCATGGCAAGATCCACATGGAAAAGAGGGAACATTCCCCACCTCGGCTTGACTCGAGGTCTTAAATACTCAGATTATAAATTATCAGGAGGTAAGATGAGTTTTTCGTGGTTATTTCTTTAAACTAAGTGAATGTCTTGGCCAGTGACCCTCACCAGATTTCCAAGGAATACAACCCAATCCCTGGGCAGACATTTCTCTACTCGAGCCAAGCATGAAGGAGATCCCCATTGACCACTAGATGGCAAATTGTCACAGCAACCTCAACATGTGGTTTTCTTGCTGCTGTCGGGATCTTGCTGTCATTAAGCTGCTAAAAACACCAATGAGAAGCAAAACTTAAGTTAAAAATAAAATGCAATTAATCACTGTCAATTCCCCAGAAAGAAAAACCTGAGTCAGGATGCAGGGGTTCAGAATTCCTTCTTTCAGATTTCTAAACCAACGTAATGTTCATTTTCACATGTAATTATTCCCCATTTGGTGATTAACTAAACCGGTTTTTGATCTCTTATTTTTAATTTTTCTCTCTAACATATATATACATACATATACATACATATATATATATATATATATCCATATATATACACATTATATATATATATGCATACATACACACATACATACATATATTCATATATATATACACATTATATATGTATACATATATATATATGTACACACACACACACACACACACATATATTCCATTATATAATAACACATTGCATTTGCATGAGTTCTATCAATCAGCTATTCCAAAGTGTTCCAGAAGCACAAGCAGCAAGGATTCCCAAGCTCTAATGTGGACAAGTGAAGCCTTTTCCCTTTTGGAGAAAGGGCACAGAAATGGGTGAAGGATCAGTGTGATAAAGGCCAGGTAAGCACAGTAAGGGGGGCAGCCCCTGCACCCCTGAATTCTTATCTCTCTCCTTATCACCACCCTGTTGCCACCAAGAGAAATCCAACCCTCTGCTCTGCCCTGCCCTGCCCTGCCCTGCCCTGCCCTGCCCAGCCAAGCTCCTTCCTCGGCCATGAAGAACCCACAAAGTGTTTATGTGATTTTTTACTTGGGTTTTTTTGGAGGACACCAGAGGCAAAGGGGGCAGGAAAACTGGCTGGGATTCTGTAGGAAGGACTCTGTTCCTTGCAGGCAAGTCCTACCAGTCATGGCCACATCCTCTGCTGGGTTTATTGTCTCTCTCACACTCCTCAAGTCCTTTTCTGTGCCCTTTCTCACAGCTCAGTAAGAGGCAGTCAGACACATGGCTTGGCAGTTCCCACGTTATTTAGTTTTTCTAGGGTGTGTACAAAGAGAGGGAGGTGATTCAGACCAACCAAACCTCAGGTCACTTGCTGGGTAGAAAAGGAAAAGCAGCACAAATTGATCCACTTGTGGCTGTGCTGAGAGAGGAGAAAACATCCTTAAAAATCACTTTGTAGTGGCTGGTACCAGGATGAGAGTCAATGTGGGGAGAGAATCATAAAATCAGAGAATCATTAAGGCTGGGGGAGACCCCCAAGATCATCAGTCCAACCTTCAAAGCAAATATGTAAAGGAGTGTAAAAATACACGTATAAAGGAATGTTAGGGAGGTGAGGAAGCACAGTGAGGTTTCCTAAGGGGGTTCTCGTGACTCAGGTGGCCTCCAGGGCAGCCCAGACTATAAAGGTGGTGAGAACCTTTATCAGACTGTAAATCCCACTTTGATCCAGTAGGACATGGACCATTCACCTCCCCACAGGGACCCCACACTGGTGGAGAGTCCCTCCTTCCTCCCACTGGACAGATGGTCCTATAAGGGTTGTGAAGCATTTAAAACTCTGTTTTAACTGAGACTGTTAAGGCTGGAGCCAACAGGGATGGTCACCCCCCTTCTCCATCCCCCTGATGGGAAGCAGAGGTTGATTTCACCTCAAGGAGCTCCCTGGTTCCGAAATTTGCCCTGAACACACCGGAGGTGTTTGATGGGAGCACTTTGAGCACCATCCCTGGGCGGGCACAGCGAGGGCTGAGCCCAGATAAGCCGAGCCCTTTAACCCCAGGCCTGCCACGGGCTTGTTCCACACTCCCCATGGGATAAGCTGCCAGGGGCTCCCAGGAAAACCGGGATGTGCACAGAGATTTAAAGCACCTTACAGGCTGCCCCACCCCAGTCCCAAATGTGGAGGGTTGCTGGTTAAAAATGAGGGAGTGCCAGAGGGGTGGGAGTGTTTGAGCTCATTTTAAAGGTGTTAAACTGGGGAGGAGACCAGCACAGCAGTGACAGATCCAGCACAACCAGAGTCTGGAAAGTGGGACATAGATTAAAAAGTCTCCAATTAAAATCTGTTTTCATGATCCCCAGTGTTAATACAGTACAAATAGTACCTGGGAGAGGGTGGTCTCTGTATCCACATGCCACTCAAATGGTCTCAGACCCATGTTCCAGTTAATCCCCACACAATCCGTGTATCCACGAGGCAATTTTCCTGCTGAAAACACATTTGCATGGAGCTGTTGCCCATGGACTCTCATTTTCCCTGCCTCCTGTGAGCTGTTTTTAAAAAATTGCCAAGACAAAATCACATCTTTGAGAGCTCATTAAATTTGGAGAGCAATTAGTCCTTCAACCTGTTGGTGTTGGATAGAACCAAGAGTTTTCCAGGTGAGGGCTCAGCAGTTGCCCTGGGAACTGAGGTGTTGGCAGATTCCCTGGTGATGCTGACCAATACACAAGCATTCTGAGCATCCCAAAAAATGAAGTTGCAGGAGCCAGACTAAGAGGAACAGACCATATTTGGAATTTTTGTTGCAGTTGAAGCTGAAATTAATGAGACATTTGAGAAAGTTTCCCTGGAAAAAAAAAAGGATAGAAAGGACCAAATTTGATACTCAGCTGCACAGTGATCAAAACAGAGCGAGGCTGCTGACAACCTGAATTCACCCAGCACAATTCCAGGCTTCAAGTTACAGAAACTGCAATATAATATTTTTTCATCTTTGCCTTTTTAAGTCTGCACTTAAACAGTATTTCTAATTGAATCAATCTTTTCTACTGTTACATACAACCTGCTTTCCCTTTCTGATTCCAGCCCTAACATCAAATAAACAGAGCAAATATTAGACAGGCTTGTCTAATTTATCCTCCTTTTTTATCGCTGTGATTACAAGCCGTTGACTTTGTAATTAATATCTCACGCTGAGATATCGACTAAAGCTGCCAGAAAATATTCCACCTCTGCTCAGTACTCAAGCTGTCAGTTAAATAATTTCAAGTTATTAATCAAAACTGTCAAATGACAATAATTTCTGGTGGCTAGATCTGATTTTTTCCCCGTTGCTCTCAAACCCAAGACAAGGTACATTTAGCAATTATTCCCAAGAGCTTTTTTCCTTTAGGGCTGTGGGAGCTTTTCAGTGGAGTTCTCATTAAGGATAAGAGTGGTATTCCTCAAGCAGCCTGTTTGGACACGGAGCTGACAAGGAAAGGGGACCAATTTTGGAGGTTTCTCCGAGGTTTTGTTTGGCTGTCTTGTTTTTGTCAGTGTCACTGGAGCTGCTTGGAGAGTTCCCCGAAGTTTGACACCCACATGGATACCAAAGCACCATCAAATAACTGCACGATGAGAGAAGGAATGTCAAAAATGTAAAACTAAAACTTTCTCTTGACCTTTTTGTGTCCAACTGCTCTGTGGAGGGAGTGTGATAAGAAGCCTGTGGAGTGCAAACTCCTGGGATTAAACAATGTTCCTCCTCCCTGTTCATTAGCCCTGCGCTGCTCCCCCTTTCTCTGTGGAGACCTCAAAGACGAGCTGGTTTGTTTCTGGCCAGGTTTGTTTCTGTCTCGCCAGGTTTGAGTCAACCCAGGACTGAACTAATGAATTGTGTGACCTTTAAGAGTATTAAATTTTGAATGACCTCCTAATATTGGTTAGAGGCTGCACCCACATGGAGGCACATCCTGAGCTCATGGGAGGGGAGACAGATCAATAGATTCCCTGAGACATCTCCCATCCCATAAATGTGAGAAGCAAATAGCTATATATGTATTTATATACACATATATGTATAAAATTACCACCCCTAGAATTATGGGGGGTTTTATTGCCTGTGCTTGTTCATTTTGAGGGTGAGCAGGAAAACAGGTTCAATATGGGATGCCGAGGGATTTGCTCTGACTGTCTCACGTAAGGATCTAAGAATTCCCTGTGCATCACTCTCTGACTGCAGGACTGGTCTGTGAACTTGAGGGTGTGCTAGAAAAGTCCCAGTCAAGTGCAAATACCACCCAATCACACTGGGAAAAGGCAGCTCTCCCAAATACCTGCCCAGGGCTTGAGCACACAGGGAGTTGGGACCCCCAGTAACAAGGAGCCTGCAGGGACTTTGCTGCCCATGACTCACAGGACACTGACAGGAAGGCCATGTCCAGCTTTTTCCAGCTCTTTTCTTTCTGTTTCAGTTCCTCAGGCTTTACACTGGCTTGATAAATCCCAGCTTACCCTCATTTCTCTGCCACTGCCCCACAGCTGAGCCCAGGCTGTGCTGGTGCAACACGGATGGACTCCCATCCTGGGGCTTTTTCCTCAGCAGGGAAAAGGGAATTTCCAGAGGCAGTGCAGGTGGTTTGTGTGCCCTGCACCGTGTGATCCCCATCCTTTTCACTTGCCTGGAAAAGGCTGGGCAGGATGAGCCGTGGGCTTCCCATATAAAGCCATCGGTGCTGCAGGTCAGGACTTGGTGTCACACAGTTCAAGTAATTCCCTGCCCCTGTGGCTGCCACTGACTTCCCTTCTTCTCCCTCTTTCCTCTTCCTTGCTGTAACACATTCCTCACTCCTCTCCCACTGCTCTTTCATTAAATACCACCTTTTCACTTTCCAGCGCTGTCGGAACCCGAACAGAGCCAGTGGGAACAGCCCATTTATGGAAAGGGAATCCGGAGCAGGCAAGAACTGAGGGAATAAGGGCTTGGGCAGATGCAGGAATGGAAACTAATTTTAGTTATTCCATTGCAAGCTCATCACACTGTCAGTGTCACACTCTTCTTTATCTCCCCTATCACACCCAACAGTTACCTCATGCCAGAGCCACCTCCTGACAGGGACTGGGGTGGGGCATTTTTGCAATAATTTCATCCCTGTCTTTTGGAAAACCTCGAGTCACATACTGTGGTGGCTGCTGGAGCACGTTCCCTCTGCTGCCTGTCCTGCTTCCCTGCAATCCTGTGGGCCTGAGGTGTCCTGAGCAGCCTGGAACTGAAACCCTGCGCTTACACAGCTCCTGATGAGGATTTGGGCTTGCCCAGAATGAATTGGAGCAATTTCTCATTGATTCAGAGTGTTGGGGTGGGACCCAAGTGCTGTGACAGGGATGTGTCTTACACCTCCTTGTGCTGGACAGTGGGATTTTTTTCCAACTGGTCCTGGTGGTTTTGAGTTCTGATTAACATCACCAAAGTCACTCCTGTTGTCCCATTAAACACACCCTGTTCTTTATTATCCTGTAACTCGTGGGGCTGAGTGTGCTGGATTGGCTTTTGATTTTTCTGTTTTCTCCAAGGTTTTGGCACAAAGTTCCCCTGGGCTGCAGAGCAGGTTCGGTGCAGGAGAAGAGTGGGATGGGGGGGGTTCTGTGGTGAAGCAGAACACAGGATTTTGAGTTCTAGGAATTCCTCTGCTCCCTTGGGCAAGTCACTGGATAAATTTTATACTGGGAAGGAGGGACATGTCCCTTTGCCATCCTGGGGGTCTCCTCATGTTCGTTGCATGTCCTTGGTGGACCAAATTTGTGTGTGGCTAGCCGTCGCGAACGACGATGCTTTTTATGCCTGCGCGAATGGATTTATTACGTGGAGCTCAGCGTGCGCGGAACTGGCCCCACCCCCTTTAGCCCTGGGACACTCTAAGCCTTGGCCGGGGCAAGCCCGGACGAAGTTGGCAGAGCGAGACCCACAGGGCTCGAACCGGCATCCTTCCGAGAAGGAGCACGGATCCAGGGGCGGCGGCTTTTACCCACATGGCCACAGCCGCCGGCTGGACCAAATTTATTTATTATCTATTTCACATACAAGGGCCTGATTGTGCCCCTGAGTAATTGACATAAAGCTTAAATTAAAACTGCAAAGCTCTTTGAGAACACGGGATACTGGAAGTGCTTGATGGGTTTCCTGTCTCACCTGCCTTAAATATGAGGATTTAGAATTGCAGATTGAAATCCTGTAAGGAACATGCCAAAAACTCCAAGTGGATGTGAGTCCTTAAAGCCCTTGTGAAATCTGAAATGAAATGTTTACACCTCCACAGTCCAAACCACAGTTTTACCTGTGATTTTTATGTTCATATCCAGGCAGGACAAAGAAAATTTTAATATCCTCTGCCCCTTCAATATGTTATTTATTGAATTTATTTTGTTTTCATCAAATATCTCTTTTCAAATATTAAAGAAAAAAAAGAGGAACTCAAAGGAGTATTTTTCTTCAAGTAATGCTTCTCTATTTAAAGAAAGAACAATTCTGTTTCCCTCTACTAAAACCTTAATCTCTGTGGGTTTGATTGGTGGTGTTTTCTGAGACACTTTTTCGATCGATTCCATTAAAATAATTAGAGAAAGAGGAAAAAAGTTAGAAGCAAAGAAACAATTCCTTAAAAAGCCTAATATATATTAACAATCTATTTTAAAAATCTTAATTAAATGTGTTAAGGTGTGGACTGATGAACCAAAACACACCTGAGTTTACATGTGGGGAAATTAGACATGGCATTATGTAAGTAACTGGAAAACTTGCTTTTTATTCCCTGAGGAACAATTCCTGCCCAGGACGGCCGAGACACAAACACTAATCATTATTTAAGCAAACACTGATTGCTTTCTCCAGGGAAAAGCTCCACATCCCAGGCTGCTCTGAGTGTGTTGGTGGGAGCAGGTGTTCCCCCATCCCCAAAACCTGAGAGAGGAGGCTTCAGAATCACTTCACATTCCTTTTCCTCCCACCCAAAGGAGCATCACACCCTTTGGATCTCGCGTATCCTCGACCTTGACCCTCGGAGCAGCCCTGCCTCCCTTCCCAGCCTTTCAGCACCGCTCCTGCCTCTCACATTCCGCTCCCGCGGGCTCTGCTGACAGAGGGAGCCGCGGAGGAAGTTGTGGGGTGCCCCAGATTAGAGGCTATTTTGGACCCCCACAATCTGCAGGACTGACCCTTTGGACAGCTGAGCTGTTCCCAGGAGCCTGGGCCACACACGTGTTTCTGCCCTCTCTGCCGAGCCCTGCGAGCAGCAAACACTTCTCTTTGCTCCAGGGGAGGATTTTCCCCTCCAGTTCTTACCATGGCACAAGAACGGAGCATTTCCAGCCCATTTCCACCATAAGCCAGGTCAAGAGGGAGGGTGAAGCACAAATTCCCCAGTGCTGGGTGTGCTGGTGGGTTCAGTGCAGAGCCCTGGGCTTTCACCAGCACGTTTTCTCATGTACAGCTGCAAATTCTGGAGAGAAGAATTTGAACATCCCAGGAGTGAGGGCCAGGAGATCTTTCTGCAGCTCAGCCGGCCTGATGGCTCTGGGGATGGTCTTGTGTGGGGCTGAGAGTTGGACTCAATCACCTTGTGGGTCTTTTCCAACTCAGCACTTTCTGTGATTCTGCAGTTCTGATGCTCCATTTGTTGCTGATCAAACTGGGTCACTGTTTATGCCATGGATTTACTCATGATTAAACAGTGATGCTTATTAATGTTCCCTCTCCATCTGCCTCAGGTAATCGACTTAGCACAGATTTTTTGGAAGCAATTCCTTCCCAGGACACTTTCTGTGCATGTAAATTGCACATGGGGGAAAAAAGGACAAACCTCTTCATTTCAGTGACACCAAATAAAGCCCTTCTGTCAAACAATTTAAACCAGAAAAAATGACTCTACGTGTTAAATCCACGAGCCTGCAGCCTCAGGAAGCAGGGACCTGCTTCCATATCAGGTGTACCCTCTGGGTATTCCTCATCTGGCAAATCCCCAGCAGGGTCTGAATGGAATAAGTCGGGAGACAGCAGGAGCTGGTTTGTGTGCAGCCCTGCACTCCCTGCACGGAGTTATCGAAAGGAGAGCGGAAACGCGGAGACACTTGGAATGTCAGAGCAGGAATTGTGCTCCTGAGGAGCCACCAAAGCTCGGTGATGCACGTGGGGGTCAGGAAATTCATGTCAGCTCCTGCTGGTTTTCACTTGACAGGGCTGTGTGTGCAGGGTGTGAAGCTTCAGGGTCACAGCAGAGGGGCCGGGCTGGGCAGGGCAGGGTTGGAGCTCTCAGGGATCCAGGGATGCACAGCAGGCTGGGCTTTAATTCCTGGGGAAAGGGAGAGAAGGCAGAAAAGCCCCTCTGGCTCTCAAATGGTTCACCTGCATTAACAGAGTAGGGGAGAGAAGAATTTCACTCAATGTCTGATTGAGGTGCAGGTGCTGTCCCAGAAATAAGGGGAGCCCCAGCTAAAATCCTGCTGTGGAAATTGTTTTAAATCCAAACCCTTGAGCTCTGAACCTCCCAGAACACCCCAACGCCTCGGAGGGGATCCCTGTGGTACCACAGACCCCAGTGCAGCAGCTCTTCCAATGTATTGTAATACATCTTGCAACAATATCTGCATACTTGTATGAAATCAGTGCCTTTCTGAAATAAATATTTAAACACTGAAAACGGAAATCACTTTTGTAGGTATCAGCACTCTATGGAGGAATCTCCTGGCTGTGACAACCCAAAGATTTTCCTTTACAAGAGCCATTATTGTGTTACCTCAAAGAGTTAAAGCTGAGTCTGTTCTCCTGGGTTTTAAAGTTAATCTCACTTTCTCTGGCAGTTGTTTATTTATTTCGTTATATATTTATTTTATATATTTTTAAATGAAGGTAGAATGCCATGGCAATGTCTGGCTCCGCAACATCAGCACTGAAGGTGAATGTCACAAAGATATTAATTTCATTTGTTTGTTTTACTAAATATTTATTTTGCATATTTTTAAATGAGATTAAAATGCCGTGGCAATGTCTGGTTCCACAACAACACTGCAGGTGATTGTCACAAAGATGTTAATTTTATTTATTAATTTTATTATCTATTTTCATTATCCATTTATTTTATGTGTTTTTAAATGAAGGTAAAATGTCATGGCAATGTCTGGCTCCATGACATCAACACTGCAGGTGATTGTCACAAAGATGTTAATTTTATTTATTAATTTTATTATCTATTTTCATTATCCATTTATTTTATGTGTTTTTAAATGAAGGTAAAATGTCATGGCAATGTCTGGCTCCATGACATNAAACCCTTGAGCTCTGAACCTCCCAGAACACCCCAACGCCTCGGAGGGGATCCCTGTGGTACCACAGACCCCAGTGCAGCAGCTCTTCCAATGTATTGTAATACATCTTGCAACAATATCTGCATACTTGTATGAAATCAGTGCCTTTCTGAAATAAATATTTAAACACTGAAAACGGAAATCACTTTTGTAGGTATCAGCACTCTATGGAGGAATCTCCTGGCTGTGACAACCCAAAGATTTTCCTTTACAAGAGCCATTATTGTGTTACCTCAAAGAGTTAAAGCTGAGTCTGTTCTCCTGGGTTTTAAAGTTAATCTCACTTTCTCTGGCAGTTGTTTATTTATTTCGTTATATATTTATTTTATATATTTTTAAATGAAGGTAGAATGCCATGGCAATGTCTGGCTCCGCAACATCAGCACTGAAGGTGAATGTCACAAAGATATTAATTTCATTTGTTTGTTTTACTAAATATTTATTTTGCATATTTTTAAATGAGATTAAAATGCCGTGGCAATGTCTGGTTCCACAACAACACTGCAGGTGATTGTCACAAAGATGTTAATTTTATTTATTAATTTTATTATCTATTTTCATTATCCATT
>VXBX01004719.1:153718-165598 GCA_013400415.1 Scytalopus superciliaris | reverse complement strand
ACACTTATTATAGATTTATTCTACCATATATGTATCTAATTTATTATATTAAACTGATATTTACTGAAAAATAGAGTATCAATTTAAACCAGGCATGACCTGAATATTGTAACTGTAATTGCAACCCGAGGCTGTAATTGTGAGCTGGACTGATGGCCATTTGTGCCAGAAGAGATGGGGCAACAAATCCAAAAAGCAGAGCCCAGCAAGGCCAGCAGGTCACTGGTTTAGTCCCTGGGTGAAGTTCTGAGTGCTGGGAAGGAAAATCTCATCAGCAGGAGCAGAAATTCCTCGTTATCTGGAGGGCCGGACCCCTCGGGGACAGGAGCTGCCAGAACAGGGCCCTGGGAAGGGCACGCCGAGGTGAGCGGGGGCTGCTCTTGCAATACCCACGATTGTTGGGATTTGCACGTTAAGGCAAAGGGCCACTCCATGCCAGCACAGGTTTCTGCAAGTGCTGCCCCTCCGAGCCCTTTGAGGTGGGGCAGAGGTGAAGTCAGAGCCGTCTGTCGGCCTCTGTGTGTTTTTCCTAACTTTTCATTTGGCAGTGCTGGGCCCAGCTGGGATATCTGTCACTTGACGAATCACACAGCCGTGACTAAGGAGGGAGCAAAGGTTTTCTGAATCATCTGGGAATGCTCCAGTCACAGAATCACGGAATGCCTCAGGTTGGAAGGGGCCCTGAAGGAACACCAAGTCCAGCTCCCTGCTCCTCACAGGATGTCATTCTCCCTGCTCATCCTGAGCTCATCCTGAGCTCATCCTGAGCTGCTCTGCATCCAGGGCCTCCTGACTCCTGTTGTGGGAGAACTGGCCGCTCTTCTCCCGGGCACAGAAGGGACCTTTTCCAAAGGAATTCCTTTGCAAGTGCAATGCAAAGACTTGACTCTAAAATAGCTTTGAGAAGGGTAAAACAGTTTTGAGAAGGGCAGGGTTGCCACCCTAAGGGAGCTCTTGGTGTGAAGTGGGTTTGTTGGATGGAGCCTCTACCGAATGTCTGCGTTGGTCCAAAGGGAAGCGGCTCACCCACGGCAGAGGAAGTCGGCTGCGGGAGGGAGACTGAAAGGGCAGCTCCTCTGCGAGGAGAAACTTGTCCTATCTCTGAGTGTCCCGCGCAGAATGTTTACAAAACGCTCATTAAGGGAGAGGGGATTGCGAGATAGCAACAAATCTGGTGAGCAGCTCACGCTGCCCAGATAAGGGAGGCAAGGCGGCCATCGCAGAGAGCAGGTCAGATCCAATTACCGGGCCCTGGTCTTGGGGAGGGGGAAGGGGGAGACAGACAGGACGGATCACAAGTTTCAAGACAAGAGCTTCCAAACTTGTCATCTCTGTGTGACACAAGCGGATAAAACCGCCGCTCAGCCAGAGCCCCAGCCAGAGCCTGTGGAGCGCGCCTGGAGGCTCGAGCGAAGCCATGGATTCCATCGTTCCCTGGCTGTGGGCTCTCCTCTCCCTCCTGGCTCACCTTGCTGCCTCCAGTCCCATCCTGAGCCTGGAGCACTCTTCCTTGGAGGAGGACGTGCCTCTTTTCGATGAGATTCTCTCCGAGCAGGATGGGGTCGATTTCAACATGCTGCTCCAGAATATGAAAAACGAGTTTTTGAAGACGTTGAACCTCTCTGACATTCCCCTGCATGAGTCGGCCAAGGTGGACCCTCCAGAGTACATGCTAGAGCTGTACAACAGGTTTGCCACCGACAGGACATCGATGCCTTCTGCAAATATCATTAGGAGCTTCAAAAATGAAGGTAAGAGATGTGCATTTCCAGGAGAGGGGAACAGAAATGAGCGTCTTTAGAGTCAGCATGAAATGCCTTGACCAGTCACAGAGCTGGGGGAAAAGGCCTTTAGCTGAGGATGGCCTTGGAAATTGGGTGTGCCAGGGCTGCCCAGATCCTGCTTCTTGTGGGACAATCCCTTGTCCTTTGCTCTGGAGGCTGGAAGATTTTGGGGGGAAATATGCCTTTAATGTTTGGGCAGCACCAAGTGTAATTTCAGTGCATCATTTTTCTTATCCCCATAATGA
The DNA here is from genome assembly GCA_013400415.1 of Scytalopus superciliaris. NCBI lineage: Eukaryota > Metazoa > Chordata > Aves > Passeriformes > Rhinocryptidae > Scytalopus > Scytalopus superciliaris. Next base: position 163,569 of record VXBX01004719.1, on the reverse strand, counting down.
CACACAAGGTTTGCAATTAACTGGTTGATTTGTCAAATGGGTACCTTGAGAGATACTTCAAATCATGGCAAGGGATGTTTTTACACACTGTTCAAAGGCACAGTATTTTCATATTATAAGCTTAACCCAACAGAGCTTTCTGTTAATATCCTCTCACCACTGGTCCTCATGGTGTCTGTAATGGTTTCTTCCTTTGCCATCAGAGCACAGTCCAGCAAACACGCAGAAATACATGAAGTAAAATTTTGGATAACCCTGAAGTTTTGCTTTGGAAGACCAAAGTATTTCCTCATAAAACTAAAAAGAACCACAACAGACAAAACCTGGAGAAGCCTAATTGTGCCTTCAGATCATTGCCCTATATGCCTTTCCTTCATCATTGCCTCCTCAGCTCAGCGAGGATGAGATCAAACTTCAGTACTAACATTCAGTAATTTGCCTTTTTACACCAACATGGGCTTTGTGTTAAAGATATTTTACAACTAAACAATTCCCAATCCCCGTCACTCCACTTGATTCGTGTTTAACTTCTCAGGGGCACACAGAGCTGTTCAAACTGCCATGGGGCCTCTCTCATCCTTGGTTAGGTTAATTAATTAATTCAAAGGCATTATTGTTTTGGCTCTGGCATCTGAAGTTTCAAAATGATGAGCTGCAATAGAGTCATAAAGTCATTTGAGTTCTGCAGAGCAGTGAGATGGCAGGAGAGAATCCCAAAGCTTCGACCTCCTGCCAGACCTGGGCACCAGCAAGTTTCTGATTTGAAGAGGAACCACTTTGTGGTTTAAAGGTTCTTCTCCAGCATGGAGAAATTCATTGGAGGGCTGGTGGCAAACCAGTTGCACCCAGTGGTGCCCAGTCAGTCACCTGCAGGAGTGAGAACACACAGGACGGGGGTTGTTCTCCTCTCAGTTGGCACCTTTGGGGAAAAACAAGTGGGATTAAAATTGCCAAGTAAAATATGCTAAAGAATAAAATACCATGTGATTTGGTGGCATAAACATGAATTCATTCCACCTGCAGAACCCAAATCCAGGTTTGCAGCCCTGAAACGGCGTGGCAGGAAGGGCTGGCAGGTCTGTTCCATCTGTGCCCGTTTCATCACTGCAGGAGTTCGGCACCACATGGGGCAAACTTGGCTGAAACTTGTGCCACTTCAGTGTTTCTCTTCCCTCTTACAGTCCAAACCAGCACAGGTGAAGCTGATGCTAACACAGCTAAAGGGCCATGCAGTTAATGTGTCCTGAAAATCTGTGCAGCTAAGAACCATCCATTTCATGCTGAAGAGTTCTTCTGATAAAGAAAGTCATTATTTGTGGTGATAACAACGGGAGGAACAGACCATGACATTTTTGTGGTTTGCTTTCCTGCTGAAAATTGGCAGTAATGGTGGTTTCATCATTGCTCATTAAACCCTTTATTATAGAAATATAACAGGCTGTGTGGCTGGAATTAACCCTTTGTTTTAATGCATGGACCACAACGTTGTAAATGGGACTGCAATCAGTTCTTAATCCCTGAATAAAAGTCTTAAAGGAATTATTATTTTCCTGTGGACTCCAAATGTCCCTTCCTGACCCTCCCTGGGGTGTACTGGGAACAGCAGGAGATCTTTCACTCCATGGGCTTTCTAGATGAAGAGCAGAGTCACAACCTGGCTTAGAAAGGACCATCTCTCCTGCCCTGATAATGCTCTTACATGTGGAGTGGCCTTCCCCTGCCTCCTGGTGAATTCTGGCTCATCTCCTGGCATTTCTCCACCTTGGCTTTATTTGTAAGCCCTGTTTTAGCATATTAAGGTCTAGGAGATCACAAAGGTTACTTCCAGTATCACTTTGGATAAAACTGCCTTTAGCTCCCAGCCTGCTCCTCCCCCGGTGTTGTGCATCACCTTCACCAACTCACAGAGAGGGAAATGGCGGCAGAATCATCCCTCATTTTTTTATTTATGAAAAAATGAAAATGCAAAATGGAAAAAAACCCCAAAAGTAAAGTAAAAAGGCAGGTGCCTCAAAGCCTCAAAACTGGAATTAAGCAGGATAAGTCCCATGCTAAAGTCAATTAACTGCTTGCCTAATTGCACTGGTGGAGCGTGGTCGGTACTTGCAGCTTTATCCATGTCAGATTTCTACAAATACATGAAAAACAGAGAAGTCCAAGATGAGGAGAGCAATAGTGACAAACAGTTTGCCTTTGCAGAAATGACAGTCTCGGTGTCTGTGTCCTGGTCTGTCTCCCGGGCTCTGGGCAGGCAGCGAATCCCCCCCCAGCCGGTCCCTGTGCTGTGGCAGGGGCACCCCTTGGCTGTGTCTGACCAAACACAGGCAGGACGGGCACATGTTATACTTCTGACATGTGTTATCAGCCAAAGCTGCCAAAGGGGCCTTGCTGAGCACACTGTTTGAGGGCTCCCCTGAAGGGTCTGTGGCAGGACTGATGCTCTGGTAGGTCACTCTGCATGTTCACCACCTGCTCTTCCCAACTTTACATCCCCCAAAGCAACTTCTCCTCCCTCAGTGCTTGGCCCTTGTGGTGCCTGAGGGGTGTGTGAGCAACAGGGAGTGCTTGTTAGCTCAGAAACACGGAGCACAGATTCCTGCATATGCAGCTTTTACATCCCCTGTTCCACATCCACTGCAGAGTCCCCCCTTCTTCCCTTCGTCTTACACCGAGGAAAGTTTTTCCTCATTTAATAAATAGTTGCTGTGCAGGATCCAAGGAGGGATTTGTATTTCAGTATTGGGCCATACATTTTCAATACATAACCCTTCCAGTTGGGAAGGAAGTCCCTGGAAGGGCTGGGGATAGAAGGAGAATCTCTAAATCCAGGTTTATGGACTGTAGCCTGTCTGGGACCTGGTTGTCCTTTGGCATGTAAAATAAAGTTGGTCTTTTTTCCCAGTGCAGTTTTGGGAAGTGATGAAAAACCACTTTCCTGGAGCTGAAACCAAGCAGTGGAAAACACGTGGGACAAATTTTGGTGCGTGCATTTGTGGGTGCATTGACCCTCCTGAAGTATCTGATGTTTGTTGTTTCCAGACTTGGATTCCCACCCAACCAGTGTCTCAGGGATTCGGAGATACCCTCTTCTCTTCAACGTCTCCATCCCTCACCACGAGGAGATCACCATGGCCGAGCTGAGGCTCTACACGCTGGTGGAGCGGGACCAGATGCTCTACGAGGGGCTCGACCGCAAGGTCACCATTTTTGAGGTGCTGGAGAACGTCCACACGGGGGCCGGGGAGGAGAGGAAGACGGTGGCCTTGGCATCCAGGCAGATCTACGGCACGAGCAGTGAGTGGGAGAGCTTTGAGGTCACCGAGGCCATCCGGCGCTGGAGGAGGGCAGGGCTGACCACGCACCGGCTGGAGGTTCACATTGAGAGCGGGGAAGGGCAGGAGCAGGACGGGGAGGGGAAACTCGACATCGACATCAACTCGGAGGCCAAGCACGTGCCCCTGCTGGTCGTGTACTCCGACGACCAAAGCAACGACAAGAAGGAGGAGAAGGAAGAGCTGAACGAGATGATAGACCACGAGCAGCTCATGGACTTGGAGCAGCTGGAGGTTGGCCACTTCCACGACCAGCCCGGCGAGGAGGCGCTGCTCCAGATGCGCTCCAACATCATCTATGACTCCACCGCCCGCATCCGCAGGAACGCAAAGGGCAACTACTGCAAAAAGACTCCGCTCTACATCGATTTCAAGGAGATTGGCTGGGATTCCTGGATCATCGCCCCAGCGGGATACGAAGCCTACGAGTGCCACGGAGTGTGTTCCTACCCCTTGACAGAGCACGTCACACCCACGAAGCACGCCATAGTCAAGACTTTGGTTCACCTGAAGAACCCCCAGAAAGCCTCCAAGGCCTGCTGCGTGCCCACCAAACTCGACCCCATCTCTATCCTCTACTTGGATGCAGGGGTGGTCACCTACAAGTTCAAATACGAGGGCATGGTGGTCTCGGAGTGTGGCTGCAGATAGTAGGAGGGAAGGCACACACGGGGAGGGCACAGGGGGAGTATTTAATGATTCAGTCTGTAAATTTGTACATTTGGGATTTGCTATTTAATGAGGTTATTTAATGAGGCATGTACAGATAATTGTGTGCTTCCTGTTCTGGGGAGTGGGCAAGTCGTGCGACCGCAGGGATTGTATATTTTGGTCCATTCCTTCCTTCTTGCTGTTCTTTCCTGTCCAAATTATGACTGAGTCCCTCTTCCCATCGGGGCACGGAGCAGACTGCTGGATTGCTTGGGAGACCTCTTTGTGCCAAAGGGGCACATTCAAATTCACAGAAATAAAGGCGTATTTTTGTACTTTCTCACTGTTGATTGGCATCTGAGGGGCTGTTAAAGATCAGTGAGCTGTGGCCAGTCACACCTGGGCTGTTCAGTTTTCTGTAAAATCTTTATAAAGGTCTTTAACGTCTCCATTCTTTATAATTTATCCCTGCAGACCTAGACCTCAAGCTTCCAAATCACCGAGGCACACCAAGGTGTTAGACTTTCCCCTTTTTTTTCCTTAATCCTTCCCTTACTGCTTCCCTGTTCCACTTTAAGGTAACCAGCAGGGATGATTTGGCATCTGGAGCTGAAGGGAACCATCCTCTTTCTCACCTTTGTTAGGAAAGCCATGGGCCCAGGAGCAGTGCCAGACACAGGCAGTGCTCTGATGTGCCACAGCAAGAAATTCCCCCTGTGCAGGTTTAGTACCAAACCACCCTCTGTAAGCTTCAGTTTGCTGTGGTGGCCACGGGTTGTGTCTCAAACACCAGAGCTTTGAGTGGCAGAAAGAAGAGCAGGAAACTTCCTGAATCCTTGAAACTGCACCAGCTAAAACTATCCTTGAAATTTATGCCAGTCCCCCTGCCCAGTCCAGTCAACTCCAGGTGACACAGCCACACGATCCCACTCCAAAGGCCAGGGAGCGTTGCATCTAGTCTGTGCAGAGCAGGGCAGAACAGCAAAGCCCTTCGGTCCAGGGGGACAGAGGGGACCTTTCCTTTCTGTCAGGGCTGGACCTGCCAGTCCATAAGGATGTTGCCCCCCTGGCCAGGCTATAGGGAAGGAGTCACATGCCATGTTTCCGCCACTCCTCCACAGCAAATCCCGCCGATAAGGAGGTGTTGGAGCGCAGAAACAATAGACCCGTCACTTTATTTATACTAAGCTGCAAATTTGTCAGATTCTTGGGAAAGTGTAAGTGATGTTGACTCTTTTAGCCCCTACCAGAGCCCACTGTCCTGTCCCTGCATCTGTTTTACACTTTTAAGGGAAAGTTATCTTCCCTGGAAGTGATAAGGGTCTTTGAGAGAATCACTCCAACACTTCATGGGAATGAATACAAAAGACTTTATCATGCACCAACTAAACCCAATTTCACCTGTTTTCACACATACTCTTCTGTGCTTCCCATAATTTATTGACCTATTTATTGACTGTCTGCCTTTGTAATATAATGTAGAATACAGAATGTTTTATTTTTGTGCTTGTGTGTAATCCCACTTGGATAAAACCATGTACTGGTCCTATTTGACGTGGAATCTCTCTGTTGGGTTGTGTTGCACAGAGGTTGGGGCTGCTGCTTTATCTCCTCCCCTAGATATTGGCAAATCCCAAAGGCCACAGTTTCCTGCCTTGTTTGCAGAGCTGTTCCCTCCCTGCAGTGATTTCAGGAGCGTTCTGGAGCACGTAGAGTCTTGTCCAATGGATGACTCCTCTTGCAGGGGTATCATGGCTTTAAGTGCCCAGCTGTGTAGTTTATTGTAGGGCTCTGCAGTCTCCACTCGTGCTGCCTGTTTCCAGATAGTTATATTGCTTTATTCCTCACCCTGAGAGTGACTGACACCTCTGGCAGACCTTTCCCCTGAGCCACTCTGCAATCTGAGCCTGTGGTTGATGGCACGTTGAAGGAATTCATGGGAGGTGTGATATTCACTCTGCTGACATGAACTGGAGCAGCCAACGGTTGAAGTGTGACCACACAGACCCTTTCAAAACTATCCACAATTCTTATGAAGCCATTTGCCAGGACAAGCCATTCACCTTGTTAGGAGTGATAATCCAGCATTAGGGAGATAATCCGACATTTGCTTTTATCGTCTCTTTTCTGCGACCGGTCCCGTGGCAGTGATTTGCTTTTGGCACCACTGTCCTCTCCTGACAGCACCAACATCCCTGGGCAGGGGGTAGGAGGGTCTGCGCCCTGAAATTAATATATAACCCACTGGAATTGCCTGGAATTGCTATAAGTTCTCAAGCAACAAAGCAGAGGGGCTGAGAGAAGGAGCCTTTGCACTCGTTCTGGCAGAGACTGGCTGTGACAGAGCAGAGCGTGTGGTGTGTTACAGCACAAAGAAACTCTTACAAGACCAGTAAAATTATCAATAAATATCAATGACAGCCTTTTAGAATCAGGGGCCAGCTGGTATCTTTATGTGAGTAACTTTCCTTTCTAAAGAAACCAGGACTGTGCTGGACAAAGGAGGATTTCAGCAGAGTCTCTGGTGAAAGAAGCAGAGCATGAGCTGTTTTGTTGTGCTGTTTTGGGGGTACAATCTGAGCATCCCTTGAGTCCTTCAGCTGCACTTGTGCTGTTCATGACCTGGAGCTGCTGAAGGTGGTGTTTTATTTTGGTGTCTGTGAGCATTACACTCCTGCTTTGCTTTTCTTACACTTTGCTTTTCCCTTACCTTTGAATAAGCAAAGGCATTTGTTGGATATTCAGGCAGTTGATGGCAGAGATGAGGCAAAACACCACCAAAAAAATGGGAGCAGTTATTTAATAAAGAGCTTTCCCCAAGCAGCAAATTGAGGTTGGTCCTGCAGGCTCAGAAGTGCTTGGCTTTAAATGCCCCTTGTCCAAATAGACACGACACAAATAATGTGGTGAGTGTGTGACAAGAGCCAGGGCTGAGCTGGGAGTGCTGGTAATGTCAGGACTCCCTGGAAAAATGTTCCAGGCCCCTGAAAAAATATTCCACTGCACGTTTTCATTTCCTTTGTTTCTTTACTCCATCCATCCATCCATCCATCCATCCATCCATCCATCCATCCATCCATCCATCCATCCACATTGGTACTGTGACTCCTGTTTCTACAAGACTTTTTTTGTCACATTAAATACTGATGTGCATTGATTTTCCTCTTATTTCTGATCTATTTTATATCCACATGTCAGCAGGTGTTTGACTTAAATCTGAAATTATATCTGAATTTTAGAAAGGTTTGGAAAAATATGGTTTCAGTATGGAAGTATCTTATCTTTCCATCCATCCATCCATCCATCTCTGAGTTATTGTATGCAACCAAAGCAACCCTCTCTCACCAAAATCATCACTATTAGTTGGATTTTTGCTTCCATCTCTTTGTATTGAACATGGATAGGGAAGCATGAGCAGATATGGAGCCCCTTTTCCCTGGATGCTGTGCAGAATTCCAGGCAGTTCTTTCAGGCTAAACAGGCCAGGCAAAGGGCTGGGAGCAGAAACAGATGATCCCAAGAGAGGAAGAGCCTGGGGAGCATATCAGGGAGAGAGCTGAGGGAAGAGCTTTGGTCTTGGATTGCTGCTCTTAGATCAACATCCACGATGCCTCTGGAAGAGCAAGAACTTCCAGACATCTTACACACCTCTTGGCCTTTGAGGACACCCTGACAGCCCTGTCTGAGGAGCAAACACTCAGCACCAGAGTCAGATTTCACCAAGCACTTGGAAGTTTGAGATCCCCTGAAATGATCCATGTCTCAGCTCTGCAGATGGGGGAAAATTCCTCCCATGGATTCCTCCCCCAAAGCTTCCTTTCATTGTCCCTCTTTAAGGTGTGACTCCAGGATTCCAGGCTCACTGCAGTGCCCTCTTTAGCTGATTAGGGATACACATTCCCAGCTTTTTGAGTGTTCCAGCTTTGTTTCACAGCCCAGTGTGGTTTTCCTGCCCCCACTGCCCCAGCCCTGCCAGCCCTGGGCAGACCCTCAGTTTGGGGTGGTCTGTGAGCCTGGGGAGAAGGGACAGTTGTGGCAGGAAAACAGGGCACCCCCTCTCCTTGGCAGTGCCCAGGCTGGCTCTGCTGTTCCCGTTTGGAGGTGCCCAAATGCCAATCTTTGGGGAAAAAAGGTATTTCAGGATATTGTGGGCACATCCCTTTCCAAAGTCGCTGTGCCCTGCCAGGTGAGCTGGAGCCAAAGACAGGGGGATGAACCTCCCCAAAACTGAGATCGCTCAGGAAAAATCATCTCCCAAAGAAACCACCACCCAAAGCAGCAGCCAGAACTTATTCCCAGCTTCTCCTCCCAAGCTCCAGCTGCTGCACTGCCCTTCCCAGGCTGCTCAGAGAGCAAAGCAAACCAGAACCCCCAGCAGGGCCAGCAGTGTTTGACAGCCCTGGGTGGTTTTGGTGCCTGGGTCACCTGCAACAACACCATGGCAGAGGTTCAGTTTGGCATTTTCTGTGAAACACACTGAGCCAAACCCCTGCAAAATCTACTCATTTTTAGAGGGGGAAAAAAACCCAACAACACAGGAAGATTTCCTGGCACTTGAACATCTGCTTCAAGTGTTTGAAAAACTACAGCCCAGTGTTAATTTAAACTTCCTTAGAAGCCAGTTCAACATTTGGAGTGCAAACACGGTTAATAGGATGGGAACTGGAGGGGTGGTGGTTTGCTTACTATATTGGGAAACAAAACCAGAACAAAACCAGCTTGAGATAGAGCTTTTGTTTATATTGCTGACCCATCTGTCTTCATTAATGCACTATTTACAGGAAAAGTTAAAAAATTAGCCTCTGCTCCTTCTTCAATTGCAGCAGCAACAAATAAAAGGCCAAACGGTTCATTTGCCCTCGACTAAAAATGGAAAGTCTTATCAGCACCCCTTGGAAGAAGAGGTTTATTACAGGGGGTGTATTATTGTTGAATATTAGTGCTGGGACAGGCACTTTGGCCAGGGCTGTGTATTTCTAGCATAGACAATGTCAGGAGTGCAGAGCACAGGGAGGTTCCTCTGTCACACAAAGCTACAAAACACGACCCTCATCTTACTCCAAACTCCTGCTTTGAAGTTAGAAGGAGAAATAATGTGATTTTCCCCCTGTGTTGACCCACTCAGGATAAAGGTGTGGTTTCCCTGGTGTGAAATGGGACAGATTTGAGTGTGTCATGGCACAAGAGTGACCCAAGGTGTGTCTGGCACTGGTACTGGGCAACGACAGGCAACATGCCATTCTCTTCCCTAGAGGGAAAGGGACAGCACAAATGCACTTGAATTTCTGGAGTTTAAGTGTCTCAGTGAAGACAGATAAAAAAAACCCCAAAAAATGTGTCTGCCTGGAATGTCCTCCAGACAGAAGAGGCAGGTTTGTGACGGCCTGTTCTGAGGCTGCGGTAGCTGGACAGGTCTGGTCACAGGCTTAGCTGGCAGAGCTGCAGCCCCAAGGGAAGCTGAGGGGATGGCCCAGCACCCCTGGATGTTCCTTGGAATTGGACTTGGAATCACAGAATGGTCTGCGTTAGCAAGGACCTTAAAGTCCATCCAGTGCCACCTCATGGGCAGGGACACCTTCTAGTAGCCCAGGTTATTCCAACCTAGCCTTGGACACTTCCAAGGATGGGGCAGCCACAGCTTCTCTGGGCAACCTGTGCCAGGGCCTGCCCACCCTCACAGGAAGGAATTTCTGGTGTCTATGAAGATATGAGGAAGATTTGGAAGGTTCTTTAATAGCATCTTAGTAAGAAGGAAAAGCAAAGCCTTGCCCTGCAAGCGCAGTGAAATAAAGATCCATTCAAGAATCAAACCCAAACTCTCTCTCTCCAAACCACAAAGGCAGTGATTTTCCCCTCCCCTCCCCTCCC
>VXBX01004719.1:99341-153586 GCA_013400415.1 Scytalopus superciliaris | reverse complement strand
TTACCCTCCTGCCTCCCAAGGAGTCCCTTCAGTCAGTAAGAGCAGAACTGGGGCTCTTGATTAGCTGAGAAGTCTCTGATTCCAACCCCAATCCCCCACACTGGGATTGCTGGGATAACCTGTTGGGAATGGCTGCACTCTTCTGGAAAACTGAGGCACCTCTTGGAGCAGATAATGCCAGGAAATACAGGAAATACAGGAGAGCCTTGTGAACATTTGCAATATATCCTGCAAAATAGTCAGCTCAGGGGAAAAGGGCTCCTGGTGGGAATAGGAAGTTTGCTTGTTTTCAGCTGGTGGTACTGGTCCAGCTCCTGCTCAGCATTTCAAGGGTTTAGCAGGACCTTGGACTGCATTTTTTTAAGTAAACAAAGGAAATATGAGGGATAAAAGCAATCAACATGCCTGCAATAAAGGAAATTATATGAGAGGAATGGCTTTCTGTGACAGAGAAGGGGGGGAAGATCCCTACCTCCCAATATCCCATTTTCTGGGATGAGTTTGATCTCAGATGGGCAGCTGCAGGACCATTAATTCCATCCTGACATGCCTATTTTGCAGGAGCTGCTGTCACCCATATCTGCAGTGACTTGGGGCTGAGGGGATGCTCGTTGTGGCTTGAGAGCTCCCCACCCAACGCCCTTGAGCCCCGTGTGACTGAGGCTGTCCAGGCTGGGAGCTGCACATGGTGTTGAAAATGTATGTGTCGAGTTAAGTGAGAAGGTTTAAATACAGGGTGGTCTCTGAAATCAAGTACAGTAGCTGACTAGCAACAGGGCCTAAACAACAGCCCAGCCTCCCAGGGCTCAGGTTTATGTTGGCTTTGCTGTAGCAACTCCTTATCAGCCCAGAGATTAGGGCAGCTCAGATCAGTTGTTGTGAGATTTGGTGGAATCCGTTTCCTGAGCTGTCACCGCTGGCCAGGCAGGGCAGTGGGAAAGCAAAGCTGCAAAGCTGCCCCAGCTCTGTTTGCTTTTGCCATCAGCAGATTTTAGGTTATTTGTGAAATTCAGGTTAAAACAAAGTTAGGTTAAATATATGGAAGGAATTCCTCGCTGTGAGGGTGGGGAGGGGCTGGGATGGGATTCCCAGAGAAGCTGTGGCTGCCCCACCCCTGGGAGTGTCCAAGGCCAGGTTGGAGCCACCTGGGATAGTGGGAGGTGTCCCTGCCCACAGTAGGGGGGTTGGAACTCCACACTCTTTAAGGTCGCTCCCAACCCGAACCACTCCATAATTCCATGATTTTGGATGCCCAGCCCCACAGCCTGACCCAGACAAGCCTCCATCCAGCCTGGCACCGCCCAGCTGAGCTGCAAGCAGAGCAGATGTTGTGCTGTGGGAGCAACAAGCCCTTTTACCAGCTCTAAAGCACGGGGAGCTGAGCTCACCACTCTGTGCTCCTCAGCAGATCCATGCTCTGGAATGCCACCCTGAACTCCCCCTGGGCTGAAATGGCAATGAGGATCCATAGGAGAGCCCTCACTCTTTGGGGGCTGCTGGGCTGTTGAAGGAGTCCCAGTGACTTGGATTGAACTTGCAGCTGCTGAGATGGACACAAAATACAACCTGCTGTCCAAAGTTTCCCCTGAGAGCTCTGTGCCAGTATTGCAGTTATTCTGGCAGGGAAAACAAGCTCCTTTCACCCACAGCTGGTTTCCTTGCTCAGCTCCTCCTTTTCCCTCAGGATTTCCTCACCTCACATGATTTCTTGCTCTTTCCCACCCCTCTGCCCACCAACAACTTTCACCAGCTGCAAGCTTGGCCCAATAATATTGATTGCATGTCTTGTGCTTCCTCTGATTCAATTTCCTCCAAAAACACTAATCTTGTGCACCCTAATTAGTGGGTTGGAGATAAGCCCCGTGCCCTGAGCAGGAGTTCATGGTGGGGGAGCAGAGCAGCCCATGCTTGGCAGGGGGACTGTCCTTCCTGAGGGGCTGCCACTGCTCAGGGCACTGCCTGCAGCACTAATGAGCTCCAGGGCAGGGAAACTGTTTAGACAAAGACCTTTGGGGGCTCCCCAGAGCTGCATTAACCCCTGCTCAGGCTTCAAGGGAGAGGAGCAACTTTTAGGACAGAGTTTGGTTAAGCCAGATGCGCCACACAGGGATGCAGCAGCGTTTGAGGGACTGGGGATCCTCTGGGACACAAGGATACCCCTGGGAATGGGTAATTGCACCTTTCTCTTCATTCCCTGCTGTTCTTCTGTCAATAACCAGCCTGTTTCTGCATCATTTTTCTCAGGGAAGTGTCTTCACCACCAACACCAATGTTGTCAACATTTCTGGTCCCAAACCTCCAGCCCAAAGTCAGTAAATTGAAGGTCACCTGGCAAGGCTGGAGACCAACTTATTGTCACAAATATCTGTAGATTGGATCTATTTATTTATGGACTGGGGTTCAGGACTCCCAAGACTCGTTCTTGTCCCTGTGCCCTGCAAACATTTTCAAATGCTTCATCACTTCTGTGTTGGTTTTTGGGAAGCAGATTCCTGTGGCCTCGATGGCCTGACCTTCACTGGGACAGAAGACTCGTTTTGGTTTGAGTGGTGAGTGCTGAGCCCTCTGCTGCAGCCCCAGCCTGGTGCAGGGTCACCTCCCCGGGCTGTGGGCTCCTTGCTGTGCAGTCGAAGCTAAAAGAGGGTGGGGAGGTGAAGCAAAAGCCCCCTGACCATCAGAGCCCTGCACAAGTGGGGTAAAACAGTGGGGTAAAGCACATGAGAGCTGCACCTCCCCATGTGAGGGGCCCTGAGGGCACTTTGCATGTGATTCCCTGACAAAAAAAGGGCAAAGGGAACAAAGACCCTGCTGAACTTTTCTTTTTAAAGCCATCCTGCTGCCATCATCGGGCAGGGCTGATGTCTGAGTGAGCACAAGCGGGTCAGAGTGGATGACAGCAATTCCATCTGCTGATGCCTTTCCATACCTTCTTGTGCTATCCTTGACCCCGAGCCAATGCCCTTCCGCTGCCAGCTGGGGGAAAGAGCCAGCCTTGTGGAGCTGAGGAGTTTCTAAATGTGCCTTCTGCAAGCTGTAAATGGAGTTTATCCCATTTCAGACTGTACAGAGCCTTCTTTACACTGCACAGGAGGAACACAGTGAGGGAGCAGCACGTTCCCTCTCCCCCAGTGGAAACATCCCTTCCCTGGGTGTGACAACGCTCCAGTTTCCAGTGGACATTTTGACCTTTCCCTCCTCAGCGCTGTCTGTAGCTGTTGTGTTGGGAACAACTGTCCTTGGGGTGCTTGGCTGACCTCCTGACTCCTTTAGGAATGGCATTTCCACAGGGCTCAGCACTTCAAATGAGCACCAGCATTTCGGTGGCACCAGAAACGGGGATGTGTGTGAAGGGAACACTTGGCAGCGCCCAAAAATCCACCCTCTGACCCCCAGGAGGGGACACACGGGAGAAAGGTGTCACTGAAAGGACTCAAACCCCCCAGTGGAGCTCGGGATTGAGTGTGAATCTCATCCAGAGCACATGGAGGACAAGGGGAGCCTCTTGAGCTGGATGACAGCCTGTGCCAGCCTTTATCGGGGAGACGAGGGAGGAAACAAGACAGGGCTGTGGGGAAAGGGGAGATTTACCTCTCACATGCTCAGGGAGCAGGTGCCAAGCTGAGGCTTATCCTTGTTTCGTTACTGAGAGGTCAAAGCCTGGCCTCTGCCTCCCTGGCTGCTTTGGGAACTCACTGGCTCAAAGACAGCTCCCTGGGGCCAGCTGGTGGCATTCCTGTCACCCTGTCCCCATCCCTGTTATCAGCACGTCGTGTGAGGAAGGGCTGAAATATCACAGCGCGTTTCTACGCGTGATAAAGCAAATTTTCACCGGCGGCCACTGAGCTGGGCAGGGCTCACCAGGGCCCTCTGGGCACAGGGAGGCATTTTGGGCATGGAAAGGGCTTTTTGTGCACCTTTCTCACATGGCAGGTTCGGGGTGACCAGGGTGTTTCCGAGCTCTCTGCGCGTTGGGGTGTTTGGCTTGGTGAGTTCTCTGGTGTTTGCTAAAGGTTGAGCACACCCTGCAGTCCTGCCGTGGCAGCACCACAGAGCTCCCTGCTCTGCCCCACGGGCAGGAAATCACACCCAAATTAGCCCCTCTGGGTGCAGCTGAAGTTATGAACTTTGTTTCTTAAGAAACCCAATTCTTGATTGATCGTTGAGCACTTCTGGTTATGGGAATCACCTCCAGAGGAAGGCGTTGCCAAGGGAAATGCTCAAAGGGTGAACTGTGCTTGGAGGGGACAATGCACGTGGTGGGCTTTGGGCCAAAGGAATTATCCGTGGGAGAAGCTGCCCCAGCTGGAGCCCCTGTGCATTATTCACCATGCACATGTCAGGGCATCTCTCAGCCTAAGCAGCTCAGAATTCCTAAACTTCAAGGGGTTTTGGTGCCAGAATAGATGAGGATTTTCTCCAAAGAAGTGTCTGCTTGGCCAACTCTTGCTGCCCTGGGTTCTTCCTCCTTCCCACGTGTTCCCTGGCTCCTTTTTCCCAGGTTATTTTTCCTCCAGGCCAGTTTGACCCTGTGGCATCCCTGTGCTGCAGCAAGGTGGCAGGAAAGCACAGGGAAAGCGGGAACAGTGGGATCGGGACACTTTTTCCTCCCCACCTCGGTGACCTCTTATTCACACGCTGAATTTCGCAGTATTTCCTCCTTATGATCAGCCGGGTTTGGGGGTATCTTTCAGCTCCCACGTAAAGGAAAGAGGGACTGATCCCTCTGGAATTGCTGGGGAGAACAACATGTTCTCCCTTCTCCTGGGGCCGGACAAGCTCCGGGCTGGGACAATCCCCCTCAGCAATGATCGGACACTTCCCGCACGTCCCCCTCGGCCCCTCCGTGCATGGCCAGGCTAAAAAAGGAAAGTTCCAGCATGCCAAAAATGCAACTTTGATAAATATGAGGGGATGAGGCAGAATAAGTGTGACTGGCTCGGGATCTGAAGAGAGCGACGTGGGAAGGATCACTTTATTTTCCTGCTTCTTGCGCCTTCCAAACCCTCGGATGTGACGAAATGAATTCCTAAATCAATGGATGCAGTAAATACCTGAGAGGAGCAAAACCCAAAAACCTAAACTGTGAGAGGGCTGAAATTATAGCCCAAAAGGTGTCATATTTTCACCCCAAAATGGTGATCTAACAGCTTGAGATGCCCTGAGTTCTGTGCTTTAACAGCTCTAATTTGCAAAGTTGTCTCACATTTAAAAGGAGAGGAAAATCCTCAGCCTGATTTGTGGGTTTGTCCCCTTGGTGATGCTCGTGTGAGGGTTGAGGCGGTGAAAAACTGCCCTTTTGGCAGTTTCCAAGCCCACAGTGCCTTGAAAGGGATCTTTGTTTATTCTCTGTTGTGCTTTTAGATGATAGAATTATCCTCATGCTTTCCAGTGCATCCAGATTCGAAGCCCAAATCCTGCTGAGCTGAAAAGCCACCAAACAACCCTCCAGGAGTTTATAGTGCCCCTTGCAGCCTGGAGGAGCAGCAGCTCCAGGGGCAGGAGAGACTTTCTCTGCTATTCCTTCCCCAGGAAGCTTCATGGCTTGGCTGCAGCAAAAAGAAAGAAGAAGGAAGGAAATGCAGGTTGTGCATCAGTCCGTTTTCAGGGTCTCGTGTTGTGGTGTCCCCAACAGAAGAGGTGGAAGTGCGTAAAATCCAGAGTAGGATTTGGGCAGAGCCAGCAGTCAGGTGTGGCTCTGGGCTGAGCAGAGAGGATTCTCCATCAGAGATGGAGGGGTTGCAGTTCCACAACTCTGGCAGGGGCACATCCATGGTTTTCTGAGGGAAAAGATCACTTCATTCAAAAAAGGAGCCCCCTCCTTGTCTTGCAGCACCCAACAAGATGCCCGGGTTGCTCCCTGAGGCTGCTCCTCCCTCCAGGCACGAGGAATTTCCACCTGACCCTTCTTGGAAAGTCTATCTTTTAAAGATGACCTCTATAAACACTCCAAATGTTAATGGGTGGAATATCTTCAAAGAAGTCACTCTGATGTTCAGAGAGAGCCCCGAGGCTGTTTGGCCTCTGTGCAGCGGAAGGGCAGGAATGCACAGTTTATACTAAAGCAACGTGCACTTGTCCCAATCGTGGAGGTTTCTGAGGCTCAGCCAAGCCTTTGCACGTCAGCACGATGTGCTGTGAAGGAATTCTTTGCCTCTTCACACTTTTGATCTTTGCAGAAAGGACCGTGTGGCATTTCCAGCCCAGATGTTCACGACGTTGTCCCTGCACCCCGCAGAGGGTTTGCCCCCAATGACTCCTGAGCCTCACACTCAGATCAGTGACAAAGGTGAAAAATCCAATTAAACACGGGAGCAGCTGCCTCAGAGCCATCTGGAACCACAGGGATGAGTTGTGCAGGGGAGAAGCTGCTCTGAAAAGGTGGGAGACACCTTGGAAACCTCGTGGTTGCCATGAGGGGACTTTGACTTGCAGCACCAGTGGTGTCAGAGGTGGTGGGAAGAGGTTTGAGGAGACAACTCAAGATGCTGTGGGTGAGGGTTGGGTGGCTCCTCTTGGAAAGTGGCTAAGCCTGGTGGAGACCACCCTGCCCTCCTTGGGGCTCTTCTCCCATCCCTCTGCAGAGCTGTGGGGCTTCTGCACCTGGTCCAACACAGAGGGTCTACTGAGATCCTCACCGAGGCTTCACTTCACCAGGACTGAGGTCCTTTTAGTCAGGACTGAAACCTCACACTCAGCTCTGAGACCCTGTGCTGAGATTGGATCCCTGGGAGAGCAGAGGACTGTGGCTGTGGCTCCCGGGAAGTCACTGGGATTTTGCAGGAGCGCCACACAGGAAGTTTAATTCTCTGGTGGGAAGGTTTGTGGGCAGGACAGTGAGGAGCTGGGTGGTCTCTGGGCATCCCATTGGAAAGGAAAACCACCTGGACTCGGGGTCTGGAGGTTCCAATGAGCTGTTTATGGGTTGGATTTTTAAATGCAGCTCCACTTTCCCAAACCTCTCCTTCACCAGTGCTTTATATCCACAGCTGGGGAAAGGTGGGTTTGAGGCACCAAACTGAATCTAAGTCTGAGACCAAGTCTGGACTCAGTTTTAGGGCTAGACAAGACCCCCTCACAGCAAGCTTGAGCAGCAAGTGCTTTATACCCAGTATTTTTTACTCTCCACTAACATTTTCCCACTCCCATCTCCCTTTGTTTCACAGCTTTCTCTGTGTCCCTTTCTCTCAGCAGGTCCTTCTCCTCCCAGGCTTGGTCAGACAGCTCTGCAGCCTGTCTTGAGCTGGACTTTTGCTTCACCAAAGCCAAGCCCTCAGCTGCAAGAGCCCAGTGTTTTGTGATTCCCCTCCCTGTGCTTGGCACAGAGACACGTGGTTGGTCCTGCAGCTCTCCGTGGTTTTCCCTTTTCCATGCCCAAGAAGGCTCCAGGCTGGGCTGAGCCTGAGTGTTGCTGTTCCCCCTTCTCAACACAAATGAGGAGGGAAAGGTTTCCTTGCAGAGTTCTGTTATTTTTCTTCCCTCCCCCAAAAGTTTCGGCAGCACTGTTGGTGCTGCTGCAACCACGGCTGGCTGGCAGGGGGGGAACAAAGAGACATAAATAGTCACAGTGGGATCTTTGGGTCCAGTTTGTCTTTCTGCTGATGGCAGAAGGTGCTGGGGAGAGCCCCAACATCATCACTGGGGTGCAAACTCAGGTTTCCCCCAGCTGGCTGAGGAAATCCTGTCCTGTGCTGTAGAAATTATGAGAAACCAAAGCAGAGGCAGTAGAGAAATCCATGTCTGTCATTCCTTGAAAACTGTCCATCAGGGAAAATGCAGAAGCTCCATTTTCTGTGCTGGGAAAGGTGCTGATGGACACCTCTGCACAAGGAGCTCCGAGGATGGATGTGTGAAAGTGCTCTCCGAAGCTCTGTGAGCTCTGCTGGGTTTCTCTGCACAGCCCCTGAACTAGAGAGGTTTCTGGGACACTGAGATTTTCCAGCTGCAACCTCGGTGGTGGAGACTGGCACAGCACAGCAGGTGATGCTGCAGGAGATCCCTGACTGACCCCAGGGGCTCTTTGGGCTTGTCCTGCTCTATAAGAGCAATAACCAGCTGTGGGATCAAACCAAACCTCAGCTGAGGTGCTGAAGCATTTGCAGCCCACCAGGCTGTGCCACCCCCGGCCCTGGGGCTGCTCTGCCTGCCCAGATCCAGGATTCATGGATGTTTTTCATGGTGGGAATCCCCAGCAAGGAGCCAGGGGCTGGAGGGGGGATTTCCTTCTCTAAAGGCATAACGTGTCCATCACCCAAACTCCCGAGTGCAAGATGTCCTGACTGAGCAGCAGAAAGGGTTGGCTTGTTCTCCAGGTAACTCGAGCAGCTCAAAGAGGAGTTGAAATAAACGCACAAAAAAAATAAAAGCTAAAGAATGTTTTAGAAAGTTCCTGTCCCAGAGCACAAACCAGCTCTGACCTCTGGACTCCTCTCTCCAAATGGGCCTGTGCTCAGTGGCAGGACACTGAACAACACAGGTCCCTGGCTCTGAACCTGCTGGGAATTCCTGTGGATTTGTGCAGCTGCATTTTGTGTCTGTGCAAAGCTGGGTGTCTCCTCCTAGTTGGTTTTGGCACCAGTTTTGCTCATGGATTTAGTGAGGTTTTTTATCTCCTCCTTGAGCATCTTGTTTGTCTTCTCCATGTCCTCCCTCAAACGCTCCACGTTCATCAACTTCAGCTCCAGTTCCTCAGACTTCTTCTTCTCCTTCTCAATCTCCTCATTCAGCCTCACCACTTTGGCCCAGACTTCATAGTTTTCCTTCTGGAGGCTGTAAAGGGAAACAGAGCATGAAAGGTTTGGATCAGAAAAGTGCTGGAAAACCTTCATTTGGCTCTTAAGGAATCAACCTCTGTGTCATTAAGTAATAAAACCAGCCTGAGGTGCTGCCCTGATCCCCTCAATGGCCACAGAAATGATGCAACAAATCAATATGTGTATTGATCACGTGATGATAATGGTAATATAATAACAATATGGTAACAGCTAACAGTGTCCTAATGCTACAGCTGAGTTCTGGAGAGTCTGGTGGCACAAAACCGTGGTGATAACAAGAATTCTGGCAGTGTAATTATGGCAGCAGCATTGCAGAGCCATGCAATGATGGGAGAAGAAATATGGAATATTAATATTGTGATGACATTGGCAATGGTGTCATGAGAGCACAGCCTGTCCAGAACTGTACATTGATTTTTAGACAGCCTACTAAATACTGCATTTTACCATTAATCACTACTCTTATCCACTGTGCAATATTACTGGTCCATAAATCCGTGCAGTATTTGCTGCCATCCCCCGAGATTCCCTGCTCCCCCCTGAGCCGCTCCCTGCAGCGACTGACCTTCTAATTTGTTCCTCATAGTCATCCTTCTGTGCTTCCATTTCTTTCTCCAGCTTGAGGATCGCGTCCTGCAGGAACTCCCTGCTCTCTTGGCCGGGCTTGGGCACCTCCGAGTCGGGACTGGCCGGTTCCTTCGGCTCGTGGCTGGGGCTGGGGCAGGGCAGGAATTCCCTGTCGGAGATGCTGCCGGAGGGGCTGGGGCTGGAGCCGCTGCCGGCCCCGCTCTCCGCCCCCGAGCCCGGAGTGTCGTCGCAGGTCGGAGCCCGGTGAAGGTCCAGCAGCTTAAAAAGGTCGTGGGACAAGGTTCTCTTGTGCCCGTCGGAGGGCGCGGAGCGGGAGCCGCTCCCGGGGCAGCTTTTCCAGAAGTCCCCGGCAAAGACATCCCTTTTCTCCTGGCTGCCTCTCTCCGCCGGCACAGCCGCTGCCAGGAGAGATCTCCTCGTGGGTAAAGTCTGAGTTCTTTTCCTTGGCTGCCCTTTCCACATTCCCAGGGTGTCTTTGGGCTCCGTATCTTCCCCGGGGGCACTTGAGCCCGCAGCCGCTCCGGGAGCACCGCTGGAATTCGGGTCATTCCTCTGGAAAGCAGAGTGTGGGTTAGCAGAGCTGGAATTGGGGTGACCCCTCTGGAAGGCAGAGGGTGGGGTGGCAGAGCCCGGCCCTGCCCGGGGAGCACACAGATTGCAGCCACTGCCAGGTTTCCCAAAGGCACATTAAAACACGGCCACAGCTTTCCATAAAAAGTTATCCTGGGTTGCACCACATTTCCCATTAAAAAGTACTTTCTGCAGGGATTCCTTCTGAGAAAACCCTTTAATCCTCGGTGTTTTCCCTTCACCAGCCCCAGCTGAAAAGGTTTCATCTCTTTAGCTGAAAAGCTTTGGGAGTTTTCATTTTTCCCACAGCAGTGGATTTTCCACAGGAAAGTGGAAAGTTTATCCACACCGTTTTCCTGATGCAGATATTCCAGAACTGACAGATACAGATCTCTGCCCCGGCAACAACAAGTGCCTTTAGTGGCTCACTGACCTGCCAGAGGGCATAATAATTAATGTCCCCCTTAATCCCCGTGGCAGTGATTATTCCCCCGAGGATCTGCCCTTACCATTTGCCTCTGGCTGGCGGCCCTGGGCACGGCAGGGCCCTCTGCAGCCCCCCAGCCCACGGAGTTGCGCGGCACAGGGGCTTTCTTCTCCGGCTGGGGGGCAGCTGGGGACAGTGGCACGTCCTTCCCCGGGGGGAAGAGGTTTGTGTGGTCACTGATCATCACAGTCATCACCTTCTGGACCTGGGGAGTGCCTGGAGGAATTAGAGACCGTCAGGGAAAAACCCAACACGAGGGGGTTCCTTCCCCCACACTGGGGTTTTCTGGTGGGTCCCTTCTGGTGTCTGAAATGTGAAGGCAAGGAGCAGGATCACAAACCCACATGAAGGGAGGGATTTTTATATTGCCCTTTATTTTATATTAATGTATTTGTTTATCTACTTAGAAATATATATTATATTTACACACATCAATATTTATGGCTATGGATATATTAATAGCAGGAGCAGGATATGGAGCAACCAAGCCGTGAGTCTGCTCAGCTGCCCCAGGACACAAACTGTGCTCCTTTGGCTCAAGAGCCAAGCCCAGGGTGAGGTGGGTGAACATCTGGATCCTTTGCTGTGGTGCCTGCAGGGCAGAGCAGCCTCTGACCTTGAAACACTTCTGTTATCAGTTCTGCCACATCTGGCTCTGCCCACCGGGTCACAGTTTGGCTCAACCAAACACCAATTTCTCTGAGTTTCCTTTGTTTCTCTCAGCAGGATTTGGCTCCTCCCTGCTCTGAGCAACACAAGTGACCCCACCAAAGGCCTGAATTGTTTGAGCTCCATGGAGGGAACACACAGTGTAACTCCAAAGGGGGGTTTGTCACCATAAACACCTTTACAGCCAAAGCAACACGCAACTTTGCTCTGCTGTTCTTCCTGTGCTCAGCACGTTTCTGCCTTATATCCATCAGTCCATCCACAGAAAAACTGCAATTACAAGGTTGTGGATGAACCTGAGTATTTCTATGCCAGTTATTCCAGGAGTCCCTTTTACCTCTCATAATAGTTGCAGGATCCTCTATCTTGGGTCTGATGAGGTTCACTCCGATCACTGTTGCCAGGTTATCCACACTCATCTTGTTGACACTGGAGTTCAACTGAATTTCGTGTAGGAACCTGACAGAATGCAGGGATAAATATTCCCCATCAGAGGGGGAGGGATGCAAAGAGCCTTTCACACCCACTGGGATAAAATCCTGATTAATTCACCCAGCTCTTGATCACAGGGACAGAAACATTTCACCTTAGAGCAGCAAACTGGGTCCTACTGGTATCAGGACAAAACCTACCACGTGATGAGCTGCTCACCTTGAAAACAAACCCCAAAGGAAGGGAAACCCCCCTCAAATCTCAGCCTAAAACCACCCAGGCTGGGTGAAACCCAGTTTTGGTGCTCAAGGCTCTGTCAAGGAAATCTACACCTGGTTTTAATTCCCAGTTTTTAGGGTAGGGATTCATGCTCAGACACTGCCAAGGGGTTTATCCCCGTGGCTGAAATTCTCCCTCTACAAAAGTTGAGATATGGTGACTCGAGGGGAACCAAAGCACGGCTTTAGAAGGATCTGCCTGGAGGAGTCAGCCTTGGCCTTTGGGAGGACAGTTCTGCTCCCCAGGGCCAAATCTGAGCTGTTCATCCCTTGTGCTGAGGACTGACCTGCAGATGTAGCTGAGGAGGTTGTAGTTGTCTCTGGGAAGGAGGGACAGCTGCTTCAGCAGGTCCTGGTGGCCCTGAAGGCGAGTTAAGAAACAGTTCTAGGAACATTCATGGATATAAATGGACTCAAGAGCAGCTCTTGGCCACCCCATCCATGCCTGTGTGGTCTCATCTCTTAGTGATTCCACAACTTCCAGGCAGTGGTGGAGTTCCCATCCCCGGGAGTGTTCAAAACATGTGGAAGTGGCACTTGAGGAGGAGCTTTAGTGGTGAACACTGTGGTGCTGCCCATTGATGGTTGGACTTGAACACCTGAGAGGTCTTTCCCAACCTTAAGGATTCCATGAGATTATGAATCTTTGAACATTTGCTCACCTTGGAAATTCTATTTCTGCACCAGACTAAACAAGGAACATGGAGGGACTTTGTAGGGGTTGCTCAGTAAGGAGAGGCAGCCCATGGGCAGGGCAGCAAAGGAAGGAGCAGGGTCCCCTCCAGCCCAGCTCGGGTGCCATGAGCTGGTCAGAAAGAACTGATCTCCTCACCAGCTGCCTCATCTCCTCAAGTTTCTTGTGTATAAACATTTGGGGCATTTTTAATCCCAAAGATCCTGAAGGGAAACCACCCCTAAGAAAGGTTTGCCCGATTCCCAGAGCTCAGAACTGAGGAGATTATTGTTCTGGGTGTTTCCATCATCATTTTGTGTGTTTCCCCATCCCTGGAAGTGTCCAAGGCCAGGACAGACAGAGCTCTGAGTAACTTGGCATAGTGGAAGGTTCTCCTGCCCATGGCAGGGCTTGGAACTGGGTGGTCTTTAAGGTACTTTCAACCCAAACCCTTCAGTAATTCCATGATTTAATGTTTGGGAACAGCAGCCACATGGGTAGGGTCTTGTGCAATGGAAGGGCTTCTTTTCCACCAAAATACATAGTTAGGAAAAGGCAGTTCCCACCTGTTTCTCACTTCTCCCTCTCCCAAATCCCCACCTCCTTCCTCGGTGCCCCCCAGAGCCCCCCACCAGCTCCACGCTCAGCTCAGCAGGTGGAGCTGCAGGAGGTCGGGTTTCCTTCTCTCCTGGTTTCCACACTTGCTGTTTTCTGTAAGGGCTCCACAACAAGAAAAATTCAAGCTTTGAAATTCATAAACCCATGTTGTCAAGTTGAGAAGCTCCACTGGCTTTGGGAGAGTTTTTCTTATTATTATTCCTTTTTGGTTTTGTTGGACTTTTTTCTTCCCCCAGATTCCAAAGCCCAGCAAATCACAGAGCTGATAAAGCCCAGCTGAACATGCCCCTGACACCTCCAGCTCCCAAAGCCCTGGCACTGAAACACAGCTGGTTTTAGAGGCCAGAAGGAGGAAAACAAAAGCACCTCTACCTTTGTCTCATCAGCATCCAGTGCCTGCCCACAGAGCAGGAAATCCTCGTACTGTGCCCAGGGCACGACGGGCTCCGGCAGCTCCCGCAGGTACAGTTTGAACAGAGAGGCCACCGTGTGAACATCCGTGTCCCTGCAATGTGCAAAGAGCCCCCTCGGAGAAACTCAGCCCCAGTAGGTCCCAGCAGGGGAGCAAGCCCTGCCCAAAGCCCTGTCTGAGCTCCTGGGGCAGATGTGGGCACAGGGAGGTGTAAATGGGGAGGGCAGAGCGAGCTGGGGGCACCCACATGGCACCCCAAGCCAGGGAACGGCCCCTGCTGGCACGAGATAAAGGCTTGGTGGGGGTTTCACTACCATAGGGTATGGACCAGGTGTGGAACTGGGCTGAGCTGGAATAGCAAGAAATTCAGTAAAAGGGCTGCTGTCTCCTCCCAGGGCCGAGTTCTGAGCAGGCACAGTCTCTGCCTCAGTCACTGTCTCTACCCAAACACCCTGGGGAAGACCTTTCCCTGCTGCTCCACCACAACTCCGGGCAAAGCAGGAGCCAAAGCCAAGAGCAGCTGCCCAGGACTTTAGGGGAGGCAGCATCCTGGTTTCCTCTTGGAAATGGAAGAGGGTCAGGGGGGACTGACCTGCCTGGCAGCAGCAAAAATCTCTCAATCTCTGTGTGATGGTGTAGGGGAAAGCAGGAGCAGGAAAATACCGTGGCTGTGGGCTGGCAGGGGAAGGAATAACTCCTGCTGAGCATCAGTGTTCCCTGAGCTGTTTGGGATCTCCTCCCACCCATCCTTTCCCTGAGCCCTCGGCTGATGGGCTGTTCCCTTTGCTCCTTCCTTGGATGCTCCTGCAAACTCTCAGTGCTGTCCTAAGGGTTGGATCCTCCTGGGTCCCTTCCAACTCAGCACATTCCAGGATCCTGTAATTCCATAAACTCTTTCCTTCCTTGCCACGACTCCCATCTCAGCACCCCCCGGTTCTGCTTTTCCCTCCACTCATGCTTTCTGCTGAGTCCTCTCTCCTCATCTGGGGGGTCCAGATTTCCAGCAGGGGGGTCAGACTGGCTGTTTTCCCCAGGATTTGGGAGCGGGAAGGGGGGGATCCAGGGGTACCTGTCAAAGGACGGCCTTTCCCCGGCGTCGAAGGCATCCCGGAGCTGCTTCACCAGGTTGTCCTGGCCAGGCAGGCGGAAGATTCCCTCCTCACTCAGGCCCTGCTCCCGGATGAACTCGGCACATTTCTGCACCAGGATGGGCACCTGGGGCTGCCCAAACTTCTGCTCGTAGGCCATGGTCTCTGCCAGGCGCTGCCCAAACACCGCTGGGGAGGGGGCATACGGTCAGAGGGGCACCTAGCTCAGCCCAAGGCTCAGCCAAGCCCAAAGCTCAGCCTAAGGCTTATCAGAGAAACCCAAAGCTCAGCCCAAGGCTCATTAAAGCCCAAAGCTCAGCCCAAGGCTCAACAGAGCCCAAAGCTCAGCCAAAGGCTCATCAGAGAAACCCAAAGCTCAGCCTAAGGCTTAGCAGAGCCCAAAGCTCAGCCTAAGGCTCATCAGAGAAACCCAAAGCTCAGCCAAAGGCTTATCAGAGCCCAAAGCTCAGCCCAAGGCTCACCAGAGAGGCCCAAAGCTCAGGAAAAAACTTACCAGAGGGGCCCAAAAGCTGAGCCAAAGGATCCCAAAAGCACAGCCCAGGGCTCATCAGAGCCCAAAAGCTCAGCCAAAGGAGCCCCAGAGCTCATCCCAAGGCTCATTAGAGAAGCCCAAAAGTCATCCCAAGGCTCATCAAAGGGGCCCAAAGCTCGTCCAGCCAAAGACTTATCAGAGGAGCCTGAAAGTTCAGCCCAAGGCTCATCAGAGGAGCCCAAAAACTCATCCAGGTGAGCTTGGTTTTTATACTGCCTGGAGCAGAGTCCTGATGCAGAGGGAGATGGGAGCAGGGAACCGGGAGAGGAGACAAGGTCTAGAAAGCACAGGAGACCAAGAAACAGGGATTTGGAGCTGGAATTTTTACTGATATAGTTGCTCTTTTTCCCTCGGGAATCTCCCCTCTGCGAAGGACAGCAGAGTTCCACAGCGTTCTTCCCTTTGGAAGAAGTGGCTTTTTCCTTCTGAACTCCCAGCAAAGAGGGTGAGAAGGCTTCCATCCCAACTCTTCCTCCTCAGAGCCTGGGCCATGGCAAGGGCAGACAAATCCCAGCTCCAAGTGGCTCTGGAATATCAATGGCAAAGGGTCCTCTGTTCCTTTGTGCCCCAGCAGTGCCTTGATGAGTTCACTTTGTGCTCTGGAGGCTGAAATAATTCCTGAGCATCCTCCAGCCCAGCGGGATCAGGAAAACACCCTCATCTGGACCCACCAGGCCTGTCAGCACCTTCTTGCTCACAGGGGTTTTTCATTTATCACTCACACTTTTAAATAACAAATGTACAAACCTGTCACTGTGGACAGGAAAATGCAAATCTCTCTCCTATTTTTGCCCCTCTGCTTTGGTGGCTGATACTGAACTGGTGGTGTGACTGCAGGGTTGGTTCATTTGGGGACACCACCCTGTGCTGGAGGGTGACAACCAGCCCTGCACAACCCCAGGGAGATTTTGGAGATGCTTTTGGCTGTTTGTTCACACTCTGCAGCCTCTCTGGGTTTTGGTGAGCCGGGTCAGGGGGCTGCCAAATCCTCCCCTGTGCTCTGGGTTGCTCTAAAACCTCATGGTGTCTCAGCTCACACTGTGGCCAGAAAGCTGAAGTGGGAGTTTTGGGGTCTGTGTGTTCACATAAAATGCAGCTCCACAGAACCTGCCTTCTCTGCTGTCCTAAGGGCCTCCTGTGCTGAAAGAGAGGATCTGGGGCTGGAACAGAGGATGTGGGGCTGGAGGAAAGGATCTGGGGGCTGGAAGAGGGGATCTGGGGCTGGAGGGATCATGCCTGAGTGTGACGAGTGTGTGGCCAAGACAGGCTGGAGAGAAAACAAGGACAGAAAGGTTGGGATGAGCAAGAAAAGCTGGAAGAAAAGCAAAGCACAGCAAGGAAATTGGCTGGTGAAAGGCGACATTTCTCAACACTTCATCCCTGGATGGGAGTTGCTTTCAAGAACAACCTTTTCAGGGTAAAGAAGTCAATGAGAAAGTTGGCTAAAGAAGGTGAGACCAGCCCAGGAAGGCTCATTCAGGCTTGGCTGCCCTTTCCTCAGCACCAGGGTCTGCTCCAGGTCTCCAGGATGAGAGAGAGAAAGGCAACGGGATTGAATCAAAGCTTCAGTTTAGAAGGAAGAAAAGCTTGTATACTCACAGGGACCTTCATCCTGACTGCAGAGCTGATGCTCCTGCAGGTGGAAAGAGCAACGAGAACCTCCCACCTTATATATGTTTTCAGAATTTGCTGTGGAAGGGCCAAGTGTGGTAATAAAATTATTTTGACATTTGTTTCCCTGTCACTTGTCACTGGAAATTATTTCCTGCTCTAACTGCTTGATAAACATGGTGGCCCTGCTTTTGCACATTTTGACCTGCTGAAGTCTGATAATTATCAGATAGGAAGCCATTTGCAGCAAGAAATTAAATAAGTTTGCAGTATTTTCCTCACATATACTAATTACTGTTGAAAATTCACACAAGTGGCATGTTGCATCTCCGTTTTCCAGAGTCAAGGATTTCTGCTCCCCCCGAAGCGCTGCAGCTCCCGAGGCAGGAGGGGATGACCCCCCAGGAGCCACCCCTGCTGCCCCTTTACCTCCTGCTGCCGAGCCCAGCACGCGCCGGATGGATTTGACCCACTCCTCCATCTCGCTCTGGGAGCTGGCCATGAGCACACAGGGGTCCTGCCCCGCCCGGGGCTGCTCCCCGGCCACCCCTGCCAAAAACAATGGGGGTGCAGCGTTTGTGGGGAGCTCTGGAGCGTTCCTGCTGGGTCCTTTGGCTCCACAATTCCCTGCCAGCGTCTCCCGGGCTGCAAAGGAAGCAAAAGCTCTGCCATTTCACTCGAGGAAGGGAACAGAAATTGCGGCACTTTGCAGCTTGGCGAGGCTCCTTCTCCCCGTGGGCACCAACACGGGCCCTGCTGCGGCTCTGGGTGGGAGTGCTGAAAGCAAGAGGTTTGTTTCCACATGAAACAGCCCTGTGGGGACCTTGGAAAGAAGTGGGAGCCAAAGGACTGGGGGAAAGACTTGCAGGAGTGATTTTGAGTGCACAGTCCAGCCCAGCCCAGCAGCCTCACCTGGGATGATTTCAAAGATGAATTTCCCTCCTTCCTCAGGGTTGGTGGCCACCTCCTTGATGGTGCTCCCCTGGAGGGACAGGCAGCCCTAGGACAGAGCAGAGCAGGGGCTGAAAACACCCGTGTCCCACCTCTGAGGGACCACAACACAACCACAGAGTGGAATTCCTGCTCTCAAAAACAGTGCAGGAGTTATATTTTATATATTTTTATATATAGATAGCTAGCTAGATAAATATATATGTGTATATATATAGATATATAGAGATAGATATGTGTGTATATACATATAGATAGATATAAATATAGATAGATATAATATAGAGATATATTAGATAGATAGATAGATAGATAGATAGATAGATAGATAGATAGATAGATAGATAGATAGATAGATAGATAGATTGCATTTAGATCTACTAGAAGGACTTTTCAAACAATAAAGGGTGCTTAAATGCCATTTCTTCCCATAAAGTGATTCTCAGAATGACAAAACTGCTTCTTTTGCTCTTTCCTTTTTGTTTTGCCTTTTCTCCCTTCTCATGGGTGTTTTTAGCCCCTGTTGGGAGTGGGAGAAGAGAGAAACAAGGAGCTCTCGCAGAGCCCCCATCCCTTGGGCACCCAGTGCTGCACCAGCTGCCAGGGAAACAGTGGGGAACTGAGCCCTTCTCAGCTCTGTTCCTTGTCCTGGGAAACAGCAACACCTTTGGAGCTGCTGAGTGGTTTGGTTTTGCCCAGCACCCCAATTTTGGGCACGGGGGGATCCAGCCCCTGGCAGGGCCCGCAGACACCTGAAGAACTTCGGTGCACAGGTGAAGTTCCTGGTCAGGATCCTTCATCTCTGTTACTGCCCAGAGGCAGAAAACTCCTGTAATGCCCAACTCCAAACCCATCCCAAACCATTTCATGGAATCACAGAATTATGGGATGGTTTGGGGAGGAAGGGACCTCAAAGCCCATCCAGTGACACACCTGCCATGGGCAGGGACACCTCCCACCAGCCCAGGGTGCTCCAACCTGGCCTTGGGCACTCCCAGGGATGGGGCAGCCACAGCTTCTTTGGGAATTCCATCCCAGCCCCTCCCCACTCTCACAGGGAAGACTTAATTCCTAATATCCAACCTAAATCTGCTCTCTGTCAGTTTAAAGCCATTCCCCCTTGTCCTGTCACTCCAGGCAGGACAACAGTCTCTCTCCACCTTTCTCTCAGGCTCCCTTCAAGCACTGCAAGGCCACAGTTTGGTCCCCCTGAAGCTTCTCTTACCTAGGCTGAACAACTCCAGCCTAACCTTCCCAGCATGAGGGGGGCTCAGGACCAGCAAAGCCCAGTGGCCTTGGTGCCTAAAACTGTGGGAAACACTTTTGAGCCAATATTAATCTGAGTAAAGTGGAGAGCAGTTCTTGACTGGAAAGCTTTTCAGGTTCACAAAGCTTATAGATGCACATGCCCAGTTATAGGGGTCTTTTATGGCATTACTTAATTACCATAACTGGTGGTTACATCCAACCCAAGAGCCCCTCGCCCCTGGTACCACCCTGGTGCCATCCCCAGAACCTCCAAGGGTCCTGGGTCTTCTCTCTTATTGGGACCACAATATGGCTTATTATCCTAGTCCTGGTACATGTGTTCCAATCAAGATGTTCTGGCTGCTGTCTCACCCTTGGGACAGAAACCCAGGAATGTGGCACAAAGGTAAAAACTGTGGGCTGCTACCTCAAATGTGAGGAACTTATACGGCTGTATAAAAATCTACAGATACATAAAACCCTAAGGCATCACTCCCTACAACTCCCTGCCAGAAGGGGGGAGCTGGGGGAGGGTCGGGCTCTGCTCCCATCAACCAGCAACAGGACAAGAGGGCACAGCCTTGAGCTGTGCCAGGGGAGGGCTGGGTTGGAAATGGGGAAGGAATTCTTTCCAGAGAGAGTGATCAGGCACTGGAATGGGCTGCCCAGAGAGGGGGTGGATTCTCCATCCCTGGGGGTGTTTAAGATGAGCCTGGATGTGGCACTGAGTGCCCTGGGCTGGGAACCACAGGGGGGTTGGATCAAGGGTTGGACTTGATAATCTCAGAGGTCTCTTCCAACCCAGCTGATTCTGTGATTCCATGATTCCCCCCTTAAAGACTTGACCCAAAACTTCTCTCTCATCCTACCTGTGGTTTGGCATCATCCTCGTCCTTGTAGTAGAAGAGCTGCTGGCCCTTGAGCACGAAGTACCTGTGCTGCCAGTTCTTGACAATGGAGCGCTGCTTCTTGAGCCAGCCCAGCTTCAGGGGCCGCTCCAGGGCGCCCGTGGGATCCCCGCTCATCACGCTCCTGGATCGGGCTGCCAGGGAGACACAGGGGTGGGATGGGCTGCTGGGCACCCGCGGGAGGTGGGCACACAGGGGGGAAGGTGGGCACACGGGGGGCGAGATGCCAGCAGGGCGAGCAGCTCTCGGCCCCTCCGCCCTGCGCAGCAAAGCGGCTCTGGGGCTCAAAGGAAGTGGCTGCAGTATCTGCCAGTGTGTGCTTCCTTTTTCCTGCGTGGGAGTCTTTGTCTTGCAAGTGAGAAGAAAATCATTAGCACTTTTGGGGGGGGTTGGTTTAGGTTTTATTTATAAATGGCAATATGTGTTTTTTCATGCCCACCCCCGTGGCAGTGACAGAAAAGAGACCCGGCCTGGCTGGGAAAAACAGCTTGGAAGTTGCTCTGGGAGAACTTGGTGTTCCCAATGGGTCAGATCCCCCTGGAAAGTCTCCAAGAAGGGAAAAAGTGCCAGTGTGGGTTTCCCAGTGGGCAGAGCAGTGTCCCTGTCTCCTGTTTGCATCACACAGATGAGCCCCACTGGTACCAGGGACCAGGGGCATTGCCCTGTGGCATCTCTGAAAGCCTCTGTGACAGCAAATGCCTTGGGAGGGATCATTTCCAGAAAGGATTTTTGCCTCTGGACCAGGCACTGCAGCCCCTCAGTGCCAACCCAGCTGGGCAGGGTCAGCATTTACAGCTGCAGGGCAGAAATAATGCCACGACTCCAGGGGGGTTCAGCATCACGGGGGGGGTTCCTGTGGTTCTGCACCTCCCCTGCTAAAAGGGGCACCTGGATGGGCCCTGAGGATGTGGAGGGCTCAGATTTGGTCCCCTGAGACCTACAGGGGTTCCTGGCAGAGGGAATCCGGGCAGACACTGTGGGGTGGGGGCAGTCTCTGCCCCCAGATACTCATTCCTCCCCAGTCTGGTCAGTGGAGCAGGGAGATACCAGATGGGAGAACCCCGGAATGCTGGCCTGGAGCTGAGCACAAAGAACCTGAACACAGGAGAGAATTCCAAATATCTGTCATTGCCCTGGTGTTGGGGGCTGGGGACACCTCAGCCCTGTGCCAGGGGACACCTCAGCCCTGTGCCAGGGGCTGCCAGGGCACAGGCACCCACAGGCAGCTGTCTCAGGGGTGCTGCAGTCCGAGTGTGTCCCCACTTCCCCTTCCAAACTCCCCCCAGAGCAGGAATCCCCCCGTGTTTTCCCTCTGTCCTGGACAGGGCACCCCGAGCTGACCCCACATCGCAAACCTGTCACAGAGCACTGCAAATCACTGCCCCAGAAATCCCAGAAAGGGTTTAGAATCCCCAAAATCAGCCTTTAAAGTGCCATGAGGGGATACTGCACCCTCAGGGTGTGCTGCCCTGGGATGGCCCTGCAGAGGATGGGCTTGGACTGAAGGGACCTTCCAAAGGGAAAAATGCTGGTGCTGGGGATTATCCTGAGGAAAAACCCAAACGGGGTTTCCAAATTGCTCCTCCAGCTGTGGCAGCTTCTTTGCTCTTTGCCAAAGCCCCTGCATTGTGCAGGTCTCCTAAATATTGCTTATTGCCAGCGAGGAGCTCGGGAGCTCCTCCCTGTAAATCACATTCCTTCATGTCTTGTGGATGCTGCCAGTTCCGGGGGGTGAAGGGTTTTTGGGGAATGATCGTCAGGGGTGGAGCAGCACCGGGAGTGTGGAGCCTGCAGGGATTAAATCCACACCAGGGAAATTCAGGGATCTGCTCCATCCCCCTCCATGTCCAGCATTCCCCACAGAGCTCAGCCCAGCTGTGCTGCTATTCCAGCAGCTGATATTCCAGTATGGCGAGACTTGGAAGGAGAAATTTGGGGGTTTTATGAAAAATACAACAGTTTCCTACCCTTCATGGGAGATACAAAGCTCCCTCTAAGCCCAGCAGGGCTCTGTGGATGGAAAGGGATCACCCAGTGGATGCTGCTGCCCTGGGGTTCCTCCTGAGCTCAGCCTGGAGCTTAAATTGGCCCTTCTTGCTGAAAATCCCGTTCCTTCCCTCCCTCAGTGCAGCCTCTCTCGGGGCCATCAGCACTGAGGGCTCAGCGGGGTCCCTTTCCCTCAGGATCAGCCCATCCAGGCTCAAGGCACAGCCTTGGGCCTGGCTCAGCCCTGGCTTAGCCATGTTCATGCCCATACTGTGCTCATAGATGTGCCCTCACTATGCCCATACATGTGCCCATACTGTGCCCTTACATGTGCCCATATTGTGCTCATACATGTGCCCTTACATGTGCCCCTACTATACCCATACTATGCCCATAGCACGTGCCCATCCTGTGCCCATACATGTACTCATACTGTGCCCATACATGTGCCCATCCTGTGCCCCCGGGTGAACATGGGGCTGTATTTCCCTGTGCACAGGGCAGCTCTGTCTGGACTTTGGGTCCATTTAAAGCCAGGGGAGCAGTTTTGCTGTTTCTGTGCCCTCCCCACGAGGTGGCAGTGCCCAAACCCAGGGTGGGGGTGTGGGCAGTGCCCAGTCTGGGCTCAGCTTTGCACAAATATGGCCCTTCTGCCCCGGGCAAAGATTTCTGTGCTCGCAAAACCAGAAGCACCAAGGCTGTGGCTCCTCCTGCACGTTGCTGTGTCTGTGCCTTTTGTAGCTGCTGAGATGCCCAACTCAGAGGGTGATGCCCAGCTCAGGTGAGAGTCCCAGCTCAGGTGTGATGCCCGGTTCAGGTTCGATGCCCAGCTCAGGTGCAGTGCCCAGCTCAAAATTCCACGTGGGGTGGGCACCAAGCCCTTTCCGTGGCTCTGCCCAGCCTGGCCCTGCCCTTGCAGCCAACCCCTCGTGAGCACCTCCCTGAACACCCAGCCCTGCCCATCTCTGCACTCCCACGGGGCACCAAAGAGCCGATGTGTTGCCCCCAAAGCATTTCCTGTGGCAACCACCTCTAAGGTTGAACATTTCCTCCAAAACATCCTCAGTCTCCCTCAAGCCCTGGGCACCTCCAGCCCCATGTCCTGCTGCCCACTGCCCAAAAAGAGCAGCCCTGGCAAAGGTGACTTGCAGGAGGAACAGCAGAAGGTGCCACCCTGGTGCCCAACCCCTGCCCTGGGCAAGAGCCCTCCCTGCCCTGCAGGAGGGACAGTGTGGACCTGCAACAAAACCCAGAAGTGCCACGGAATGTCCCACAATGAAATCCCAATTGCACTGAAATAAAGAGCTCTGCAGTGCCCTCAGTGTGAGGAAGGAGCTGGTGCCCCATCCCAGGGGCTCCCAAAAGCTGCCTGTGCCAGGGCCAGGGCTGGGCACAGGAGGGGGAAGTGTCCCCAGGGCAGGAGGAGCCAGCGAGAGCAGGGACAACTCAGTCACAGTTACTGCACATGTTTGCAAAAATGACTTGGCATGACAGGGAAAGTCACAGCCAGCCTGGAGACACACACACCTCCTCATCCAACAGCAGCTGGAAGGTGCAGGGATTTCCTGGAGCACCAGGAATTTCATCACAAGCAGATTTTCTTGAAGAAATCAAGCAATTCCTGGTCCCAGACAAGCTCAAGCCTCTGCCCCACCTCCACCCTTCTGTCCCCAGCAGGCTCCGTGTCCCCTGGGCTTTTTCTCTGAGCTGCCCATTGACTTCACCCGCTGCTCCACAGCCCCTGGGCAAAAACCATGGGGCATCCTGGGAATGGGAGATGTCCAGGATGCTGCTGTGGGGATTTCTGTGCCCTCCTGGAGTTTCTGGGCCACCTGGGCTCTCATCCTGCCTGTCACTCTGTGTCACAGTCACAGCTGGGCCTTCATTTGGGGCTTTGAGGGGAGGGAAGGGTTTGGCCACTCCCAGAATGAGCAGAAATCCAGATTGCCTTTGCAGGAAAATCCAGGCAGGCCACCCTTGGAATCTGTCACGGTGAGAAGGAGGGAGAGCCTGGCAGAGACCAGTTGGGTCAAACCTGCCAGAGACCAACTGAGTCAAACCTGGCAGAGACCGGCTGGGTCAAACCTGGCTGAGATGACTGGGTAAACCTGGCAGAGACCACCTTGGTCAAACCTGGCAGAGACCGGCTGGGTCAAACCTCTGTGCGGGGAGAAATCCACCCTGTGCCTGGGCTGAGTTTTGGCACCAGTGGCAGCACCGTGGAGGTTCCTGGCCTCAGAGTGTGCTCCAGGCTGGTCCTGNAGCCCCACACTGCCAGGTCCCCCTGTCCCCCACCCCAGGGAGCCACAGCCCCAGCCCTGCCCCCCCCAGAGTCCCTTGGAGGGCAACTTTGCAAATCACATCTTGCAAATCATCTGCAAATCGTTTGCAAACCAGGCACTGCCTCCAAAGCACAGCTGAGGGCCAGTCCTTCCTTCAAGGGGCTGAAATCACAGCTGGGTTTAGCCACAGACAACCCATAGCCCCTGCCTTGCCCTGCCCTGCCCTGCCCTNTGCCCCACCTCCACCCTTCTGTCCCCAGCAGGCTCCGTGTCCCCTGGGCTTTTTCTCTGAGCTGCCCATTGACTTCACCCGCTGCTCCACAGCCCCTGGGCAAAAACCATGGGGCATCCTGGGAATGGGAGATGTCCAGGATGCTGCTGTGGGGATTTCTGTGCCCTCCTGGAGTTTCTGGGCCACCTGGGCTCTCATCCTGCCTGTCACTCTGTGTCACAGTCACAGCTGGGCCTTCATTTGGGGCTTTGAGGGGAGGGAAGGGTTTGGCCACTCCCAGAATGAGCAGAAATCCAGATTGCCTTTGCAGGAAAATCCAGGCAGGCCACCCTTGGAATCTGTCACGGTGAGAAGGAGGGAGAGCCTGGCAGCGACCAGTTGGGTCAAACCTGCCAGAGACCAACTGAGTCAAACCTGGCAGAGACCGGCTGGGTCAAACCTGGCTGAGATGACTGGGTAAACCTGGCAGAGACCACCTTGGTCAAACCTGGCAGAGACCGGCTGGGTCAAACCTCTGTGCGGGGAGAAATCCACCCTGTGCCTGGGCTGAGTTTTGGCACCAGTGGCAGCACCGTGGAGGTTCCTGGCCTCAGAGTGTGCTCCAGGCTGGTCCTGCACCCCTTCCTCAAGCTCATCATCCTCACCCCGAAGCCCCTCCCAGGCGCCTGACCCAAGACCAGGTCCTGCCACAGTATTTTGGCCTCAGAGCCCACACAGGGATCCCACACCCCTTCCCAAAGCGTTCCCAAGTGGTTCCCAGCTGGAGGTGGTGGGTGAGAGCCCTGCAGAGCCTGGGCAGAGGCGGGAGGTGGCTCAGGAAGTGCCAGGGAGAAGCCACGCCATGGCCATGGCACCCAGAGGGCTCCGTGAGAGGAAACTGGTGACGTGGAGCAGGCAAAGAGACCTGAGCAAGGGCGAGATTGTTTCCTCCGGCCAGTGCTGTCCCTCAGACTGCTCTGCTCCTCCTCGCCCCGTGCCTAACTCCCCCCAGACCTGGATTTTGCGGGAGCAGCAGCCCCACACTGCCCGGTCNGCCAGGTCCCCCTGTCCCCCACCCCAGGGAGCCACAGCCCCAGCCCTGCCCCCCCCAGAGTCCCTTGGAGGGCAACTTTGCAAATCACATCTTGCAAATCATCTGCAAATCGTTTGCAAACCAGGCACTGCCTCCAAAGCACAGCTGAGGGCCAGTCCTTCCTTCAAGGGGCTGAAATCACAGCTGGGTTTAGCCACAGACAACCCATAGCCCCTGCCTTGCCCTGCCCTGCCCTGCCCTGCCCACCAACCCCAACACCAAAGGCCACAAAGGTACCTATTTTTGCAGCATCCATTTTCAGGTTGAAATCCCAGTTCCGTGGCAGCTTGAGGGACATTTTGGGTCAAGCAGGGCTCTTTCTCTTTGTTCCTCCAAGGTGGGCTTGCTCAGGAGATGCTCTGCTGGTCCTGTGGGGATCCTGTGCCGGGGGCTGATCCCCCCCCGAAGAGCAACGTCTCGACAAGGCTTGATTTGCCAAGGAACTTCCTCCTCCTTCCGAGAGCGGCCGTGAACAACCCCATAAAAGTCCTTTCCTGCCCCGCTTTGCTGCACAGCTCTGGCTGCCCTGGCCACGCTCAGGTGATGCCTCCTGTGCCACCCCCAGTGCTCCCAGTTTGGGGGGCACAGAGCCCTGCCCAGCCTGCCCAGGACCTGCCCAGCTCCGCTCAGAGTGT
The DNA here is from genome assembly GCA_013400415.1 of Scytalopus superciliaris. Taxonomy (NCBI): domain Eukaryota; kingdom Metazoa; phylum Chordata; class Aves; order Passeriformes; family Rhinocryptidae; genus Scytalopus; species Scytalopus superciliaris. The sequence continues at coordinate 127,522 of VXBX01004719.1, read as the reverse complement.
TTGAGGAAGTGGGTCCCTCTGGGGCCCTTGGGGGACCGGGAGCTGCTCATGGGACACGGCCCAGCCCCGGATTTGGGACAGGTTGTGCCCAGAGCAAAGCAGAGCTGGCTGGGGCTCAGGGGGACTCTGGGGTGGGGGCTCTGCCTGGCCTGCCCTGCTTCCTGATGAACTGCTCAGTCCCCACAGCTCATTTGGGGTTTTACACCCACGTTGTGACAGTGTGGGCAGGATGGGGAGGAAATGGTGCAACTCTTGGAGGAGAGGCTCGTAGAACCATGGGTTGGGNCCTCCCCAGTATCCCATCCCAACCCACTCCCTGCCAGTTGAAATCCATTCAAGTGCCAGTTTAACCCCAAGTCTTTCAGCTGCCTCTGGGCTGGAGCTGAGGAGGGTCTGAGCCCCCCAGAGCTGCTGGTGGGACGGAGCTGGAGCTGCCAGGGTTGGGCAGGAGCCCTGGAATGGGTTGGGATGGAGGGACCTTAAAGATCATGCAGTTCCACTCCCCACCATGGGCACGGACACCTCCCACTATCCCAGGGTGCTCCCAAGCCCCATCCAACTTGGCCTTGGACACTCCCAGGGATGGAGCCACAGTTTCTCCAGACAAATGTAGCTGTGGACACACCAGGAGCTCTGGATCCAGCAAAATCCCTGCTCCCAACAGGGAGTGTGTCCTGTTTGGTGTGAGTTTTCCACCAGAGAACCGGCTGTGCATCCCCCCAGCAGCCTGGGCCGTGGCTGGAGAGAGCCGGGTGGGCACAGGAGGGTCGTCACAGACACCCAGAGGGAGCAGTGAGGGGGCTCCAAGCCCTGCCAGGAGCCCCCCAAGGCCTGGTGGAGGCTCCACCCCGTTTCCCCCATCCTGGGAAAGCCCAGAGCTGGTGGGGAGGGAAGTTGCCCTGAGCAGAAGCAGGAACAGAGACCAGGGGAGCGCAGGGGGATGAACAAGGACGTGCCCGCTGGTTCCTGGTGAGATTTCCAGCCCGGGGTCATGCTCAGGATTCTCCAAGCCACTTGCAAAGGCTCTTTTTCAGTCTTGTAGTAAAAACTGAGGTGAGAAAAGAGCTGGAGCCTGCACTGGGGGGCCCCCTGGGCTAATTGGGGTTAATCACAGCTGAAAATCCGCTTTGCTGCCTTGGGCAGTGCCTGGAACCAGCTCAGGCATCCCCAGCTCCCAGACTGAATGCCTAAAGCCCATGACACTGTGGAACAGCAGAGCAGAGAGCACAGGGAGACCACCCCAATACCCTGCCTGGCCCCCAGATTCCTCCATCAGCTCCAGTTCTGCCCTGCCTGAGCAGAGAGCCCTGAAGGAGCCCTGAATTAAGCACCAGGTTTCCCCTCTTATTATCTGCAGGAGCTCCAAGGGCTCATCCATTTTGATCCCCCTATTCCCTCCAGCCTGTTCTCTTTTTCCCAGGAGCCTGGAGCAGCCTTTCCCTGGATCAGCCTTCCCCAGCCTGCTGTATGAGCAGGATGTCACAAGAGCCCTTTCCCCTCCCCTAGAACGGAAACTGTTGTAGCCCCAAATCGTGACGCTCAGCCCAGGGCTGTGGTGACACCACAGAGCTCAGCCCTCCCTCACCCCCCAAAACAGCCCTTCCCTGCACCCCCAGAGCTCCTTCAGCTGCCTCTGGGTTTGGCAAAGGATGACACAGGGTTGATTTTTTTAATTAGCAATCAAGCTGGGCTGTTCCTGGGCTGGGTCAGGGAATCACAGAAGGGTTTGGGTGCAAAAGGACCTCAAAGATCATTGTGTTCCAGTCCTCATGGAACAGTTTGGGTTGGGAGGGACCTTAAACTCATCCAGTGCCACCCCCTGCCATGGGCAGGGACACCTCCCACTAGCCAAGGTTGCTCCAGCCTGGCCTTGGACACTCCCAGGAATGGGGGCAGCTTCTCTGGGAATCCCATCCCAGCCCCTCCCCATCCCCTCAGGGAAGAATCCCTTCCCAATATACCTAAACCTACCATGCCCCAGGGGAACTTTAAGAAGGGAAATAAGCCATAAAGTTGTTAATTTTGGTTTATATCCCTCTTCTGTCAGGATCTCACAGCAAATGTGTCCAGACAGGGGTCACACAGAGGCACCTTTGATTTGAGGCTCACAGTCTGTCTGGGGCACAGGGAATGTGCACTTTTCCACATCTGATGGAACTAAATTGGCCCTGGAAGGGGAGGAAGAGGGTGGGCTGTGCAGCTGAGGGGCTGACACAGAGCCCTGGGCTCCGTCAGCTGTGCCTGACTCACGGCACCGTCACAGTCCCGGCCCCGCTCCAGGAGCCTCCACAGCTTCCCGAGGCTTCCAGAGCCCCTTTCCCACCACATTTAACCTCAAGGAGTCATGGAAGGCCTGGAATTGCTTTGCAGGTCGCTGCACGTTGCATGGTGGGCTCAGGAGGCTCCTGCCTAAGTCGGTGTGATGTGCTGGAATTGGGGATCTGGGGCTTCGCAGGCACTTGGCACCAACATCCCCGAGAGCGGCGTGTGGTGCTGCTGCTGGAGGGTGAATTTGTCTGCAAGTGACCACATGGTGTGACAGGAAGCTGCAGAAGGGCTGCTGAGGGGCTGCTTGGGCTGAGCTGATAAGTCAGAAACAGTCAAAATAACACCAGAGCTAAAAATAGCATTTTTCTGGGTAAACAGAGGATTCTGCCCCGCCAAGCCCAGGCAAGGCAGGAGAAACGGGGAAAAGGGAGGAATAATTTATGCTGGGTGGAACTCCCAGTGGTTTTCCACATTCCCAGTGAAATCTCTGGGGTAAAAGCAGGTGATTTGCAGGGGCAGCAGTGCCAACACCTCCCTCACCAATGATCAAATGGGCCTGCATGATCCGACCCCAGGGTCGCTACAAATCCTGCTGGGAACGTGGTGTTTGTGCCCTTCATGCAGGACATGGATGGTCCAATCCTGCCCACCTGTCTTTGCCACAGCCAGGTCTGCTCCTGGGAAAATTCCTGAGGAAGGAAAGAATGAGGGAATGTGAGTTTGGAACAGACAGATCTGCTCTACAGAGCATGGAAAGGAGGTTTGGAGCATCCCACCAAAAAAAAACCCACTGCAGATAATGGAACTTATATTTATTTAACAGTAACATACAGTATATAAATAGGGTAAATACTTTAAAATATACAATATATCACATTGGAACATTCAGTCAAAGGAAGGCAACTCTACTTGTGCAGCTAAACCAGGATCCAAAAAACAATGCACAGAGAAAGAAGCCGATGGTGGGGACACGCCAGGGCTGGAGAGCAGGGCACACAAGGACTACAGGGGCACAGAGTGCCACTCAAGGGCTGGGCACGGAGGGGGGGACCCCTCTGTGACTGCCCTGTGCCCAGGAGGGGCTGTCTGGGTGCTGCCACACAGCTCTGCCCTGCTGCCACCACACAGGGCAGGAGCAGAGGGGGGATCCCACCCGAGCCAGGCTTGGGGGAGCTCACTGTGCACTCACTGGGAACAGGAGACATCCCCTGGGGAATGATTTCCCAGCCTGGGGCCAAGCTTTCGGTGGTGCTGTGGGCTCTGCAGCTCCACAGGGCACACAGGGCACCAGGAATGCCAGGGATCAGTGCCACTGCTGAGCCCCCCACCCCAAAGGATCTGTTTAACACGGGCTGGACATGCAGGACATGAGACGACTGCACAAACCAGCTTTGGAGCTTCCCTGAGCACTCCAGGCCAGGCTGGCCCTGCATACCGTCTGCAAACTCAGCTGGGATACAACCAGACATGGAGAAGCAAATTCTTGTCCCAGTGTGTCCAGTGCTTGTGTCCCAAACCCAGCCCAGCCATGCAGCTCAGCATGGGGATCAAACACATGTCCAACTCAAACCATCCCCTGGCAAACCCACCCATGGGTGTCCAGTGCCCTCCCCAGCACTGGCAGCCCCTCACAAGCCCCTTGCCAGCCTCGTGCCATCCCTTTATCCAACACTGTCACCTCCCTGTCTGTCCCAGTGACACCAGTGCAGAGGTGGCTCCCACCCTGCCCAGTCATGCCCTCAGAAGCTCCACACTGGCCAAATCCTGCTTGTCTCTTCCTCCCAGACACACATCCCAGCTGACCCAGGACCTCCCCTCGCTGCTCTGCTCTTCCTCTTTGTTTGGCACAAGCAGGAAGAACTTCCCCAGTGCTGGAGCCCACTGGGAACTAAAACTATGGTGCAACCTGAGCTCGAGCTCTGAGCTGGGGAAACTGCCCTTGAGCATCCCCACACCTCCTTCCCAGCCCTCCCCGGGATCTCTGGGACCTCTCTGCATCCAAACTGGAATTCTGGAGAGCTGCAGCACCACCAAGGCCCTGCAAGGCCCAAAGCAATGGAAAAGAGGGGCTCCATGTCCTGCTGCACATCCCTTGGCACCACAGTCACTCCCTCAGGGACAGCCAAGACCAGCAACAACAGCTCTTCATTTTCCCTCAGCAAGTTGTGGGTTCCCCATCCCTGGAATGTTCAGGATCAGGCTGGATGGGGCTTGGAGCCAGTGAAAGGTTCCCTGGCCACGGCAGGGGGTTGGAACAATTCCACCTTTAAGGCCCCTTCTAACCCAAAGCATGCCATGTTTCTCCAAATTCAACTTGCAAATGCTCTTAACAACCCCCATCTCCCTCCCTTCCTCCTCTGTGACTCCACCATTTCCACTCAGCTTAATGAACTTCCATGCAGGATACCGACCCTTTCCACTCAGCCTTCCCTTCGGGATCAGCAGGGGCTTGGAAGTTCAGCCTTTCCCTGAGGGAAGCAGGAATAAAGGCGAGCAGGGAAGCCACCCACAGGCAGTGCTGCTGCTGCTGCTGCTTCTCTCCCAGCCCGGGCAGCCTCTGAATGGAATCACTTTGCCCTCCAGTGCCCACACCCAGCACTTACACCCTCCAGAAAGGCCCAGACCTGCCTCAAACCAAGGCCTGCAGCAAAGCCTTGGCTCGGGTTTTGCCCCACTGATCACAGCTGAGGAGGTATAGAAGGGTCAGAGCAGATGAGCAGGAGACTAAAGACCCACTGGAAAGACTTTTTAATATAAACAGAGCACGCTTTTGGAATATTTATCAACACTGTCACTCCTGCCTGTGACCCAACAGTGCCCACAAGGGGTTTTGGCAGGCGTTGGCAAGCGCAGGGGAACCCTGAAAACCCTGAAAAGCATCAGCTGGTCCAACCCCACGGGGCAAAATTATCTCAGGGACTGCAAAAACACTCCACACCCATTCCCATGGATGCTCCTGGCAGGTGCCCCCACTTTGCCTCCCTGAACTCAGCCAAAATGTGATGCAACACAGCCCAAACATTCTCCCTGGGCAAAGCAAGGTGGAAGCACCTTCATTCTCCTCACCAGACTGCAAATGAAAGGCTTGGACCAATACTGTCTAAGCTGACAGAAAATAAACCCCTGCCTAGTTAAGCTGGGAAGGAACAGCCCAGCCCAGTCTCTGTGCACACCACTGGCATTCCCAATCCTGCCCTGGCCCAGAGCAGCAGCTCTGCCAGCACCACACTGAAAATGCTTTGTGGACACAGACCCTTCCTCTGTGCTTTCCACCAAATACCGGCATTTGCAGCACAGATTTCTGCCCTGGGGGGTCATGCCTGGGGGGATGAAGCAAAACCCACCCCAGAGCCCCACAGGGGGCAGAGGCTGGACCTGCTCAGGATGTTCACACACACACATGAGCTCTCCACATACTCAGGGTTAGAATACAGAGCCAGAATAGGGAGGAAAAACTCTGATTTTGGGGTATTTCTAGCTGGTTTACTTTCTGTCCATGCCAAGCCAGGTTGCAGCAGGTACAGGTCTCATCTAGAGGAGGGCTGTGCCTAAGTATGTGTCAGCAACTGCTTGGAAACATCATTAACTGTCCCTGTCACTCATCCCCCAGGTTAAAATAAGGTAAAGTTTCTCTCTCCCATGCACAAACTATGGAAAGGAGGAAAAGCAGAGTCACCTGGTGCTTGGGAACATTGCTTAAGGTGTAAATGGGGGTATTTTCACTATCTGAGCACAAAAAAAAAAGAAGAAAAATTTTACAATCTTTAGGGCTCTCATTTTTAAATAATAAAAAAGTATGACAAAATAAAGGAAAGTACTTCCATAAAACTTGCAGCTATTAAGTACAAACTATTTCTGACAAGATTCAGTGAGCAGAGCAGGACAGAAGCCTGCAGAGAAATGAACCCAGACTGAAATGCAACACAGACCATGGTAAATTCAGCAGCACGACATCTACAACTCAAGTAACAAACAGACATGATCCCTGAAAGAAAACAGAACTCCCAGCGGAGCCCCAGCAGAGCTGGAGCCCAACCTGCAACAAAACAGGCTGGAAACTGCTCCCCAAATTACCTAAAATATCCCAGTGTGGCATTTCCAGCCACTGGGAAATGGAAAAGTGTGGTTCTTGAAGGTTCTTTAATGGGGGAAAGCGAACCAAGTTATTTAAAGGTTGTTCTTACTTGGCAGGAATTACTCACTGCAGCTTCAGTGTCCTTTAAAACGTATTTACTCCAAGCAGTTTTGAAGCAATTTGAGCCTCCCACATTCCCACACCCAACTCCCAGTTCCTTGGCTCCCTGTCCCCAGTGTATTCCTGGAGTAATTCCTTACAAAAATCTGGTTTGCCAAAATATCAGCCACAAAGGGGAGAACATGAGAGGCACTGCAAAGACCAGCAGGGAGAGCAGCTGCAGTGCCTGGCTGGGCAGAGGAAACAGGGCTGGGTTAGTACAAGATCCTCTTCCAATCACCAGAGCCTGAGCAAGGAGATTCCCACAGCTTTCTGGGAGAACTCCCACTGCATTCCCAGGTACCACCAGAGAGAGGGATGGTCCCCAGAGCTGCCACCAGCCTGGCACAGCAGCCAGGGGAGGGCACGGAGTCACCTCCCTGCCAGCTCCACAACGCTCTGTATTCCCTGCAAAAACCCTCTCCCAGGAAAAGCTCAGCTCTGCTCAAACACCTCAGAGGCTCAGGACAGTCCCTGAGGACAATCCCACACTCCTGCTTCACCCAACAGTCCTTCCAAACTTTTACTCCTCCTCAGCTCCAAACCCAACATTTGCTCGTTTGAACCAAAGCTCTCTAAATATATTATTTAAAAAAAAAAATAAAAACCACAAATGCAAACATTTACCAAGAAAGGAAGAAAAGTTACAGTGAAATGAGGCCTTGTTATTGTCTTAGATGAGGCAAGCCAGGCCTTTCCCCCTGCAGGCCTGTCTGTGCCAGTCCTGTGCCACCCTCGTGGTGCCTACGCGTCCTCCAGGCTGCCCAGAATGCCCCTGTCCACCAAGTGTGCCTTGAGCGTGTTGAAGATGTGGAGCTGCTGGTCTGGCCTCAGGGTCAGGAACTGCTGGATGAGCTTGCTGGGGTTGGGGCCTCTGAAACACAAAAACACCGTTAGCAGGGAGCCCCAGGGTGGCATCACACCATGGTGACATCACACCACAGTGGCATCACACAACAGTGGCATCACACCACAGTGATATCACACCACAGTGATATCACACCAAGGTGACACCACACCATGGTGGCATCACGCCACGGTGATGTCACGCCACGGTGGCATCACACCAGTGACATCACACCACTGCAGCATCACACCACGGCAGCATCACACCACAGTGGCATCACGCCACGGTGACATCATGCCACGGTGACATCACAGTGATGTCACACCACAGCAGCATCACACCACGGTGACATCACACTACAGTGACATCACACCAGTGACATCGCAGCGAGCTGGGGGCTCAGAGCAGCCTCAGCAACAACCACACTGTCCATTCCTCCAGCAGCTCTGCACAGGGAGTTTAACTCCATTTGGGATGCAGAGACCTCGCAAGGCAGGGGGTGCTCAACCCTAACCACAAACCAACACCCCACATCCAGTCTGTTCAAAGAGGATTGTACATCCCATCAGCTGATGCTCCCCCTCAAAAATCAAAGCAGTTCCTCAGCTCCTTGAGATATCTTTTATGGACCTACAGGTTTTCTTCTGGGCTTGGCCACAGAATGCTTGATAATGCCACAAAATTAGATTTTTCCTGCTTGTTGGACTCTGGAAACCCCATCCAACACCCACAGGGAGGCAGGAGCAGGAGTTTCAGTGGGACTGGAATAAAGGGGAACAAGGGTTGTGTTTCCAGCTCCACATGACCCCACTAAAGGATCCTTCCCTTCCTCAAGCCTTTCCTCTGTGTCTTGCATTTTCAGATGCCAACCTAAGGGGGAAGGTGCCCCCCATTCCCAGCCTGCCCCTGCCCTGGGCCTGGCAGGGCCCCACAGACCTGATGAAGCTGGCGATGTACACGTTGACAAAGGTGGCCATCAGGTACTGGCAGTCAAAGCGGTCCATGATCCCTCCGTGCCCCGGGATGGTGTTGGCAAAGTCCTGAGCAAAGCAGAGGGATTGCACTGAGCAGCTCCAAACACCTGGCACTTGCTTTGTGACACTCACCCCTTTGCCTCAGTTCTTCCCAGAAGGCAAAGACAGGTCTAAGGAGAGATTTTCTTTCATCCCTCCCTGGTTTTAAGAGTTTGTCCTTTATGAAACTGCTGGTGCTGAGGGACAGAGAGGCTGAACTGTCACTCAGAGGGCAGGCAGGGCTGATGTTTGTCTCCTGCCACCCTGTCTTGCCTTCTGAGGCATCTTAACTGATCACAGCCTCTTCACAGATAAAACCAGCCCGTTGACATCAAGGGAAGCCTCAGATTGCAAAACTTCCTGGCTGGGTCTTCAAGATCTGCATCATAGCAGGGTTTAGAACAGCACAGTTGAAATTTTAAGGTGTCTTCCCACTCAGTCAAAAAATGCCCAGATCCTGCTCCAGCACCTGTGTCTGAACAGCCTCCCTCCCTTCCCTCCCTTCCCAGAGCACCCATCCTGCTGTTCCCTGGAGCACTGGGCCTGCTCTGAGGGGCAGGAACCACTCAGTGCTCCCTTCCCGAGGGGGAAATGCCCCTCACCACCCTCACCTTGATTTTGAAGGCCCTCTTGAACCCACTGGCAAAGAAGCCCCCGAAGGGACCAATGAGGGAGGCGAAGGTGGAGAGGGCGATGCTGTGGATTTGGAAGGGATACATCCGGACTGTCTTCTGCAGGGAAAACACAGCAGAGAGGCATTTTCACTGAGAGCAGCCCTGTCCAGCCCTGCCCCTCCCTCTCTGCTCCCCAGGCTGTAGCTCAGTTGGTTTTCAAGCAGGTTAAAGCCCCACCAGACCTGGGACAACTCCGTGGGGCTGTCAACCAGCACAAGCCACCACCCCATTCCCCCTTTGCTCTGGATGTACCATCACACCCCACCGAAATAAAGCCCTGCCCTCCTTTTCTGGGGCTCCTACCCCAATAAATAAGGTGTGATAAAGGGGGACAGTCATACCCAGTCCACCACAGACTGCAGCACCAAGGGGATGTTGTACTCCTGCAGCTGGAAGAGCTCGGAGGGCTCACAGTCCACCGTGAAGCTGTTGGTGTCGTTGTTGAACTCCACAGGGCAGGTGAAGCAGCGATACCCAGACATCACATAGGACAGCTCCAAGGACACACAAGGGGACACAAGGCAAGGAAGACAGCATTAATATTTTCCTGAGGGATTGTGGCAGGGCTGATCCCCTGGGAAAAGGCCACACAAGGAGAGGAGGGAGCCACGCTCCAGCTTCCCTAAGGGGATTACTGTCCTGAGCAGAAATAATTGGCTAAAGGCAGAGCAAGAGCATGTGTTGAGCAAGGAGGGACCAGGGTTGGGCCAGGCTGCACCCCAGGGCTGAGGGGACAGCAACAGCAGCCAGAGATGGTCATAAAGTAGGTCAGAACACTCCAAGAGTGCAGAATTCCCCACACAGCCCTTGAAATGATGCACAGCACCCACTCAGCAGGCGCAGAGGGAAATCCCCTCTGCAATGAACATGTCACGGGGTTTATCAGGGAATAAAACCTTTCTCCAGTGTCTGCACACAGCCATGGACCAGCTCAGACCCTGGTCAGCAAGGAAAGGTGAAGGCTCTGACAAGAGCTGACAGAGATTAAAGCCTGACTGCACTTTTTAGACACCCCGTGAAGTAAAAACCTCAGTGAAACAAGCACCAACTTACCAGCCATCCAAACAAAACAGTGGAAAAGAATCCTCCAATAAAACCCTCCCAGGTCTTCTTTGGGGAGAGCTGCCCAAGAGAGGGAGAGAAAGGGAAGGTCATTATTTACACACCTCTGCAGCCCTTCCTCACTTGGGAATTGCTGAGGCCAACACAGACTGGTGCCACCACCCACAGACAAGAGCTGGGCCAGATGCTGACACCAACATCTCAGTCTGAAATGGTCCCTCCACCCACAGCTGATCTTAAAGTCCTTTCCAGCCTAAATATTTCATTTCAGAGCCTCCCAGAGCAGCAGGCCATAAACCAGGAGCTGAGGGCACAGAGGGGCAAGGCCCACAGGAGCCCAAACCCGTGTTTGGTGCCGAGGAATGTCACAGACCTTGATGAGCGGCGTGCGGCCGAAGAAGAACCCGAACATGTAGGCCATGATGTCATTGCAGATGACACAGGAAATGGGCACGATGAACCTACAGGGGAGAGAGAGAAAATCATTGGCAAGTGCCAAGAGCAGCCAGCTCCAAGGCTTGAGGAGCAGCTGCCACCACAAGGTGCTCTGAAGGGCCACCACATCAACATCTCCTCCTCCAAGGTAACACAAGGAGCAGCCACTTGGAGCTCCAAGGGAAATCTGGGGGCTCCTCTAATGCTCTGGACTGAGAAGTGGGTTGCGTGCCCAGAATGACTTATTTTAGGCACATTTTATTTAGCTGTTGGACACCCACCCCCCTGCCCCACTTCAGTGTGAGCAGGAGGCTCCCTGAGCCCTCTGTGACACACAGAAGAACATGCAACCTTCAAGTGGCCCAAATGAATTCCTGGCCCTGCTGGTTTTGGCAGGACCACCCCAGGGGCTTTCCCTGTGCCCAGCAGCTGGAGGGAGCTGGGAAGCTCCACCTCCTTCCTTCCCCAGCACTGCCTTTACCACCTGATGCCCCAAATCCAGTAGCACTTTCCCATCCATTGGAAGAAAAAGCATCACCCCAGGCCTGACACCACCTGAAAAGTCCCTACACCCCACAGGTGTTGTCAGATGCTTCTTTACAACATCTCTCTGTGCCTCAAGTGGCACAAAGCAAGTCCTAAGACACTGAGGCATCACTCAAGGTTTGGCTGTTCTGTTCTGGACAGGCAGCACGTTCTCCTTGGCCATTTGCTTTTGCAGAAGAACAGTTTTGACTCCAAACTGAGTATTAAGGTTAAAGAAAAAGATTAGACATCAGGAAGAAATGAGGAGCTGGCACAGCACTGGCACAGGGTGCCCAGAGAAGCTGTGGCTGCCCCATCCCTGGAAGTGCTCCAGGCCAGGTTGGACAGGGCTTGGAGCAGCCTGGGATGGTGGAAGGTGCTCGTGGCAGGAGGTGGAATGAGATAAAATTTCAGGCCCCTCCCAATCCAAACCAGTGTGGGATTCTGTGCTTTAGACCCTGATTTGGTGCAGGTGCCCCCCATGCTGAGCTGTCTCCAGATCATTCCTCATTTATCCCCAACTCCCCTGGCTGGTTAATTCATTGCCTTAAAAGAAAACCTGCCCCAGTGGAAGGTGTCCCCGCCCATGGAACTGGGGGAGCTTTAATGCCCCTTTCAACCCAAACCAGCCTGGGATTGTATGAAAACACAGCCAGTCATTCCAGGCTGCAGAAATCAGAGCCCTCAGAAGGCAAACTCACCAGATCATTCCCTCAAAGAGGTTGTGGATGATGAGGTGGGACTGGGTGACCACGATGAGCAACGTCACGTGGGTCCATCCGAACTGCAGGAGAAGACAGGGTGGCCTGGAGTGCAGCCTGCCCAAGGACACTGCCCTGCTGGGGGGGCAGCTCACAGAGAGCAGGGCACAGCACTTCAGGGACAAGCTGTGACCTTCCCTGGGAACTGCTGCTAGAGCAAACACCCTCTAACCCAACCCCACCCCACCCCCTCGCTCAGCTCTGTGTCAGACTGACAGACATCCAAGCTGCATCCCTGTGAGCTGGATATTCTGGGAAGCAAAACTAACTGTGACAATGGTGAGACACGAGAAACACCTCACTGGTGTTTGGGAAGAGGGGGACAAAGCCAGTGTGCCCTCAGGGCCAGACTCAAGGACCTTTGTGCAGCCTTCCCAGTTTCTTAAGAGCATCCACACGTGCAGAGGGAAGGGAATACAAGTTTGGAGGGGAATTCTGTCAGTCAGCTTCCCAAACATCCAGCCTGCTCACAGTCACTGTGCCATGGCAGGACACACCCAGCACAGCATCTGCTGACACACAGACCTGCACACAACACTTCAAACAGCCTCAGTTACCCACCCTGAGCCCAACTGGGGCAGCCAGGCTGAGTTTAACCCACCAGCTCCTGAGTTTAACTCACCAGCTCCTGAGTTTAACCTTAACAGCCCTGAGTTTAACAATTTAACCTACCAGTCTCTGAATTTAACCCTTCCAGACCCTGACTTTAACCTTCCATGCCCTAAACTTAACCTACCAGCCCCTGAACTTAAGAATTTAACCAGCCCCTGAATTTAACCTTTCCAGGCTCTGCATTTAACCCACCAGACCCTGAATTTAAGAATTTAACCTTCCAGTCCCTGAAATTAACCTTGGCAGCCTCTGAATTTAACCCACCAGGACCTGAATTTAACCTTTCCAGGCCTTGAATTTAAGCCACCAATCCCTTAATTTAACCCACCAGGCCCTGAGTTCAAGAATTCACCCCAGCAGCCCCTGATTTTAACTTACCATGTAGAACTGGAGGCGATAGTGTTTCTTCACCAGGCTCAAGACAAACATGCAGAAACCTGAGGGGAGACAGAGAGAAAGTCAAAGGTGGGGATGCACCTTCAACAGCCAGATATAATTGTGCACCCTGACATTGCACAGCTGCTCAGGACTTTACCTGAATAAAGGAAGGATGCTGAGTAGGGAAAAGCATTATTTTGGAAGTTGCCTACAAGTGCCACTTGGAGAGATGAACAACCTGGTTGTCCCATAAAGATCATGGAGCTTTTTCCCCCACTCAAGAGATCTGCCACCACTACTCTCCCCCTGCAGCCAAGTTACAGCATGTCCCAGTTCCAGCTGCCAGGACCAGCCTATCACTGTGTGGGTGTCACCAAAACTGTGCATTCTACACCTTCTGTGCCATTTCTGAGGGGCTGTCACTGATGGATCGTTGGCAGCAGCTCCCCAGGGCACCCCTGACCCCTCAGGGCACAAAGGGGGGTGTTAAAGAGCCCTGTGGGACAGGGGAGTGTTTCTGTCTGCACACCAGTGACTAGGCTGGGAGAACTCCCCTCTGGGGAGGCATCAGCACCTTCACACCCACCTGAGGGGTCATCTCTGCTCTTGGGCCACCAAGGATTCCAAAATATCCCAGGACTCACAGAGTGAATCCCCCACTGTGGAACTCCCCACCGTGGGGGAGGGGCTGGGCATTCCCACCTGACCCTGAGCATATTTAATCTTGGGGTTTGGGACTTCTGGTACCACTGGTGGGACCCAGAGGGGGACCAGAACCTCACCAGGACTGCACTGCCACTCTCACCAACTCTGTGCTCATCACCCTCCCCAACAGGTTTCCTTTCCTTTCACTCTGCCCTCAGGGGGCCCACGTGGGGCTCAGCACAGGGGCCAATGAACACCACTCTGTCTGTGCCCCAGGGGGCTGGGTTAGACATCTGTTTTTGTGGGTTAAACCCAACTTTTCTCTGTATCATTGTATTTATTGTGGTATTTTTTAGTAAATTGTAACTCTGACTTGCAATCTCTCTTGAGCCAGGCTCATTTCTGCCCCTGGTTTACCTTTAACCAGCACAGAGCATCACTGATATGGGTTGCTATGGATACTACAGTGCTCACAGCACTGAGGGTAACAGTAACTCAAGATTTCCCTGCCAGGAAGAAGCTCAGAGCTGTGTCTGTACCTGTCAGGTAGAGGGCAAAGGAAATGAAACGGTGGTATTTGCTGAGAATCCGCAGGGGCTCCTCCCTCTGCACCAGCGTGAAGAAATAATCTGTCACAGTCTCACCATAGAAGAAATAGTTCACACAGAGCAGGAAGTACCTGTGGAGGACGTGGATCCTAGTTAGCAGGAACCCTGAAAGGCTCCTGGAAAAACACAGGGAGCAGCTGATCCCTGAGGATCATCCCCCTGGGACACTGCCTGGCTTTCTCCAGGTGACAGCCTGAACTTTGTCTCCTCCAGTTTGGAAACATCCCCTGCATTCCAAGGAGTGGGTGCATCTCTCAGCTCTGCTCTGGGATGGACCACAGCTGGGCTTTGGCTTTGGCCTTGATGCACAAAGACCCTGCCTTTAGGCTGGTCTCTGCCTCCCAGAATCCCCCATCCTCTGCCTCCCAGAATCCCCTATCCTGTACCTCCCAGAATCCCCCATCCTGTGCTTCCCAAAAGCACCCCCCAGTGCATCCTGAAAGCCCCACTCCTGCCCTCTCCCCAGCCCTTATGTAGTGCCAGGACAAAAGGGAATGGTTTCCCACTGCCAGAGGGACATTGGGAAGGAATTCTTGGCTGTAAGGGTGGGGAGGGGCTGAGATGGAATTCCCAGAGAAGCTGTGGCTGCCCCATCCCTGGGAGGGTCCAAGGCCAGGTTGAAGCCACCTGGGCTAGTGGGAGGTGTCCCTGCCCATGGCAGGGGGTGGAATGAGATGGTCTTTGAGGTCCCTTCCAACCCACACCATTCTGGGATGCTGGGATTCTCCATGCCCAAGGTCAGCCCTGTCTCACAGCCACCTCAAAGCTCCCCTCCCACCCCAGCCACTGTGACTCCTGTCAGTGCTGCCCCTGCACAGATCCCAGGATTCCCATCTCTGCACTTCCAACACCCACAGGACAAACTTCACCATGTGGGCTCTCCCAAAACACTGATCTGCCAGGGCTCCTGGGGCCCTTCCCTCTGGCTGTCCCTGCTGTCTGTCCCACAGGCCTGGCAGGGGAGCAGCCCCTCACTCACCAGCTGAGTGTCCTGAACCAGGGCAGGTCATACGAGTGGTACACATTGTAGCCAATAGTGATGATCTCGTGGAAACATTTGATCTGGACACACATCACCTGCACAGGAAGACATCCAGAGCTGTAATCCATGCTGATTAAACATCTCCTTCCCCAAGGAGACAAAAAACACCCACGTGCAGAGCCAAAGGTACTTCAGCAGCTGGAGGAGTCTCCTAATGCCACATGGGAATCTCACCAGGCTGGTTTCACACACACCCCCCCTTCCTTTCCTCTACAGGAGGTTTCCAACAACCTCCTGCACTGGTTCCAACTGCAGCCAAATGCTGACCAGCAGATTCCTGCCAGGTTCCCTCCATGGAGAGAGAAATCCAGCAAGATGAACAAAGACCTCTAAAACATGAGGCTCTGAGAGTGCCACCCCAGCAATGGTCCCAGTAACCTTCCCACCATGGCTGTGATCATCAGGACCCTTCTCTGGAGCACTTACTATTGTCATTAAGACCATGGGCCCCAAGTAAATGATGATGAAGAAGAAGGTGATCATTGCCAGAGTGAGGATGCCTCTCACCCACCAGTTCTTCCATCTGGGCCAGAGAGAAGGGAAGACATTAGAGGTAAGTCAAAACAGAGCCAGGCAGCCCCACAGCACTTCTGCTCTCTGCGTGCCACAGGAAGGAAACTGAGCCCTGGAAACCTCAAGTTTCCTCTCAGAGCTGCAGAGAGACCTCGATCTGCTGACAAAGGCCTGGCTGCAGCAGCTGCAAGGCCTCAGTTCAGCCCTACCAACTGCACACAGCACAGAGAGGTGCTGGGCACCTCCAAGGGCACTGAGATGGGTCAGGAGGGTGTCTGTTCCTGGTCTGACAAAGGTTTCCCACACCCTGGACAAGCTGCAAGGTAAGTTTAAACAAAATTGGGACCACTGCCCTTCTCTGCATCCCTTTCCAAGAGCAGAGATGGGCTCTGAGGGGTTGCACCCTCAGGACTGTCCTGCCTTAACCCTGTCCCATCCTCACAGCACGGCCAGCAGAGACACCTTCTCCTGTGACATAGAGATCCTTTCCCCCCAGGCAGTTAATACATCCCCCAGCCTGTTGATACATCCTGTCCTTCTCAGCACCCTTTCTCCTGCATTCCTGCACAGTCAGTCACACTGGTGGTTAAAAACCTTTGCTGAGGGCTCTGAAAGCCACACACAGCCCCTTTGCTCTGTCCCACCCAGGCCCCTTCACCTGCCAGGCCCCAGAGAGACCCTCCTCTCCCACCCACAGCAGCCCTGCTCTCCCTGCTGCTTCCCGAGGCCTTGGAGGCAGCAAAAGAGCTGGAGAGCTGCTCCTTCCACTTCCAGCAGCTCCCAAAGTGCTGCTGGGCAGGAGGGCACAGGGAACATGCAGGGCCCTGGCAGAGGAAGGGGACGATGCAGGGCCCTGGAAGAGGAGGGGGAGGATGCCCAGGGAGTGTTACCTTGAGGACAGGTTGGACAGAGCTCTGTTCAGGACCTCCGGGGTGTCATCCGATGTCGGCACCGCGGATGAGCCTCCGAACTCGGACCTGCTCTCGCTGTCTGATGCTGTCTCTCCATCCAGCCTGTTCTCAGACTCTGACTCCTGCCACGGAAAGAGAGACAAAGAGCTTTACCAGCCACACTCCCTGAAGGAACTCAGGGCAGCCCACTGGCTGTACCACTCACCACCACTCAGGGAGAGAGGAGGACAAAATACTCTGGGTATTACACAGGGTTAAAGCCACCAGAAACATCCTCGAGTGTTTCAGGTGACACCCATGGTGGGTTGGATGCCCCTCAGTCTCAGCAGCAGCCACAGAAAAGGGTGTGTTCCCTCTGCAGATCTGAAGAAGCCTCCCAGTTGATTAATGAGGATCTCCAAGTGATCCAGGGACAGGGCCTTGTTAGCAGGAATTTTCACAAGGTCTCCCAATCCCCAGGCTGATCTCGAAGAATGTAACACTGCCCAAATTAGCCAGGAAGAAAGGCCTCCAAGCAGACAAGCTCAAGGATTCCAGACAGGCTTCTCAAGTGCTGCCTACTAAAAATAACACTGAGCCCATCCCCAGGCAGTTGAGGAGGAAGAGCCAGGCTTATCACCCAGGCCCAGCCATCCCCTCTGGCCACAGGAGACACTCGTGCCTTCCCTGCCCCTTGGACTGCTCCTGCACCTCACCCCGAGCAAAGTCTGCCTTCAGGGGGAAATAAACGCAGGTGGGGCAGGTCACTGAAGGCTCTGCAACAGGCCAGGGCTGGGGAAAGGCTTCCAAGTGGGTCCTGTGCTTCTTCCCAGTGGCAGTTTTCTCTCCAACCCAGCTCCTGAAGAGAGGGCAAATCCAAACTTAAGCACTCTGCCCCCGTTCCAGCAGCACAGCTTCATCCTGCTCCTTGGAGCAAGGAAGGAAAGGGCCACTCCCCGGGAACGTTCCGGCCCAGCAGAGCCCAGGCACGGGAACCTCCCGGAACAGGGAGAATGTTCGCAGGAAAGGCACAGGGGGAGCTGAGCTGACAAACCCTGGGAGCTGGAAACAAAGTCACCTCCATCCCTTTGGGGTCCCAGCTCTGTTATCACAGTGACTCCATCCCTTTGGGGTCCCAGCTCTGTTATCACAGTGACTCCATCCCTTTGGGGTCCCAGCCCTGGAAACAAAGAGACTCCATCCCTTTGGGGTCCCAGCCCTGGAGACAAAGTGACTCCATCCCTTTGGGGTCCCATGCACAGGGAGAGTGACCCCCCCAAAGCAATCCCATGCTGGGACTGGCCTGGTGTAATTTGAGGTTTGGGGTTTTTGCAGTTCAGTGGAGCAGGAAGGGCTGGAACAGCTCCCTTATTTAAAGCAGGAAAAGATAATTACTGCCCAAGCTGAACGTGTCAATGGCTGCAGGCCAGGCTCTTAAATCAGACAAGGCCAGGTGGAGGCAACTAAAAATACAACAGTGATGTCAAAGATTACTCCCAGGGACAGCAGAGCTCTGGCCACTGCCCCAGCAGCACCAGTAGCACCCAGTGGCACCCACTGGCAGCTCTTCCTCACCTCCCTCCACGCTCCTTCTTTCCATTCCCACTGACCGGGAAGGAAGAGCTTGGGTTTGCCCCCCTGTGGGTCTGGAGAGCTGGCAGTGAAATGCAACTTGGCCTTTTTTCAGCTGCTTTTTAAGTGACTTGTAAAATCCACTCTGCCCTCTGGTCTCAGAGATTTAGAGCCATTTAGCTGGGAACTCAAATCCATAAGGCAGCTGCAAATGGCAGCATGCAGAGACTGGGAATGATAAAACTCTCTGCTGACCACGAGTTTGGCACCTTAGAGTCAGGTTTTGGGAAATCACTGCACAGTATTTAGTTGCAGTCTACATTCCCATTGAAATGCCTTCTCCATGCTTCCTCCAATAAAAGGATTCCCTGCAGAATTCCCCCAGGAGCAATGGAAATGGCTCCAGCCTGACCAAAAATCAGTGTCTCCTCTGCACAGGCTAAACCCAAACCTGCAGAGTCCTCCTACAGTCCCCTCCCCTCACACAAGTCATATCCCAGTCCCTGCCATGCCCTGATCCCTGCCATGTCCCGATCCCTTCCACATCCTGATCCCTTCCACATCCTGATCCCTGCCCTGTCCTGGTTCCTGCTACATCCTGATCCCTCCTATATCCTGATCCCTGTCATATCCCGATCACTGCCATGTCTTGATCCTTGCCATGTCCTAATACCTGCCATGCCCTGATCCCTGCCACATCCTGATCCCTCCCATATCCCAATCCCTGCCATGCCCTGATCCCTGTCATGTCCCAATCCCTGTCATACCCTGACCCCTTTCACATCCCAATCCCTGCCATAATTCCCTGCCCCAAGCTGAAGCCAGGGACACTGCAGGTAAATCCCTGCAAACCCCACCCCCAGGCACCTGAGCCAAACCAACCCTGGTGCTGCAGAGTTTTGGTCTCCCAGAGCAGGAGCAAAGCCAGCCCAGCTGGGCCCAACCTCATCCCCAGCACTAGAATAGCAGAGGGGGAGCAACAAACATGCAACACCCGACAAATCCTGCCAGGTTATTCCCAGGGACAACAGCAAGAGGTTTGTCACAATAAAGGGACCTTGTCAGGGTTCAACATGAAATGCAGGACTCGCTCCTGCCCTGTCTTCCTTGCTCAGGTTAAGCCTGATGGGAGGTGGAAGAAAACAATTCCCCCGTTGGAAGAAACCCCCAGGCAAAGTGAGGGATAACAGGCATTTAAACATCTTCACCAAAAACAACCAAGCAGCACCAGAATCTCTTCTCCCTGCTGAGATCCCTCTGAGTCAGAGCATTAACATTATATAGGACACAGTGCCAGATATAGGCTACCCAGAGCACTCAGTAATTGACACTATTTTTATACTTTTCATGCAAATTGCCCCCATCAGCCTACAAATCACCACTTCAGGCAGCTGAAGGGATGCTAAATAACTTGCTTAAGCCCAACATCCTGGGCTGGGCTTAACCCAGCGGTGGCACTGCCCTGGTGACACCCTCCTGCCCACTGCTCCGTGTGAGCCAGACAGGGCCCTGTGCCCAGGGCTGCCCCTGGGCTGGCACTGCTGTTTAAGCTCATTCCAGTCAGTGCTGCCCTGTGACTGCCCAGGGCAGGGCTGGGCAGAGCCCCAGCCTGCAAACAGTGCCCTGCAGAGCCAGGACTCACAGGGGACCAGGGTCTAATACATGGTATTTTGTCACCAATTCAGCTGCTCCCCTAAAAAACAGCAGCTTTTTCATGTTGTTTTTCATGCTGTTCCCTCCTGTTCCTGTCCTTGGAACAAAAGCCTGGAGACTTGCAGAGAGTTACCTCAAAAATGTGATTTGTCTCCTTTCCCAGCCACTGGACTGTTCCCTTTCCCACACTCCCTCCTTCACCCCTCCATGGAACTTTTTCCTGCCTTTTTTTCACTGCTGTTTTAGGTTCTACCTAAAACCAAAGCTCTTCAGCCCCAGGCTGAGCCTCCCAAACACCTGATCACACCTGAACCAAGGGGGACTCTGAGGCACCAACTCACACAGCACGACACTGGTGCCTAAAATCTGCAATCCCACTGAAGCAGAAGCTGCCCAGACACCTCCCAGCAATCCCAGTGCTTCCCATGCTGCTCCTGCAGGCACGGAGCTGTCTCCAGCTGAATTTATTCCATATTCTCTTACCACAGCTCTCCCTCACTGGTTTTTCCCGTTAGTTCCTGATATTCCCTCTGTTCTCCTCCTGGTCAGGAGGGCAGAGATCCCAGGATGCCAGAAATCCATGTCAGAATTCCCAGGACATCTGACATCTATGGCAGAGCTCCCAGGACATCAGACATCCATGTCAGAGCCCCCAGGATGTCAGCCATTCATGTCAGAGCCCCCAGAATATCAAACATCCATGTCAGAACTCCCAGGATATCAAACATCCATCTCACAGCTCCCAGGATGTCAGACACACAGGATGCAGAGCTGGGAAACAATTAAAACCCCTCAGTAAGAGCAAAGCAAACTTTTCCCTCTGCTTCCCTTGGGATCTGGCTTTATTTTTCCATTTATTCTGCAGGGCAAGCATCAAATCTATTAAAACACAATCAGCAGCTTTTACTGGCTTTTGGTACCAACATGGAGTTGCTAAATTGAAGGAGGGTTTTTTTGGCAAGCTCAGGGCTCCTTCCTTAATTGATCATCTCAGCATTGAAGGTTTCTTACCGAATTAAGGGCGAAAGGAATGCAGGAATAAAAACAAGATTACAATGTCCATTTTACCTTAATCCATTGATTTCTACACAAGTCATGAGGAGAGGGAAGAGTAAAACCCCAAATCTCTGCAAGGAATGTTTCTCCTGGTGAACCACAGCAAAAACCAGGTACCTGCTCACTTTTTGCATTTACGAAGCAGCAGGTCCAAGGAACATTTGCCAACAAATATTTTGTCACCCTGAAGAGACACACAGAGAAATGAGTTGTCCGAGCTTGCCTTAAACAACTCAACTCCTTGCGTGGCACGAAATTGGTGCTCACATTTCACTGGTTCTCTCACAGCAGAAGCTCAGGTTTTTTACCCAGATATCCATGACATCATCTCAGTTGTCATAGAAACGAGCCAGCTCTCTCCCTGCCAAAAATCTGCCCAACACAGAGCCACAGTTAAGTATTCAACACTGCCAGATTAAATTAGTGCAAGAAATGCCATTATTTAGGCACCTTCCTCGGAGCCAGGAGCAGGTTTATTTAGACTTCCTGCCAGATTTTAACAAAAGGCTGTGACGGAAAATGTTAATGCAAAATAAATGCTGAAGGGAGAGATAAAGTTGCTTTTTCAGGCAATAAAAGTGACAGCTGGAACAAAAGGGACCGGCTGTACCAAAGCCTCTGCTATTCTCACCTCCGAGCACATTGGCAGGATCAAAGCCAACGTAATTAGTTTAATGACTACAAACCCTCAGAAGGGGGTTTAATTCCTACATGCAGGAACACTGCTGTTCCTCCCTCCCCTTCCCCCTGCCTTCACCTGCCCATCTCCCACCTCACCAGGGTGAGATCCAGGTGAAAAACCATCCCATTACTCCCAAATCACAGGATATTCCCTTTTAGAGGTCGACAGCTCAGGAGGGTGAAACAAGAGAGAAGTTTGGAAGGAAGAATCAAACAGTCACAGCCATCCAGGTTTGATTTGTCCTGAGGTCCCCAAAATACAGGGGGTTTTTTGCTGGGGAAAGTGCTTGAACTTCTTGGGCTGGGAGGGAGGTTTCCTGCAGTAAAACGAAATTCAAACTTCTCATGTCCCACACTAAGTTGGGCATCCAGTGCTCACTGTGAGATCTGTTGTCTCAAAAAGCCCCAACAAAGCTCAGGTTTCTTTTATGTTGACAAAAGGGCTCCCTCCCCCATCCCAAAATAACCATATTCCCGTGGAAAGCACGCAATGGAAATTAGGCCATGCCTGAGGAGGGAGAGCTCTAGCTGATGACATCACAGAAAGCAGGAATGTTTGTACAGTGGCTGAAAGGGCAAAGAAAACTCATCCCGTGCTCCCAAAGCTCGGGGGGGTGTTTGGACAGCCCGTGCCCATCCCTCGGCAGGGGGATGGGCTCACAATGCACCCAGCACACCCACAGCCTGGGACAGGAGCCCGAATTCCATCAGCACAGCTGAGCCATGGGAAGCCCCAACATCCCTGTGATTGGGCAGGACTCACCTCCTGCCTCGCCCAGCCCAGGGTCTGGGACCCCAGGGACCCCAGGAGGGCAGTGCAGCAGACACAGAGCAGCACAGGAACAGCTCTGTGCTTCTGGCACCCCCCAGGATCTCCTCCTGCTAAGAAGGGACATGCCTCTCCCTCTGAACACGTTTTGGAGAGAGGCTCCTGCATTTAACCAGCACCCCTGTGGCTCTCCTGGCCTTTCCAAACTGCTGCTCTGCCCCTCCTGCAGACACAGAAACACAGCCAGGAAAGGGAAAGCAAAGCTCCACGAGCCTCTGGGAGTTGGGATCTGAGACATTTCACCCTGCTGTGGTTTGGAAGAGCTGGGACAAACAATGGGGAGAACAAACAGCTCTGGAGCAACAGTTCACTCTGAAGGTTAGTGCAGGAAAAGGCTATTTTTGGCCTCTGAAAGGAGAGTTTGCATCACACCAAGGCCAGTGGCTCCCGACCCTCAGTTCCTCTGGTGTTAATATATATTTTTTCAAAACATAATCAGAAAAAAATCTAACCAGGCTATTTAATTTGCTGACTGACTGCAAGGTGGTGCCACAGTCCTGTTCCTGTTTCTCTGCCAGTCAATCCCCTTGGCTTTATTTGAACTGATCAAGGGAAAGAGCCACGCAGGACTTGGAGAGTATTTTACATGAGATCCAGGAGAACCCAAACCTGTGCTTTGCTGAAGTCACAGGTGTCATCCTGGACTTGCTTGGAGCGACCTGGCATAGTGGGAGGTGCCCCTGCCCATAGCAGGGAGTGGCACTGGCTGGGCTTTAAGGTCTCTCCCAGCCCAAACCAGCCTGGGATTTCATGATTCCAAGGATGGTCTGCCCCTGGTGCTCATCAAAGGCAAGCAGGAGGAGAAAATGGCTTTCTTGCCACCTGACCTGTGGTTTGCAGCTGACAGACAGTGACACCAGTCCTCAGGACTTCTTCCTGCTTGGAGCACACACACAAACACCCCAACTCCCCTCTTCTCAGCACCAAACATCCCTCCACCCCCAGGAACCACCCCCAGACACCACTGAGAGCAACATAATTTCGGGGGCCTGAGCAGAGACACCCCTTGTGCACAGAACAGCTCGTGTGGTCACAGACCCCAACCTGCCACGGGGCTCAGAGCCAGCAGGAATGTCCACAGGGAGCTATGGATGTGCCTCCCTGCACCAACCCTGTGCCATCCTGTGCACAACAAACAGGACACCCCACCAGAGCAGTGAGAGGGAGCTTGGGAAGAAACTCCCAGATCCACAAAGATCCTGCAGGAACGCTGAGAAAACACGGGGGGACCGCGGCCACTTCCACACCCTGCCACTGGTGTGGCCCTCCAGCCCAGACAGGAATAAATCCACCCATTAAATAAGGATGGGAAACAAAAGGCAGCTCTGAACCATCCAAAGGGCTGAGGAACAGGAAAAGCGGGGGGGGGCCTGATGGGAGCACCGAGAGGCTCCACACTCACTCTGCCACACACAAGTGCTGCTCACAGGGAGCTTCCCACAGCCCAAGGAGGGTCACACAGCCTTTAAAATGACAAAACCTTCCTGGGATCAAACTCCTCTGGCATGAGAATGAGCAAGGACAAGGGTGAAAGGAGCAGTGGCCAAGGGAAGCCCCTCCCAAAGGGCTCGATGGCGAAGGTGTTCCCTTTGAGCCCCTTTTCCACGAGGAGCACAGTCAGTGCAGGCCCTCGTGGCCACCACAGCTGGTGATGCCCAGGAGTGCCAGGCACACACAGCTCAGCACCAGCAGCCAGGAAGGCTGAGGGGGTTTTGTCCCAGCAGAGCTGAGATTGTGAACATCAATCCACAGTAAATACGGCTCGTGCTTCAGCACAAGCCAAGCAAACTGGTGCCTGGAATTGAGCCTAAAATAATATTAAGAGCTATTAAAAATTCAGCTTTTGGAGTGGGCCTGGAAACAGGCTTGGCCTTCAGGCTCCCTTTGGTGTGGAAGAGATGAAGAGCAGCATCATTGTGGTGGTTTATTGGGTTTGGCCTACAGGAACCTCATCCTGTTATCACAAACTCCCAGCTAGCAGGAGCTCTCCTGGAACATGGGAAATAACAGGACTTGAAACTGCCTAAAGCTCCAGAGCACCTGCATTGACATTTCTCTGTGTGCTGCCCTCTGTCCCAAGCCCAGCTCCAAACCTGGAGCTGCTGCTGCTCCAGCTCAGAGAGGGCAGCTGTTCCCAACCACCTTTCTGGTGACACCCGAGGGACAGCACGGCATTCACTTGGCTCAGCAGCTCCAAAGCCCTTGAGATCACCAGGGAATTCTTGCAAAATGCCTGGAAACACAGGAAATAAATGCCTGGAAGCACAAGAATTCACGAGGCTTGGATGCCAGAGTCTTTCCCTTTGTGTACCACAGGAACCAGATGCAGCCAGTCACACTCAGTCCACTGCAAAACTGGGCTGGAAAGAGCCAGTCTCCATCATCAAACACTTCTCAAGCACAGGATCATCCCAGAATCATTCCAATTCAAGTCTGCTCAAGGCCTCACACGGGCAAAGACACACTCCTGCAGCCACTGCCACCTCTCTTCCCACCAGAAGTGGAAAATCCACCTGGAAGGCTGCAGGGCCCACTTCCCTTTGCTCCTGCAGCCACCACCTCCCTGCACAGGGCTGGGATTCTCCAGCAGGGCTCTGAGTGCCAGGGCCAAGGGGCTTGGTAAACAGAGCCAGAGGGATGGGGGGTGACCTGCAGCCCAGATAAACCTCTTCCTTTCCCTTCCCTGGGAGGAGGCCACGGGATGTCTGAGAACACCCCCAACTTCAACTACCAGGGCAACGCCCCAGCAAAAGGATGGAAAAGGAGGAATCCCTCAGTCCTCGCTGTGGAGCCACACAAAGAGCTCCTGAGAAATGATCACAACATCCCCCTGGAGCAGCAGGAGCTCTGCAGGCACCAGGGAACCATTTCCTTTTGCAACCCTCCTGTTCTCTTTGGGAGCTGGAAGAGAAAATGTGGTTTCATGGGATGCACAAAGCACAGGAGAGAGGCACTGACCCGTGTTTGGGATGATGAATGAGGCTACAGAGTCTGAAACACCAGGGGAGAAGGACCTGCAAGGCAACAGGAAATCACAGCTTGTCTCATGGGCAGGCCCTGGCACAGGGTGGGCAGAGAAGCTGTGGCTGCCCCATCCCTGGAAGTGTCCCACGCCAGGCTGGAGGGGGCTTGGAGCAACCTGGGCTAGTGGAAGGTGTCCCTGCCTGTGGCTTTAAGGCTGGGCTTTAAGGTCCCTCCCAACCCAAACCATTCCATGATCTGCTCTCAGATACCAACACACAAATACCAACAGCATCCAAGTGTTCTGGGCTTAGAAAATGGGTACAAACCACAGCGGGGCAATCCTGCCTGTTTTTTCCGGGAGAGACGAGATGGAGTTCACTGAGCAGAACAAACAGATGTTGCCTCGTTCCCTCTGAGATCAAGATTGTGTTGCACAAGAGTTTTAACAGAAATCGATTTTAAAACACTCTGGCACCAGGAGCTGCACTGGGGCAGCTGTGCCAGCAAAACTGGGGCACTGGGCAAGGCTGAGAGGGGCACAGAGTGAAACCAACCCCTCTGTCCCCACCCTCAGCCCAGGACAGTGGGAACGAGCACCAAACACCACCACCCAAACCCCTGCCTTGGTGTTTACATCCCTCTGTGATGTGTCTCTTTCAACGTGCTGAGAGCCCTTCCCAGAAGGCATGAGGGTTTCTGGAGAGTAAAGTATGTGTTGCTAAATTCTTCTCCTTGGCAGGGCTCGGGGCATGACAAAGCAGGAATGGGAATGACCCCTCTCCCAGCAGAGCCCTGGGCTGGCTGAGACCACCGTGAACAGGAGGGAACCTGCTGCCTTGGCTTCTCCCTGCTGTTATCCCAGGCTTTTCCAGGCATTTCCAAACACAAGGGCTGGATCTCGGGGGAGGGAAGCAGACCCTGCCCCTGAGCTGCCATGGAAGGCAGGGGAGGGAAGCAAATCCTGCCCCTGAGCTGCCATGGAAGGCAGGGGAGGGAAGCAAATCCTGCCCCTGAGCTGCCATGGAAGACACAACATCAATGGGATTCTCTAAGGCAGGATTAGTTCCCAGGTAACCTCCCAGCAGCTGGATGGAATGATTTGGGGAAATTCCCTGCTCCCGGCACTGCTTCCTCCTAAGGAACACCACGCTCAGCACCCCGGAGGAGCTGTTCCTCACTGCCTGGAAACACCTCTTTCTATTTTTTCCCTCCTGCAATTCATCTGAGCTGTTTTAGGAGGAGCAGCACAACAGAAATGTTCCCTCTCTCTAGGAAGGACACTCCAAGTCGTTGACTCCAAGGAAATACTGGAGGAGTCCTTGCATGTGCAAATACTTGCCTGGAGATAACAGGATTGCCCTGGGAACAGTGGCCTCTGACCTTCTTTAGGAGCAGAGCACAAGGAGCTAAAGCGAATCCCAGCTTGGCCCAGGGGGGGTGTTTGTGCTCCAGTTAAGCAGCACCAGCCCAGCTGAGGGAGGTCTTCCAAATCCCACTAAAGTTCTGGAATAGGGAACTCCCTGAAGGGTTTTCAGCTGCAAAGTAAATTCCAGCTGGGACAAAAGTATTTATCTGGAGGGTGATGGATTCACCCTCTGCACAACCAACACAAACCAGGAGCCCTTTGGTGCTCCCAGCAGGGAATGTGGGATTGGGGGGCTCCAGGGCAGGGCATGTGGGGTCAGGGGGCTCCAGGGTGAGGGAATGTGGGATCAGGGACTCCAGAGAACTGTGAAAAAGGTAGAACCCCCAGATCTCCATCAAGGCACCCCATTCTCCCCCCTGTGCCAGACCCCTCTCCGATCACATCAGCACAACAGCCTCCCTCAAACCTGCCCGCACAGCTCCTGCAGGTGTTGAACTGGCACTCAAACAGCATTAAAATCACATTAAAATGGCATTTAAATTGCAAAAGAGCTTAGTCTGATGATTTCCTGCTGCTCTGAGCTGCACCCCTGGTGCTCTAACAGAGAGCACAGCCCTGTGATGGTGCTGAGGGCTCAGGGGATCTCCCAGACAATGCATTAAACACCAACGCAGCAAGAACTGCTTTGCCCTCCAGCTTTTGGCTCTCTGGGACGCTGCAAATGCTTTTTCCAAAGTTTCCCTTGGCTGTTTATCCCTCCTGGTGTTTTTCTCTTCGGGGAGGAGCAGGACCAGAGAGGACAGGGGTGACAACATGACTGAGCACCCAAGGGGCTCGGGGTTGGGACAGAGGAGAGGGGACAGGGAAACAGAGCCTGGCTCCTGGGCCGTGCAAAAACAAACCTTTTCCTCCAGAGAAACACAACTTTATCCCTCATTAAACCCCCACGGAGCCCACACAGGGAAGGCATTCCCTGGGGAGGGTTTAGGAGGTACCAAAGTCTTTCCTAAGGGAAGGTTTGGAACCCAAACTCATTCCTTAGGGAGGATTTAAGGAGGTGCCAAAGTATTTTCTAAGGCGAAATGTTTGGAACCCCCTCCTCATTCCCAGGGGATGGTTCAGGAGATGCCAAAGTGTCCCCTAAGGGAAGGGCTGGAACCCCAAACTCATTCCCTGGGGAGGATTTAGGAAGTGCCAAAGGTCTGGAACCAACTCCCCATACCCTGGGGATGACCTGGGAGGAACCAAAGTCTTCCCAAAGGGAACCTGCAGGGTTTGTAACCCACCCTCATCCCCTGGGAACGATTTGGGAGGTACTAAAGTCTCCCCTAAGGGAATGTTTGGAGCCCCAAACTCATTCCCTGGAAAGGATTTAGGGGGCACCAGAGCCCCCCCCAAGGGAAGGTTTGGAGCCCCCCCCCCCCTTTTAATTCCCTGGGGATAATTTAGGGGGCACCAAAGTCTCCCCAAAGGAAGGTTTGGGACCCAAACTCATTCCCTGGGGAGGATCTATAAGAAACCAAAGCCTTCCCAAAGGGAATGTTTGGAGCCCC
>VXBX01004719.1:73802-90956 GCA_013400415.1 Scytalopus superciliaris | reverse complement strand
GAGGCATTTAGGATGTCACAGGCTCGATTTGGGATGTCACAGGCACAATTTGGGATGTCACAGGGATGGGTTGGGATGTCACAGGGATGATCTGGGATGGCACAGGGGCAGTTTGGGATTTCACAGGGACATGTTGGGATGTCACAGGCACAATTTGGGATGTCACAGGCTCAATTTGGGATGTCACAGGAGCATTTGGGATGTCACAGGGATGGTTTGGGATGTCACAGGGGCATTTGGGATGGCACAGGGATGGGTTGGGATATCAGAAGGACATTTGGGATGGCACAGGGACAGGCTGGGATGTCACAGGGATAGTCTGGGATATCACAAGGACATTTGGGATGGCACAGGGACAGGCTGGGATATCACGGGGGCATTTGGGATGGCACAGGGACAGGCTGGGATATCACGGGGGCATTTGGGATGGCACAGGGACAGGCTGGGATATCACGGGGGCATTTGGGATGGCACAGGGACAGGCTGGGATATCACGGGGGCATTTGGGATGGCACAGGGACAGGCTGGGATATCACGGGGGCATTTGGGATGGCACAGGGACAGGCTGGGATATCACGGGGGCATTTGGGATGGCACAGGGACAGGCTGGGATATCACGGGGGCATTTGGGATGGCACAGGGATGGGTTGGGATATCAGAAGGACATTTGGGATGGCACAGGCACAGGCTGGGATGTCACAGGGATAGTCTGGGATATCACAAGGACATTTGGGATGGCACAGGGACAGGCTGGGATATCACGGGGGCATTTGGGATGGCACAGGGACAGGCTGGGATGTCACAGGGGTATTTGGGATGTCCCCAGGCGAGGTGTGAGCTCCCTAAAGCTCTGGTTTAAGGGATAACCAGGAATCTGTTGATGTTTCCTGGTGCTGCCCCGGAGCCTCCCCGGGTTCCAAACACTCCTCTCCTGTCAGAAATCCTGAATTCCAGTCTCAGGTATTTTGGCCAAGCTGCTTAGGCCCTGTTTGGATTTTTTATATAAAATAAATATACTCATTTCTGCTCTTGTCCCCTTTTAATTCTCGGTGTGGAGCTCAGTGGGGTCAAACCTGCCCCTTCAGCTCCCTGAGAGGGTCCTTTTCACACAGTTGGCATTAAATGGTCATTAAGGGGTGTGATGGGAAGGGCAGGACAACTTGGGCAAGTGTAAAATGGAAATAATTCCTGAAAAGGCACAGCATAGCCTGGAAAATAAAGGGGCAGAGGATGAGAAAAGAGGGGAAAGGTGACACATTTTACAGGTGCTGATTTATTTTGGCTTCTTCTCCTCCTGCACATCCCCAGGAGACCCTGAGGCCTGAAAAACAGGGATGTGGAAGGAGCAGGGAATGGTATTTCCTCAAAACCTTTTGTCTGTGTTTGGGTTTTGGTGCCAAAAGTTCAAACTTAAGCTCCGAGGGCTTTGGGGGTTTTATAAAAGTCAAGTTTGGGGCAGGAGGAACAAACCTGGCTGGGGAATGTGCCTGGGATTGGCAACTGGGACACAAAGGATTTTGGGGAGAGGCATCACCTGGAGTGCTAAATCCTGTTATGGAAACAGGATTTATCCCTTCCTGTTGGCACAGCTGGAATATGCACTTTTGTTCTCTTTATTCCACACTTTCTCAGAAAATAAAAGGGCTGTTGAGGCTGGAGAGGGTGGGAAGTCCTTTCCTGCCTCTCCACTGGGAATTGTAGCCTCGGGCTGTGCTTGAGGAGACACCTGAATGGGACCTGCTGGGCCCCATTCCTGGCTCTGCAGGGTCAGGGGGTTGTTGGCAGGATGGATCCCAGCTCCATCCCTGGGAATGTGGCTCCATCCCTGGGAATGTGGCTCCATCCCTGGGAATGTGGGCTCCATCCCTGGGAATGTGGGCTCCATCCCTGGGAATGTGGGCTCCATCTCTGGGAATGCGGCTCCATCCCTGGGAATGTGGGCTCCATCCCTGGGAATGTGGGCTCCATCCCTGGGAATGTGGGCTCCAAGGACAATTCCTTACTGGTGTTTTGGTGACTCCCACCAGTCACGCTCCCCCCACTCCCAGCTCCTGCTCTATCCATGACACCTCCATTTCATTCCAGTTTCCAGTGGTTGGCTGTTTTGGGGGATTTTTCCCAAAATTGCCCCATTGCAGAACATCCTGGTGGTTCCAAAGCTGCCTGGTGTGGTTTGGGTTTCTGTGCTGCTGCCCCTGCCCAGGAGCAGCCAGAGCTGGGACATGTCCCTGCTGCCTTGGACATGGCATCACATCCTGGAATTGGCACCACATCCTGGACTTTCTCTCTGGCTGAAGCACAGGTTCCACCTGAGCTTGGCTTTCCCTCTCCCAGTGGGCAAACCCTGTTGCAGCTGGGCCTGGTTTGTGGTTCAGGCTTAAAATTAAACACTGAAATACTTTGTTTGAAAACTTTTAACCTGCGACAGGCAATTTTTGAAGGAGGAATTCCTGCCCTTTGCCTGGCACAGCCTTGACTCCCGAGTTTCTCCTCAGACTCCACTTTGCTCCTGCCTGTTTCCAGGTTCCAGGTGATGCCCAGCCCCCCATGGAATGATGTCATCCCGCACCAATCTCTCCGCTGGCATTCCCAGTAGCAAAGTCAAGTATTCCAAGCTCTCCAGCACCGATGATGGATACATCGACCTGCAGGTACAGACGGGCAGGAGACTGGGAAGCAGCAGCACGGGAAGCCCTGGCTTTGCATGGATGGGCAGCTGCTGGTTTGGGCACCTCTGGCAGAGCAGTTGCAGCTCAGAGAGGGGCAAAGCCAGGTGGGAAAGCCCCTGGAGCTTCCCTGGAAACAGGGCTGGATGCTCAGTGGGTGCATTCCCACTGGCAGCAGGTGGGAGGCTGTGGGGGGGTGGCAGGGGCTCCATGGGCAGCATTCCCCATGGAAGAGCTGCTGCAGCCGTTTGTGCCAGCTGTGCCAGCTGTGGCACCCACAGCTGTGCCCGGCTCAGCTGCTCAGTTTGGGGGTTTGCCCACCCAGTTCAAGAAGAGCCCACCAAAAATCCCCTACAAGGCCATCGCCCTGGCAGTCGTGCTCTTCATGATCGGGACCTTCCTCATCATCATCGGAGCCCTGCTGCTGGCAGGCTACATCAGCAAAGGCGTGAGTGCTCTGATTACCTTTTGATTACCCGTTAATTACCCTTTGATTACCCTTTAATTACCCTTTGATCACCTTGGTCACCAGTTTTGTCCTGCCTGCCCAGCGCTCAAAGCTGCCCTGAGCCCTCCTGAGCCACCAAGTGACAGGCCCAGAGGGAGCAGCCCCAGGTTGTACCAGGGGAGGTTCAGGTTTGATGTCAGCAAAGGTTTTTCCATGGAAAGGGTTGTAAAGCGTTGGGATGGGCTGTGCAGGGCAGTGGGGGAGTCACCACGCCTGGAAATGTCCGGAAAACACGTGGATGTGGCACTTGAGGATTGGTTTAATGGTGAGCAGGTCGGGCTGGATGACCTCAAAGGTCTTTTCCAGCCTTAACAATTCTGGGATTCCATGATCATGTTCCCTGTAGAAATCCAGAGCCAAAGGCCTGGAAGCAGAAAAGCCATTCCCCCCACAGCAGATCCCTGTGATTCCCACAGTCTGGAGCTGGGCTGGAGACCTGCCAGGGAGGGCTGAGCTTCCCTCCCTGGGCTCCAGTTTCGTGTCCCTGCAGAGTCCAGCTCCTTGTCCTGGGAAAACTTCAGCCCGGAGCCTCGGCCAGGGCGTGGCTTTTCCCACCCCATCCCTGGGAAGGGGCTGTGCTGCTGAGAGCTGCCTGGGGGCTTCCCTGCCCGCCCCAGTGCTGGCAGTTGGCAGCCCTGCTTATCTCCCGGGAACCAGCAGCCCTGGGGCTCTATCGGGAGCTCTCCAGTCACAGCGAGAGGCGGCAGGAGGAGCCTCCTCCCACCCGAGGGAGAGGGTCCCCTGAGGAATTCCTGCAGCAAGGAGGAGATGCCAGGAGAGGATTAAAGGCTCAGCCTGAGATAGGTCTGATTTAAGATGGATTTTTATTTCTCAGCCAACCAGACCTTAGGGATGAACTGTGGAATCAGGGAATGGTTTGGGTTGGAAAGGACCCTACAGATCATCCAGTGCCACCCCGTGCCAGGGGCAGGGACACCTCCCACTATCCCAGGCTGCTCCAAGTCCCATCCAGCCAGGCCTTGGACACTTCCACAGCTTCTCTGGGCAGGATGTGAGAGCAAGGAAAGCACCCCCAGCCAGGGCCCTGGGCATGGTTTGGGCCGGAAGGGACCTCACGGACAATCCCAACCCTCCTTCCCCTGCACTGGGATGTGTGAGAAAGGGACCCCCCTGACCCCCATCCCTCCCTCCCACCTGGGAATGTCTCTCCCTGCAGGAGACAGACCGTGCCATCCCCGTGCTCATCATTGGCATCCTGGTGTTCCTGCCGGGCTTTTACCACCTGCGCATCGCCTACTACGCCTCCAAGGGCTACCGCGGCTACTCCTACGACGACATCCCCGACTTCGACGACTGAGCCCGCCCCCTCCCGCCCTCCCGAGGCTTCCCGGGGCTCCCCGTGCCCCCCTGGCAGGTGCCCCTCGCGGGGGGAGCGGGGCTGGGGGCTGGAACACGGGATTGACCAAAAAGGATTGCAAAGAACTCGGGGGTTTAGGGTGATCTTCCCGGGCGAGGCAGTTCTTGCAGTTCCCCAGGAATAGCTGAGGCACTTCCAGCAGCAGATCCTTGTTCTCTTCCAGATGTTTTGTAGGGTTTATTTCAGTTTTCCGTGAGGTTGTGGTTGTTGCTGGGTTTGCCTTTGCAGACAAACACCACAGTTCAATCCTCCCTTTGCTCTCTGTCCCTCAGAAATGCTTGTCCCGAGCTTTCCTTGGAGTAACCAAAGCACACAGGAGGGGGAAAGCAGCACTTGCAGGAGATAATTCACACCCTGCCCTTGCTGCACAGGTCCCTGTCAGACTGGCCAGGCTTGTTCCCTCACACAGATTGTTCCCAGGAGAGCTTTTCCTAGGCCACTGTTTGCTTCTGGCAAAATCCACTTACCCCTCTCAAGGAATGTTGGTGCATTTTGATTATTACTCCAGACAACTGAATGGATACCAGGAGAAGGGGTGGAATCCAGACCAGGACTCAAGTGTCTACATACCAAAAATCTGGGGCTTGACTCATGTGGATGTTGGAGTCATTGTTGGAGACACTTGAATTCCAGCTGTCTGTACATCTGGAGCAATTCTGCCCTGCTGTAGATAACACATAGAACTGCCCAGGGCAGCAAACAGGAATTCTCTGTATGGTTTGTACTGAACAAATTCCCTTGGGATTGCTTTGCCAGCCTCAGTGGTGTGTCATTCAGGGGAGACACAGGGATAGCTCCATTTCTGCCAGGTGAAACCAGCCCATCTCCCAAGGTGGGAATGTCCTGGAGAGCTGTGACAAGAAGTGGGGCAAGTGGATGCATTTAACATGAATAAAGTTCTATATTCTCTGTAACCTTAAGCTTGTTGTTCTTGCCTTTGGGTCTCAGAGGGCACCAAAAACTCCTCTGAGCAACCAGATTTGGGCTTCAGCTCCATCTGTTCCAGACCTTCAGCTGGCCTTCGGTCCAGAGCTGGGATTGCTGCATGAGGGGGGATAATCCTGGGTGGGCAGGAAAAGGTTTGCTTTTTGAGCCCCACACTCCTGGTTCCATGGGCAAAGATCCCAGAGCTGGGGTGGCTTTGGTTCAGGGCCTTCAGTTCCTTCTGCTGTGCAGGGTAACAGGGGCGGTGTTGGAATGGGATGCCCCAAATTCCCAGGTGGGAGGGACACTTTGGAAGGAAGGGGGGCAGGTGTGGCTGCTGGTGCAGAGCAGGTCCCTGGAGATGCTGAGGAGATCAGTGCTGGATAAACGCCTTGCTCTGAACATACTCCTAAAATTGACTTTTTTCCTCCTTCAGAGTTCTGGATTAAACCCAAACCCTGAGCCAAGTTCTTTTTTTAACCTCCACCTCTTCCCTCCTCTGCCTTAACTCCAGCCCTGCACTCAGAGAAATCAGAGATCAAGTTCAGGTTCTCCCATTCCCTCTGTGCTGTGTCACTGCAGCCCCCACATTCCCAACACTCCCAGCTGGGACACGTGCTCCTGGCAGCAGCTGGAATGTGTCAAACAGAGCTGGGGCTGGCCAGGAGAGCCACTGCTGACGTCAAACCATGAATCAGCCTCTGTGAGGGGACAAGGACGTGGGTTTGTTTGGGTTTGGGGAAAGGGGAGAGGAAGTGGCAGGGAAGTTCAGATGGAAACAACAAAGGGGAGGGAGAAGATGTTTAAGTGGGGCTGAGATGCTGAAAGTTGGGAAGAGGGGGACAAGTAGGATAAAGCAATGTAGGGGACAGGAGAAGGAACTGGACTGTGGTGGTCCCTGTGGGTCCCCTCCTGCCTTGGATACTCTGTGGTTCCAAGAACCTGCTGAATTCCCAGGGGGAAGGCAGGCAATGGGTTCATTCTGGTTTGAGAGAAGCAGAGTCCTCAGGCAGCACAGCAGTGATGGAGCACAAGGAAACTTGAGTTTGTAGCTCCTTGCTGTTTCCTCAGCAGTGATTTGTGTTTTCTCTCTCTTTGGTAACCTCCTCCCAAGGCCTGGCCAGGCTGTCCTTTCCCTGCCTGGGCAGGTTCCCGACCTTAGTGCTGGACACATTTTAGGAGCAGTTTGGTGACAAAGCTGTGGGAATGAGGGGCTGTCAGGACAGTGGACACGCCCAGGGGCAGGATGTGGCCCAGGGGCAGGGTGTGCAGGGCAGCTCCGGTGCCTCCCCGGAGCCCATCCTGGGAATGCTCAGCCCAGCCTGGGCTCTTGTGCTCCCTGTCAGCCAAATTCCCATCAGCTCCACTGGGCATCGGCCTGCCCAGAGGGGCTGGGGCAGAACTCGGGGGTGTGTGGCAGAAAAGCCACATAAAACCCTCAGGGCAGGAGGAGATGACTCTGCACAACAGCTCTGTCCCTCCCCAGGGGTGTGTGCCTGCTCCTGCACCGAGTGAGTGTCTCCCTGTGCTCTCCACACTCCTCATCAGCCCATGCTCACAACTGCTCCTCAGTTCTTCTGCCTCTCCCTGAATCAGCCCTGAGCTTCTCCTGGACCCTCCCTGGGGCTCTTTGTCCTGCTCTTCCCAAGATCTCACCACACTCCTGGGCTGATCCTGCTTTTCCAGGTGGCCTCTCCTCGCTGCTGCCCTTGGAGCTGCATCACTTCAGCAGGTCAGGGACATCTCCTGGCCCTCAGACCTCTCTGGGCTCCAGCCACCTGCAGAGACCTTTGCTTGCCCTCTCCCAGCTCAGGAAGCCTTCACTTCCTGCCTTCCCAGCCTGGGGAAAGGAAACATTCCTTGCCTTTTTCCCAGAGCCCTGAGTGAATCCCAGCTGTGCTTCCACGCTCCAAGGCAGGTGGCCCTTCGTGTTCCACCTCCTGTGGAAGATGTGGATGTGCACGTGCAGTGCCTTTCCCCTTCCTCAGGACACAAACAGCCTGAGGGTTTTTAGGAATGCTGGACTTAACTAAAAATAGCCCAGACAGTTCAGCAAGGCCAGGAGCAATTCCTGCCTCCAAGAGAGTTGGCTTTGTCCTGACACAGAGCCAAAGGTCAAGGGGAAAAAACTGAAATGTGGATTACAAACTATTGTTCCCAAATGATTTAATTGATTGGGTTGCCTCTCCGGGCTGGGCCAGACTTTGGTTTGTCCTGCTTTGGTACTTGTTACCCCGAGGCCTTTCCTTCCCTGCTGTCTCTGTGTCTAGGAAGGTGTTAAGAAATTCCTTCCCATGGGAAGTAAGGCAATTATTGGGATCTGTTTGTGGCCTGATAAGGATCAGGAAGTGACACTTCCTTCCTCCACACTGTACTTGGGCTGGATCCTGAGCCCTGCTCTGTTCTCATCCCAGGAGCAGCTCCACAGCAGCACAGACCCCCGAGGGTCACACAGAGCTTTTCCAGCTCTGCACTCACAGAGAGGAGCAAACCTGGGAGGAATCTCCTTCGGGAGGACTTTCAGCTCCTGGGAAACAGCAGGTTTGGCACTGAAGCCAAAGTTCTGGGGAGGAGTCACTGTTTCATCCCGGGCTGTTAAAACCAAGGAGAGCAAATCCACCAGTCACCACTAATTAATTTTATTTTGAAATATTTACTTGGGCTGAAGTAGAAGCTGCTCTTAAGTATTTAAAGGATTAGCTGCCTGCTAGTCCTTCGTGCCTGCAACCATTTCTTTAAGCTGTTGCTGCAAATCATGTTGTTAACCTGCCAAGAGAGCTTTGACCCTCCTTCCCCTGTCAGTGGGAAGTGCCCGGTCCTGCTGATGGGGGTGACAATTAACACACCCCAGCCAGGTCTCTCGGGCTCCTTTCCCAGCTGCTTCAAGCAGAGGGAGGACAGAAATTGAATATGGGGATAATTGTCCACATTGGGATATTGCAAAGCCTGAGAGGGGGCTGTGAGGAGTTTAGGGAACATGAGCTGCATCCCACCCCTGGCCTGTGCTGTTTCCAGGAGAATAATTCCTGTCCCTCCTGCAGCACTTGCACTGTGCTCAGTCCTCCATGCTGGGGTCACTGGTGTTTCTCTGGCCTTACTGCACCGTGGTCAGAGCCGCCCCCCAAAAGCTGTGCCCAGGGAGAGTTTGGTCACACAGAGCATCAGATTCTGAGCTAAAGGTGTGTTTGGCGAAGGAGAAGTCAGAGGATCTGGAACAAACCCTTGAGGAGCTGAGAACTCACCTCAGCAATATTATTCCTTCCTCTTAGGCACATATTTGGTGTAAAAGGGAAAGATCTCAGGTCCTTAAACCTACAAATCCTAATTAGCATCCCCATCTCATTTTCCAGCAGTTGTTCTCACTAATATGTCATTAGGAGGAGTCTGCCAGCTCCTGTAATCCTCATTTTTCTCGCCTTTCAACACTAACAGTCCGTGTCACAGCACGACTCCTTCCCTGCTAGTTTGGGTGGTTCTTTTCTAGACAAATGTCTTATTCTCTCTGTCTTTGATATTGCAGGTCAAGTGAATCCTCTCTGCCTTTCAGTGCACGAGAACAGAGGCAGGATTGTAACTCGGCCAGTGCAAATGTGCTCCTAAAAATAGCCCAGTGGATGGTCTCCAACTCCAGGCACAGGAAGGGTATTTGCAGAGGATTCTCTTTGTTGTGTGGCCACTTTTCAGATGGCTGAGGAGACACTTGAAAGTTCAGCTCCCAGACAGCTCATGGTTTAATCCTCCCTGGGAAACAAAGGCGGCTCTTTGGTCGGATGTGACACGGAGCACTCGGAGCTGGCAGAGGCTCCACTCGGGAATTGTCACCCCTTGGCAGGGTCGGTGCTCCAGGACACTGGCCCGGGTTAGAGGGGGCTCAGGGTTAAGGTTAGGGCTAGGGTTAGGGCTAGGACTTAGGGTTTGGGTTAATCTTAGGGCTAGGGTTAGGGATCTGGCAATGGGGCTGGTTCTCCAGAGGAAGAGGCAGGCTCAGGGTTAGGGTTAGGACTAGGGTTAGGGTTAGAGTTAGGCCAGGGTTACAGATCTGGCAATGGGCTGGTTCTCCTGAAGGAGAGGCAGGGCCACATCCCTTCTCCCATCTCTGCCTTAGGCAGGGAAAAGGATTTCACAGTGGCAGGACAGGCCAGAGCTTGGGAGACACTTCAGTGACACTGTCTGGCACCAATTATGAGTAGCAGAGGTGGCACTTCAGGCAGGGAAGGAGTTAATCAACTAAAGGGCAGTTTGAGAGGAGAAGTTGGAGTTCATTGTCCCAGGCTCTCTGTGGGTTTCCTTTTTGTCCTTTCATCCCTGGTTCTTGGCTCTCATCAGAAAAGGGGTCGCTAATCCTTCCTATCTCTGTTTTTATTTGGGCTGTGAGCTCTCCAGGGCATGGCCTGTGCCTTCACCTGTGTGCAGGAGCCCAGTGGGAAGCTGTGCGTGAGGGAACTATAAATAGGAGCCCATGCAGCCCTGTGGCATCCCAGCTTGCTATAATTGCCTGCTCTGCACTCCTGTGACAAGTGCTGGCTCAGCTGTCAGGGAAGGGGGAACTGAGAAGTGTCACCAGGGTCAGTTCCAGGGCTTGAGCTGCCTGTTGAGCTCTGCTTTGGGCTCAGTTCTCCCTCTGCCTCTGGGAGTTCTGCTTTTTCTGTGTGTCAGTGACGATTCCCAGCCAGATTTGGGCAGTTCAGTTTCAGGAGGACTTGTGGTATCACCTGTTGCCATCTCTGCCTTGTGCCTCAGCACCTCGCTCGTTTATCTTGCCTTTGCCCCTTGCTGGAGGTTGAGTCTGCAGCAACATTTCTGTGCCATTCCTGATGTCACTGTGTGGTTTTGTCACTCTGTGCTCACACCAGGGATTAAATGAGTCACAGGAATAGAGGGAATGAGGAGGCCCAAGCCCATCCATCCTCTCAGAGCAGGCCATAGATGTTCTTAGGAAGGACTTGCAGGGGGGTTAAAGCAGGGATTGTGTCCCTGCTCTCACCTCTCTGCTGAGGGACAGTGAGCAACCATGAGGGTGCTGCTGCTGCCTGTGCTTAGCAAAGGACCTTCACTTGAACTCCCAGAGCAGGTGGCTTAAGAAAACCTCTTTTATTCTGTGCTACAAAACTACTCTGATGGACTTCTAATGACTTTGTGCACCACATCCACACCCTGCTCAAAGCAGCTGAAGAGGGAATAAGTTGCTCTGGTCCTGCCTACCCACCCCTGCTCCAAATAGCCCCACGGGACCATGGCACAAGGTGGCAAATCCCAGCTCATCTGCTTGGAGACCATCCCTGCAGATGCCACACCTCCATGTGATGGGCAGCTGGCACAGAAAGCAGGGGTGATCATGGCCAGGCAAAGCCAAACTGCCAGGAGCTGCGAGCCCTGGGCTCCTGCAGACCCTCTGCTGCTGCCACAGCAGCTCAGGGGCACGAGATGTGGCCCCAGAGACTCGGCAATCTGGCAGGAGAATGTGGCAGGAAGAAAGCAGGGAGGGTAAATGCATCCTGCTTTCCTGGGCCCCTCCTGCTCCCACTCTTATCAGGGTTTAAGGGCTGTCTGGGCTGATTTGAGGGGCTGTGCTTTTGAGAAGCGGCCTGGGAATGAACTCAGAGAGGTGACTAAGCCCATCTCCTCCTCCATCTGCCAAATTCAGGCTTTGCTCCTGACTCAGCAAGTGAAATCTCATCATTTGGGTACAGCCCCGAGGTCCCAGACAGAACAGCACCATGGAAATTAGCTTCTCCGGAGCATGAGCTGTCCAGCTGAGTTACTGTCACTGGGAGCAATCCTTGTTACTCTTCCTTCCTGGTACTCCTGAAAATGTTGGGATGAAAGTGGCTGCAGTGGTTTGAGCAGCAGAGGAACCTGTGCTGGGTTGTTTGTGCTGTCCTGGGTTGTTTGTGCTGTTCTGGCTGCCAGAATCTCCATTTACAAAACGTTTTGCATATCCCCAAGGTGAAGTCACGTCTCCTCTCCAAAAGCCACCAGAGGTGAAACCATCAGGACACAACCAGCAGGGATCCAACAGTTCTGCCACAATGCAGATATTTTTCCTCCTGCTCACCTATTGATCTGTTTCTGATGTGAATTTGGGCAGCTGTAGCTCCGCAGACTCTGCTGTTTCTCCCCTGCTATCACAAGCACAGCAGCACCTCTTGGATCTCTGGCTGAACCCTCTGTAATCTGAGTGCTTGGCCCAAAGCAGCCTGAGAGCCACGGACCAAAAGCTCTCCTTGCCACCAGGAGCACTTTGCACTAATTAAACTCCATAAAACTCCTCCTGCCTCCATTTTCCGATGGCAAAGCAGAGGGCTGAGCTCAGCTGACACAATGATGTCAGCTCAGCGTTACAAATCCTGCTGAGAGAGGAACACGATTCTTCTAATTTGATTTCCATCTAACACTGGGGGGCACAGCAGTGGCTGTTCCCAAGGGAAGTGCTGAATTCCCGGGGCTCAGGGAGCAGGGGGTGTTTGCCACTCAGTGCTGGCATTTCAACCAGGGGTTGGTCACTCTTGTTTTCCTCCCCTCAGAGAACAGGAACCTGGGGCTGCCCAGCTCAGTGTCCTCTTCCCCTTCCACACTCCAGATTCCAGAGGGAGAAGCAAAAAAACCACTGCTGGCCAGTTGTTTACTTTTTTTACCTGCCATATTTTGGGGGCTTTTCATTCACCACCAAAGAAGCTGCTGAAATATGACGGGTTTTGTTTTTATTTTGTCTAATCCAGTGAAAGATACTCCTCTTATCCACATCCACCTGTGCTGGGCTTGTCTTAAACCCTGGGCTCCACCCGTGGGATTCACAAAAAATACTGTTAATGTGAGGCAAGGCAGGCTAACTTTTTTTTATTTTCTTGGGGTTTTTCTGGTAAAAACCAAACCCAAAACACACCAAGGAAACAAGATGGGGGGGTTGGAAATGAGCTGTGGATCCTGGACCCAAACCAATCTTACAATCATGGAATGGTTTTTGGGTTGGAAGAGACCTTGAAGGGCATCTCATTCCAACCCCATGCCATGAGCAGGGATGTCACCCACTGGGTATGACGCCTGGAGGTGAAGTTTTGAGTTGGTCTTTTGGAGATCCCATGCTCAGATCAGTGATTCACATCCCCACTGAGACAACACTTGGATTTCACATGGAAATTTTGAGCCAGAGGCCAAAAACATTCCAGAGTTTAAATTTATGCCCATAACATCCGTGTCCACCTCAGGAAAACCCTGACCTGCAGCCCTGTCCTTCCCACTGGATTCCCACAAGGCAATGGAAAAACAAACAAAAAAAAAGTCCTTATTGAAGGTCCATCAGATTATTGGGATGGTTTTGTGTCCCTGCCTGTGGAGAAGGACACACAGTCTGGGCTGAAGGCTTGTCTGTACTGATGTGCACAAAGAAAGGGAGGAATCTGGATCCCAGAAAGCCGGTTAGAGCAATTCTAGAAGAAATTGAGGCTATAGTTTTGTTTTACACTGCATGGAGTGGGAAAACTGAAAAAAAACTCCTGCAGTAAGGAATTGTCTGGATGCAGCAGCACCTCAGGAAAATCCCTGAGTGAGCTTTGAGGAGCTCAGATAATCCAGATCAGATACAGGGTGGAAAGGAAAACCGAGGGAATGTGCATATCCTTTGGGATCTCAAAGGTCTGCACACTAAATGTGCTGCTACTTTCTCTTCCTCATGAAGGACCTGCACGTGGCACATCCTGTGGCTCCAATTCCAGCTTTTTTATGGGCCTGTGAATCATCCAGGCAGAAAGTGACTGAAGGTTTTGGTAAATACCTTTTGATAACAAGAATAATATATGCCAATAATGCCAGTAAAGTGACCTCTACTCCTGGAGCAGGGCAGTGTGACAGCATCACATGGGCTCTGGCTCCCTGAAGGAGTGAAATGACAGGGAATTTTCTCGAACTTTACAGCACAGAAGGTCACCTGGAAGGGAATTTATCTATTTAAGATTAACAAAGGAGTGAAAATGGCTTTACTGGGTTTGAGCCCATAGTTCCAGAGGGCCCAGCTGTGTCAAAGTCAATTCTGGGAGCACTAAATCCACCTTTTATCATCATTCCCTGATTTTCCTTGCAATTATCATGACCCCAAGGTCTCTTTATCTGTTACATTTCCATGTGACGGATGCATTTGAACTTCCCCCTGGATTTCCTGGATTTCCCTCTGCCATCTTTCACCTGGGGAGGGCAGGTTGGCAAATTAGAGCCTTTAAAAATAAACCAAACAGAGCTGTGTCTCTGTCACTGACTTCTGAGCCTTGCAGGGAGACTGAACATACACGATCCATCTTCCTGCACGAACTCCTGACAAACTGCTGCAGCCTCAATCCATCTGGCATTGCCAGAATGTCCCTCACATCCCTCTCCATGCTCCTCCACCCTGACCAACAAAGGCTTTTAATGTTTAAGAGCCGCACTAAGTCCATGTATGTGTTTGGGACAAGGCCAGGTATTGAATAATGCCAAGGGATCGATATTCACAAACTAGAGCAGCGCTGTGACTTAGCCCTGCCCTACATAGTTCTCTATATGGTTCACTGGAGAACCTTTTAGAGGCTTAACAGGGAGAGTATTGCAGGGAATGTGGGCAAAACATGCACCAGGATAAGCCCAAACACTCCAGGGGCCTCGGGGGGTCTTACAGTAAGCCCTGGGTTTTAATGGGATCAGATGAAAGGTAGGGAAGTGGGATGGAAGGGGTCAGACAGCTGGGGAGCAAACACTCCTGCCTGGCAAAGAGTGGAGCAAAAGAGCTGGAAGATCAACAAAGAACTGCAGGTCTGGGGGGAAAGATGCCCTGGGGCTGTGAGGGAGGGACCTTAATCAAACAATCAATGGGGTTTGGGGGCAGAAAGCTCGGAGAGGGTCAGCATTGCCTCAGGGACACCCCTGTGAGCCAGCAGGGGGAGGGTGTGTGCTGTGGGGAGAACAGAGAGAAGTGGAGGCAGCCGGGGGGGCTCAGCACAGCTTCCCAGAGAGGCTTCCCAGAGACGCTTCCCAGAGCCCTGTGAGCTGGCAAGTTAGAACTGCACGTCCTGCAAAGAGCAGGAGACAAATTAGAGCGAGTTAACGTTGTCAGAACCCATTAGGCACGTCAGGGTTGCCCAGAGGGACGGCAGAGAGGCAGCCCCAGCGCTGGGTGCTGGAGTGCAGACGTGTGTGGTGTCTGAGAACAGTGTTGGCTGCACCACCCCATGGGCTGGGGGGGCATTGTTTCAGATTTGTCCCATCCCACAGCCAGGAAAGTGTGGAAATCTCAGAGAAGAGGGATTGCAGGAAGATGGATGTGGGTGTGGTGGAAGTGTCATCCTTTGGGGGACTCAGATTCCTTAGTCTCCTCTAAGATGAGCCAAGGGAGGTTTCAGTTGGACACAAGGAAGAATTTCTTCACAGAAAGGGTGATTAGACATTGGAAGGGGCTGCCCAGAGAGGTGGTGGAGTTTCCATCCCTGGAGGTGCTTAAGGAAAGGCTGGACATGGACCTCAGTGCTCTGGGCTGGATGGGATGCTGGTGTTGGGTCACAGGCTGAACCTGATGATCTCAGAAGTCGTTCCCAACCTAATTGATTCTGTGATTCTTTTGTTGCTCCCTAAGCTCACCCTCCTATTTTAAAAGTTGGACTTTTCCTAAAAAGTACTAATTAAAAATCCCAAGAAACAAAACCCAAAGAGAAAACCCAAGGCAAACCCCTGAGAGGGCCAGGGTTGGGGGCAGCCTGTGATGGCCCCAGAAGAGCCCCATTTTCCAGGGGGCTGGAGAGGGACCCCAGACAAGCAGCCTCAGGGGGATTTTATTTGGGCACCTCATCCATGTCTGTCAGTATCCAAAGGGAGGTGCCAGAGGCTGGACCAGGCTCTGCTCAGGGGGCCCAGCACTGGGACAAGAGCAGCGGGCACAAACTGCTGCCTGGGGAAGCTCCACCTGGACATGGAGAACTTCTTCACTGTGTGGGTGCCCCAGCACTGATTCACAGACCCACAGAATATCCTGGGCTGGGAGGGACTCCCAGGGATCATCCATCCAGCTCCTGGCCCTGCACAGCCCCAACAATCCCACCCTTGCTGTCCAAACACTCCCTGAGCTCTGGCAGCTCTGGGGCTCTGACCAAACCCTGCAGAGCCCGTTCAGTGCCCCATTGCCCAAGGAGGTTGTGGAGTCTCTCCCTGGAGATATTCCAGAGCCACCTGGACACAACCCTGGTCCACGTGCTCTGGGATGGCCCTAGAGAAGGGAAGTTGGACCAGTGACCCACTGTGGTCCCTTCAACGTGAACCACTCTGTGATTCTGTGGCTCTGTGACTTGTGCCTTTCTAGGACAGACCATTAATATGTCACTGCAATTTGAGATATTCCAGAACCACCTGGACACAACCCTGTTCTGTGAGCTCTGGGATGGCCCTGCTGGATCACCGAGGTTGGACCAGTGACCCACTGGGGTG
Source organism: Scytalopus superciliaris (assembly GCA_013400415.1). Lineage (NCBI taxonomy): Eukaryota > Metazoa > Chordata > Aves > Passeriformes > Rhinocryptidae > Scytalopus > Scytalopus superciliaris. The sequence goes on along the minus strand of VXBX01004719.1, from coordinate 75,040 downwards.
ACTTTCTACCTGACCCATCCTGTGTTTCTGTGATTTGTGCCTTTCTAGGATAAACTGTGAATGCATCATTATAATCTGAGATATTCCAGAACCACCTGGACACAACCCTGTTCCATGTTCCAGGGATGGCCCTGCTGGATCAGTGAGGATGGACCTGATGTGCCACTTTGGGCCCTTCCACCTGACCCATCCCATGCTTCTGTGACTTGTGCCTTTCTGGGATAAACTGTGAATGTGTCACTGTAATTTGAGGTATTTCAAAGCAGCCTGGACACAGCCCTGTTCCGTGAGCTCTGGGATGGCCCTGCTGGAGCAGGGAGGCCAAACCCACCATGGGCCCCTTCCCACCTCACACATTCTGTGTCTCTGGGGGTCTGTGACTTTTGTCTTTCCAGAATAAACTGTGAATATGTCACTATAATCTCAGATATTCCAGAACCACCTGGACACAACCCTGTTCTGTGAGCTCTGGGATGGCCCTGCTGGATCACCGAGGTTGGACCAGTGACCCACTGGGGTGACATCCTACCTGACCCATCCCGTGTTTCTGTGACTTGTGCCTTTCTGGGATAAACTGTGAGTGTATCACTACAATCTGAGGTATTTCAAAGCAGCCTGGACACAGCCCTGTTCCGTGTGTCAGGGATGGCCCTGCCGGAGCAGGGAGGCCCAACCAGTGAACCACTGCGGGCCCTTCCACCCGAACCGCTCTGGGACTCTCCAATCTGTGCCTTTCCAGAATAAACCACTAATACACCACCGCAATTTGAGCTATTCCGGAACCACCCGGACACAACCCTGTCCCACTCTCTGGGACGGCCCTGCTGCATCACCGAGGCTGGCCCTGTTCGCTCCCTCCCTCCCGACCCGCACCTCCCCGCGCCTCGGGGGTGCTTTTACCGGCAGCCCCGCCGTGTTCCCCCTCTCACCGCCCGCCCAGCCCCGCGGCTCGGGGTGTTTTTCCCCGCCGTGTTCCCCTCCGGGGGGCGGCCATGGCGCCCAAACCCTGACGGACCGGGGGGCGGCGGGCGCGCCATCTTGTCGGGGGGCGGAGCGGGGCCCGGCCCGCCCCGAGCTCTGCCTGCNCTGCCGCTGCCGCTGCCTCTGCCGCTGAGGGGAGCCGGGAGCGGGGACACTGCCGGCAGCGGGGACAGTGTGCTGAGGGAGCCGAGAGGAGAAGAGAGGAGAGGGGGCTCCGCCGAGCGAAGGCAGCGCTGCCGCAGCCCCCGCGCCATTGC
>VXBX01004719.1:31215-73391 GCA_013400415.1 Scytalopus superciliaris | reverse complement strand
ATCGAGGCAGTAAATATTTCAGTTTTCTGCTTTTGACTTGCGAGCTGCATTCGCTGTCATGTGTGGTTTTCTTTTGTTTTAAGGTGCATTTTGGGTAGAAATAAGTGATGTACATAGCGCAGAAAAATGCCTTCGATTTTAGATTCCCTCACTAGAATAACAACTAACAACCATTATTGTGCATTCCTCTTATTAGCGGCTTTTGCCTTTCCCCGTAAAAGCTGGGAATGAGGCAGAGGCTTTCCAGTTTCATCCCAATCCCCTCGTTTTGGAGGCATTTTGGAACCCATTTGGGAAGCCCAGCCCTTGAAGCACTTTGGGCTCCCCCGGCCAGGTGAGCACAGGCAGGGCTGACCCCAAAGGGAGCAGCAGCAGCAGAGCCAGTGGAAGGTTCTGGCAGGGAAAGGAAATCCCCAGATGGGTTTGAGACAAGGTAAAGATCTCGGCTGTTAATTTTTTCCATCTTATCATTTCCCCTCCTACAGCCGACTCTTGGTGCAGTTCGGTGCCAGGTAAATACAAGGCTTCCTGTTGCTGATGAGCTTTGTTTTTCAATAAAAAGGCCAAATGCTCTGTTTTCACGTGGAGCTTGATGTGTCTGTGTGTTCTCACTGCAGCACGGTGCTGCCAGGCCTGAGCAAGCTTTAAATTGCCCAGTTTAAGCTTAAAAAATAAGCTGGTTTGGGTAGTGCTTTTACTGGCAGGTGGAGTTTGATGCAAGCTGTAAAACAAGTGGAGGAGCAGGCATGATGAGGTGCTGATGTGCTGCCCAGTGCCAGAGCCAGACTTAACTGCACACCTTAATCTGCCAGGTGATTCCATTGTAGATAAAGGATTACTGCAACAAGTAGCTCAGGTTAGCAAACTGGAAAATAATCCTTGAGATATGTAGAACAATTGGATTAGCAGTTGATGAGCTCTTAGAACCCTACTCCTACCTCCCAGTCATGATCCAGATAGTTGAATTTAGAGCAGTATTAACATGGAGATGCACTGGAACAAATTCAACCTTGGGCGAGCAAGGAGGTTAAACAAGCCCCGAGATTTTTATCATGGATTTAAACAAGCTTTTGGCATTAGTAAAGATGCAAACGGGACTTGAAAATGTCTTGTCAGACCCCTGGGGATAAGAGGAGTTAACACTGGGATTCCCAGGGGTTGGTTGTGCTCCTGCTGGGCCTTAACAGGCCGCATTCATATGGTTTTAAATCCATCCCAGTCTGTCACTGGGCTGTAAACCCTGCCTTGAGCCAGGCTTAGCTTTACTGAACTGCTCTCTTGAGACTCTCACGGAAGCAGCAGGGTGGGAATCGAGTTCTCTGAGCATGGGCCTGTTGCTCATTCTGCATCTTCAGCACAGAAATAAATTGGAAAACAGCTTTTCAGATGGGGTAATTTGGGCGACAGGTTGATGGGTGTTTCCAGCCATCCATCCCATCCATCCCATCCATCCCATCCATCCCATCCATCCCATCCATCCATCCATCCATCCTCCCCTCCCCTCCCAGCCCTGCGGGGACCCCTCAGAGCAGGGGCCCCTGAGTGACTGCTCAGTCAGGGATTATCCCACAAAAGCTTTGTGTTTGTATGGAAGCCAGATCTCTTCGAGGAATTTTTACCTGCTCCTGAGCCCAGGTAGAGCTGACTGTACCTCCTTAAATCCGTACTGGGTGGGATGTATGGAGGGAGGCTTTTTAAAGCTTGCTAAAACGAGCTTTTCTGTCTTGTCTACTTCAGTGTGACAGGGAGCTGAATTCCAGTGAGAAAATGCAATTCCTGTATTTGTTGGTATTGTTTGATTGGAGAGTCTTTTCTTCAGGGGGAGCTTGAGATAATGGCAGTGTTTGAGGATTGGAGTGTTTTTTTCCTAACAGAAAACTTTAACTCTGGATTTTCCCCCACTGTTTGTTTAGAAGACTCTGTAGAAGGTGCTGCATTTATGTGCGGTTGCTGTTTCAAAGGTTTTTAAATTAAACCGAGTCGAGTTTTCTGTCTTTGATTCTATCAGTATGTTTGGGAGTTTATATATTTTCTTCCTGGTGTCGCCAAACGTGCCAAATTCCCCCCTGTGATGGACTGTGCTGTGGTGCTGTGCGGGTTGATTGGAGACCATTGGGATCTAAATGGGTGAAACTTCACCCATTCTCAGTGTGGATTCCTCCAGAAGGGGCTGTTAAGCTGCCCTCAGGACCCGGTCTGACCTGCAGCGTTTAACCCCTTCCACTCCCGGGGGGCAGGGGAAGCCGCCTGGAACACCGCGGGGAGCTGCTCCCAGTGACAAACTGGTGTCCCGCCCAAGGTGATTTTTGGAAGATCATCGAATCATGGAACGGTTTGGGCTGGAAGGGACCTCAAAGCCCATCCAGTGCCACCCCTTGCCGTGGGCAGGGACACCTTCCACTGGCCAGGTTGCTCCAGCCTGTCCTTGGACACTCCCAGGGATGGGGCAGCTTCTCTGGGAATTCCATCCCAGCCCCTCCCCACCCTCACAGGGAAGATTTTCTTCCTGAGAAGATCTTGTAGCTGCTCCTTGTCAGTGGCTTTGTGTGAACCACGTAAGAAATCTCAAGTATCAAAGGTTTCTGTGGGGCCATTTCTTCCACAGATTTATTTTACTTCCAAAATCTTCTTTAGTATTTATCCTGACAGGAGAAAATGCAGATGGCTGCACAGAGCCCTTGTTCTTCCATTGAAGATGATGGTCAGTATGTTGTTGGAAAAATGTATTTGTATCAAGTTTATTTTTGAAGCCTTGGTGGTCACAGCATGGCCTGGACAGCAGTTACAGTGGGGCTTATTTTACTTAAAAGCTGCAGAAAAAGAATATTGACAGTCAGGATGAGCAGCGGGATGTGCTCCATGATGTGGGGAAGGCAGGAAGAAAACAAATGCTTTCACATGGAAGCTCTTGCCGTGTTCCTCAGCGTTCCTGGGGGTGAAGTGTGTTCAGACACTGCCAGCTTCGGGGCTGCACTAAATATTTCTGTCAGTACCAAATGTTTTCAGTTGTTATGAGCCTTCTTAGGACAGGGTTTCTTTGATGGCAGGAAAGAAATGTGATGATGTTTGGCTGGTTTCAGGTTATGGGAAGGAAATGTTGTCTGAATGTTCTGTCGGAGATGGATCTAAATGGGGATTTTTTTGCCATGGTAATTTGGCTGTGAAAGGAGTAGAACTACTTCCTTGGAAAGGGAGTTGGGGTGTTGAGACATCACTGGCACTTGGTGGGGGAAGGAAGGAGGGGGAGAACTGCTCTGGTAGTTCAGAAACCTCCTGCTCTACTTTTATTCTTTCCACTCAACATTAATCTTGACCCTTTCTGTTGCCAAACAGCACTGACAGCGTGTGTGGCACCAGGAATACCGTGTGCCTGGCCATGCATGGCCTGTCTCCTGTGGTTTTCTCCCCGGGGGGGTCCAGGGGGCTGATGAGCTTATTTTTTGGTCCCGAGTGTTGTCATCAGCCTCGTAAATACTGACTCACCCTTCGCCTGGGTCCGCCGAGAGCTGTGACTCTTTTCCTGGCTGTGCTGCGGCCCCATGGCCGGGCTGGGCTGCTGGGCTTGGAGAGCTCTGGGGTGGTTTTGGGAAGGATGAATTGGAGTCCCACAGCACGGGCTGGTTGTCTCCGTCCTGTGTTGTGGGAGAGGATGGAAATGGAAACTGTGTTCCTATCCCACAGCTCTGTTTGCTGCGAAATGACTGGGCTTGAGGTAATCGTAAAACTAGTATTTAATGAGTTCGTAATTAGAAATTCAATGATCTAAGCCTCCCTGTGTCTCAGTTCTCAGGCCAGAAGATGCAAGTTGCTGGCTTAGGGAGGGCTGGGGGGAGAATGCACTTAACCATCTTTTTTCAGTTTTATTATTGTTTTTGAAAAGCAGCTTCAGGAGAGAATAAACATTGTCCTGTTTTGGTGAAAGGGAATTTCCACAATTCCTTATCACCACATTCAGTCAACCGGGGATGTTTTACTCCTCGCCCCAAATCTGCCTTACTGTAATAAAACCGATGTGTATTGGTAAGAGAGTCACAAGGAGGGAGGGCATGGCTGGACATTATTAACTTTTGCGTATTTTGGAGACTGATCCATCTCTCTCCTCGGAACGAGGGATGTTTTGATCTTGTACTTGCGTCAGCAAAATGCTTGAGAAAACAAGCTTTGTCTGACAGTTGTATTTTTAGGAGCAGATGGGAGCAGAGGAGTCCAGTTGTAGTTGTGGAGGAGGAGCTGTGAGTGACCACAGGGTACCTGGGAGCGTGTGAGCCCTGAAAGCAAGAGCTGAGCCTGCTGTGTGTTTGGATTTATCCAGCGTTTCCCTGTTATCTCCTTTGTGATAAACAGGATTGTTTGAATTTGTCACCCGCTTTACACTCGCCTGAGATTAAACTGCTTGAAGGATGGGCTGAATTAGCTCTAAATGGTGAAGGGCGGATTGACTCGCCACTGTTTGGTTTTGACTGTTTGGAAATGTCGTGACTCACCGAACTGACTCCAGTGGCTCCGTGTCCGCCAGTTTGTAATTTGTTGTCTGAATTTATTTTTACATCGAACTGTTGCAGGGCCTGTGTCGTTCCAACAGTTGGCTGAAGCATTTTGGGAATGCCTGGTAGCAGGAAAGTGAGTGAAAAGCGACTTCAGTGGGGGTTTATGCACTGACATTCCTGGGCATTAACCTCGGGTGTGGAGCTTGGAGTCCTTTGGGCTCTAAATGGAGCGACACATTTTAATTGGATTTACTCCTGTTTTGCATGGCCGTGAAATGGCAGCCCAGGGCAATAATACCCATTTTAGTGGTTTGCTGGCTGTTACACACCCGTGGGATTGTAAAAGTTAAGAGAATAAAGTGCAGCTTTAATAGGGCAGCGCCTTAAACACTAATGCTCTCGGCTGTGTTTATGTGCTGAGGTGGTTAATGTGCCTTTAGTGAATTTATCCCACTTGTCCAGCTCTCTGCAAATCCTGCCGACCTGGTGTTAGCAAAGGGAAGGAAATGCTGGAAGTCTTTGACCAGCAGTCTCTCCATCAAGCTCATCTTTGCTGAGCACTTTCTTTTCTAGCCCAGAAGTCGCCCTCTGAAGGGTTTCTATTTTTACTGATCTTACTCCTTTTCTCACTTACCTGGATGGTCTTGCATTTAAGATGAAGCTCAGTGGTGCTGCTCTGTTGTGCTTTTAGAGGAAATAGCGTGTGAATGTTGTTAGCAGCGTGCAAGGTCACAGGGGGATCTCATAAAACACACACATGACTCCGTGTCACGACTTTCACTTTTGATTTAGGAGCTTGGAAGGGGGATAAAATGCTGCCTGCAAAGTTTATTCTGTGCGCTGAATGACATGAAACTGTCTCAGGCCTAAGTGCTGTGGGAAGGTTTGAACTTCCACAGAGTCTTTGGATCCCTATGACAGGAAAAAAACCCCATCGTAAATTCTAATTTTGCTCTGTTTATTACTTGCCCTTTGTGTGGAGGGAGGATCCTGCATTCAGGCCCTCGCTGTGTCTGAGCAAAGGAAACACATCCTTAGTTTTGCAGGCTCTTAAACACCAGCTCTAAACAGGTTAGAGCAGCTTCCCCCCACACACACTTTTTAATTTTTTATACAAAATGAATTGTTTCTGAAAGTTCACTGAATGTCTCTGATGCAAGAAGCATTTACTTGGTCGTATTTTACCAGAGTGGGGATTTTGATAAAAGGTGAAAGATTATTGTTTCCCGATGAACATTTCCTTGTACAAAGACCAAACATAAAGGAAAAATTGGGACTGAGAAGAAAACGTTGCAGATGCAGGTCTGGATTCCGTAGGCTCAGACTGCAAGACTTAATTGCAGTGTTTTCATGCTGTTCTGTGTCCTTTCATATATGGGGACAATAACAGTTACCAGTGATCTGCTGATATTGGATGTATTTGCTTCAGTACCATTTAATTTTGTGTATGGAATTTTGGGAAGTTCTGCTGAGCAGAATCATTATTATCAGTATAATTTTACAGAGCTCTGGTCTGGTTTATTCAGCCTGTTAGACACTTGTTATCTGTACTATAGTTCAGCTTCCTAATAGATGCTTTTAAAAATCAAATAAAACCTGAAATGGCGGGAGTGGATTTTGGTATTTTTAATACCCCGGTGTTGGGGGTTTGTGGTGGGACGAGTCAGGATGTTTTCCTTGCCCATCTGTCCTGTTGGCAAATACCAGAAAAGGCAAAGGATGGGAGGCTGAGCTCTTTTGGAGTCGTGATCTTTCTCATAAAAACAGATGTAACCCCCGCCTTGCAGCAGGGACAGAGCTGTTGTGATGGTCCTTGTAAACATCCCCTGCTAATGAGCTGCTCTGCCTTGGAAGGGATCAAACACGTCTAATGCTTTTCATGGACATGCCTAATCAAGCACAATCTAATCAAGCAAAGCTGTCAATTAAGCCCTTCTATTAAATTTCTCAGAATTATTAGAGCTCAGTATTATCTGAGCTCTCCTCCTCGGCTCTCGGGGTTTGGTAAAGACTTTATGATGAGTTTCACCCCGGGTTTGGCTCTCACTGAGGTGCACTCCATCTGCATTGGGCTTCTCTCCTCCTAATTATTCAAAGGGCAAAATGTGTGCTGAAATCATATTCCTCCAAACAGCAGCAGCAATGAGCTCTTGCATTTAGGCAGTGCCAATTAAGTAAGGATAATTGAAATTATTTTTAAAAGCAGTGCTGAACACACATCTGCCAAAGAGCCCTGAAGATGAGGCAACCACTAAGGTACAATATCAACCCACAGTAAATTGGCCAAAAAAGGATGGATTTACTGGCAAAAATCATAAAGAAGTATTTCACTAAAATTTGCTTTTTTTGGACTGTTTTGTGAAAGTCTTGCCGTAGACAAAAAATTTTCCTTCAGTAAACTGCAGTTTGCATAAACATTTTTGTAAGTACTGTGAATTCCGTTAAAATCTTATAATTCTTTGTGCTTTTCCTGATCAGCCAGTTCAGTGTTGAGAGGACTGTTCCATTTCTGTCACTGCAGCTGGAAAATTCACTTAACCTTCTTTAGCAGTTCCGTTGCTGGGAGGGATATTTAATGCATTAATATATATTTAATGCATTCTTAATTACCCTCTTACGCAGGGAGGAAAATCTTCAAAGCCACTGCAGTAAATTCCCTCCTCCATCCCCGCACAGTGACAGTGTGTGACGTGCAGGAGGGGTGGCAGCCGAGCTCCAGCAGGTCCTGGGAGCCTCCTGCTCCACTGATGTTCCCCGTGGGTCCCGGGGATGGATCCGGTGGCGTCACACGAGGTGCAAATGCACCTTTATGAGGACTCGGTGGTGGCTGCTGGGAATGAGGCACTTCCACCTGAGCCTGCCTGGAACGGCAGCGCGGGAAGTCGCCCAGCAGGCCTGGCTGAACACGAGCCCGGCTCCATAAACACTTCCAGGCTTGTTGGGAAATTAATAAATTAGCAATTGGTTGGCTGGCCGTATGGGAATCAAAGGCAGGGCTGCTCGCAGTTGTGTGGGGTGTAGGCAGGGAGGAGGGGTGGCTTCCAACTCAGGAATGGCAATAATGACTTAATTTTCCCCCCTGGCTGTGGGAAACCAAACTGTGCTTGGGGACCAGAGCTCCAGTTGGGCAAACAGTTGGTCAACACTTGTATCAGTGGGAATATTAGCATCTATTATTGGTATATAATGAATAATAGCACCTAACATTGGTAATGTAATTAATAGTAGCACCTGTTATTGGTAATATAAGTAATAATGGCATCTAGTATTGGTAGTATAATTAATAATTGCATGTATTCTTGCTCTGGGGCACCAGTAGATTATGTGCTTGTGCCCTGCCTTTTACCAGTTCCATCTGAAAAAGATTCTCTTGCCTTTTTGGAGTTTGGCTCCACGTAGGGACTTGAGGGGTCTTAAACCCCAGGGTGGTGACACCTCTGGGAAGGGTTTGGAGCTGCTGTGACAGGATTGCACTCCCAGCAGTCCTGGAGCCAAAGACACCTTTCCTGCAGAACAGAGGGGACTGGGAACACAGCAAAAAGCACATGGAAAACCACACTGGCTCTCCCCCTCAGCACTTGGAAGCCTTGAAATGTTTCCTCTCCAAGTGGTATAAATTTGCTGATTATTCCCAGGAAAGATTTGGAAGTATTCTCGAAGGAGTGAAAGTTCACCAAGCAAGGAGGGCATAACTCTCCCAAGTGGATAATTAAAAAGAAAATTAAAAAGTGTGCTAAGTTGAGATTGACTTGTGGCCATGCTTTGAAGATTAAAAGGGCTTTTTTCCTTTGGGATGCAGGAGGTTGGGATTGGGGGAGCTGCTGGAGCAGTTGGGCAAAGCTGCAAAGCTGCATTTGCTGTTTGCCTCCTGAACCTTGAAAGAGATCCCTATTCCTGAGCAGTGATCCTGGGATATCTCCTCTTCCCCCCTTTTGTAAGACTTTTAGTCTTGCAGCTGGAGTTTTTTAACCTGTGTAGTGCAGGGAGATTTTTAGGCTTATTGAACATAAAACTGTGTGAACAATTTTGATTAGAAATGTTTTGCCTTTAGAAAATGAGAATGATGGCAGCTACAGCAGAAAGGTGTTCTTTGCACAGCCTGTGGCAAGATCAGTCTGCTGGGTTTTTCTGTGCAGGAGTTCAGCCCACACTTCTGGAACTATTAGCAGTCACAAAACCAGAGAGAAAGCTAAAATGTGAGTGTGCAAATGAAATGGTAACAGCAGTGGAAGGGTCCTGCTCATGGCAGGGGTTTGGAACTAGGTGAGCTTTAAGGTCCCTTCCAACCCAAACCATTCTATGGAAAGAATGCCAAGTAATTAAAAAAAAATAAGAAAAGAAGATTACAACTTTAGCAGGTAAGAGCAGATGTTTTAAGTCCAGACTTGGTGTATAACTTTGCATATGCACGGGGTGTTGTAATCCACAACTTGGAGTATTTCAGCATTGGTCTGATCCTGGGTTTTGCTCCTGGCTGGAAGCCCTGAGTGCACCCAGATGTGGTTCTGTGGGCTTGTGTTCCAGTCTGGAGCTGCTCAGGGGTGGGGTTGTGGGTGCTCTGGTTCATTGGGTCAGTTGGGTGCTGTTCCCGGAGCATTCCTAAGCTGGGGATGTGCTCCATCACCTTCTAAGGGTGTGTGGAAGTTGACAGTGTTTCCCTGGGCATGGAATGGTTTGGGTGGGAAGGGACCTTAAAGACCATCCAGTCTCACCCTCTGCCCTGGGCAGGGTCACCTTCCACCCTACCCAGCCTGGCCTTGAACACTTCCAGGGATGGGGTATCTGGGAATCCGTGAAGGTTTTGATGCTTTAAGGGCGGCAACCTCTCATGGGGCCCTGTTGCCCAGTAAGCAGGTTTTTCTTTTGTCAGTTCTTAGGAGAAAAAGGAGTTGTGTTTTTGCCTTTAATTACAGGCATACCTGGAGGTCCAGGAAAGACTGTGGAGTCTGACTGAGTTTACAGATGTGGTGAATATAATAGCTGGTCCCAAAAAGCACATTTCTTCCCCATTAATTTTGGAAGTGCTTTGATCTGTGCCTGTGGAGTGTAGGGCTTTGGCTTCACTACCCCTTTGTTGTTCCTCCTCAAAAATGGTGCCAAAAAAACAGCCACAGGTGTTTTTAAAGGCACTTCCATCTTGTAATTACTTTTTTACATAGAGCTGTCTGTGTGCTTTGAACATCTCAGACCCTGGGTTCTTCTTCCAAGGGTTTAAAAACACACAGTTACAGGGAAAGGTCTAATAACCACTGTCATAGGAGCTGGGACTGAATTAGGGATTTAAGAACAGAAATTGGGTGCAAAGCATTGCATTGTCCCGCTGGAAAAGCGGAATTCACCTGGCATGGATTATCCCTGGGTGTCCTTTCTTTGGGAGAGAGGGATGTGCATTTGGTGGGTGCAGTCAGGTACAAGGGGGATGTGTCAGTGGGATCCAGGGCTGTTCATCACTCCTTGAATTAACTGGGAAGCTTTCAAAGCAATTACAGTAATTCCTGCTGTATATTTGATTATTCAGCATTAGGGAAGAGCAGTAGATGTTTTCATATTAAAGCAGATCTTCTGGTAAGTGCTTTTTCAAGGAATTTATAATTCAGTGGATTTATAAACGTTGCTCTAAGATCAAACTTAATAACTTAGTCTTTCTGCTGCTCCCAGTTGTGGGTGGAAGTGGATCTATTTATTCTGCTCGTGTGTGATGCTATTTTCTGTGTTTGCTGTGTTATGTTAAGTGTGTTCTGGAGGACGTCCAGGGGAGGCTGCTGATTAAATGGAAGCTGATGTAAAAGATTACATATTTGCTGGGGTTTGGGGAGGAAGAGCACTCAAATTAGGAGAAAGCTACAAAAATGTAATCAGGAGACGCATTGAGCTGTCAGAAATGAGGCCTCCTCCACCTCACCCTCCGGATGAAACTGGATGTTCTTCCAAGGAAGATGTGCCTCTTCCTGACAGAGTGAGGCATCTGCCAGGCTGGGACAGGGAAATCATGCAACAGGGCACCTCTTCTGGGCAGGGACTGCATCATTCCTGCCTCTGTTCAGTGTTTTTCTTGCTCTTACCTGGCAACGTGAAGGTTCAGAGGAGGGATTTGGTTTCCAGGTGTTTGCAGTCACTGGGTCACATCATTACCCATTCTGATGGTGGGAGGTGACCACTGTGTGCCACCCGTGGGCACAGTGTTGTCAGTGCAGGGGGAATAGGGGACTTCAGAGCAGGGTTTTGTCCTGCCTAAGCTCTGCAAAACTAGGGAGAATATCCTCAGAGTAAATATTCCAGCTGGGAACATTGTGAGTACTTCACCAATGTGTGTCTGACAGCGAACATAATTTAGTTGGGGCACTTGGAAATGTTGGTTTGTCCTCAAACTGAACACTGGGTGTCTGGGAAGAAGGCAAAAAATTGGATTTTCTTCTAATAATCAAAGTGAACTCCTCCTAGGAGTAACATTTCCAAGCAGGAGAAATGCTCCCTCCAGTTTGCATCTCTGATATTAAGCAGGTAATAAAAGTGACGAGTGGCTGTGTCTGATCATCACAACACACTCCCTGTGCTGAAGCAGAGTGACATAAATTGTCTGCTGTGATTTCCCTGCCATCAGTAAATACACAGAGCTCTCAGCTGTTTATTCCCACCTGCCTGTCACAGCATTTTGGAATTTGAAGTTGCACTGTAAAATATTCCAGTGCAGTTCTGCCTTGAATTAACATTCACCTCGAGTGCGGTGCTGATCCAGTTCGAGGAGTTTTAACCCATGATTAGGTCTGTCCCAACGTCAGTCATGGGAGCTGAGACTGAATTGGAGATACCCAGATTAGGAGGTGGCTTGACTCAAATTACTGAGTGTAAGTGCTAAGTAATCAGAAATAAATCGTTTGAGTGATGAAATTCTCCACTCACCGGTGATGAATTTTGGAGCGATTAGTTTTAATTGCAAGGTAAATAGACAACTCTTCTTTAATTGGTTGCTTAAGTAATGTTAATTGCACTGAACCTAATCGTACTTTGAACTGTGAGATTCAGGGCAAGAAGCATTTGAGTGCCTGGCATTGTTTAATCCAACTATTAAAAATTTTCTGGACATTGGAGTAAAAAAGCAAAAGTCTTTCTTGGTTCAAAACCCATAGTTTTTCTCTTGCCGTTGGTCATTAGTCCCATGGCTCTCTGAACACATCAAATGCCTTGAATCTAAAATACTTTTGAGGAATATGCTGGAAATTAACATGGATCAGTGATCTTCAGGCAGTGTGGGGGCCTGTGGTCCAACAGTTTGTGTTTTGGGGTCTTAAAACAAGTTTTGGTGACCCTTGGTGGTGTTGGGCTCATGGTTGGACTTGATGATCTCAAGGTCTTTTCCAACCTTAAAAGTTCCCTGGTTCTACGGGCTGCAAGAGCTCTCTGTGTCAAAATCATATGTTTGTGATTGTGAAAACACTTGGAATTCGGGATGAAAGAGCGAAGGAAAGAATCTGATCACTGGAGATGGAGCAAACGGAGGAGGAAACTCTCCACCATCTCTTCGCTGCGGGGATTAGGCGCTGGAACACGCCGTGTGTTTGCGTGAGCACACACTGCACGAAGCAGGCCCTGGAGACAGCTGGATTCCTTCCCTGGATTCCTTCCCTGGATCCCGGCGAGGGCTGCAGCTCCCGGTGAGCCGAGCCCTGTTGGAGTGCCGGTGCTTCGCTGCAGGAACGGGCACACTCCGGTTCCCCCCCCGGGGCTGAGCCGCGGGTCCGGCGGCGTGGGGCGAATCCCGACCTGCCCTGGCTGCTCTGGGAGCCGGCCCGGCCGGCCGCCCCCCCACCTTCGGGTGCCCTTTGGGGTGCAGTGAGCTCATCCATCTCCCTCCCCGCAGCGCCGCGCCCTCGGCCCGCTCGGGGCTGTGAGTGCGGCAGCCCGGCTGGGGCATTCGGGCTGCCCCTTTGCTCTGGTTGGCCCTTCAGTGCCAGCTGAGCAGTGAGGGTGTCTCAGCAGAGGTGCGGGAGAGAGTGTTTGGAGAATCTTTTCTTCACGGGGAGCTTGAGATAATGGCAGTGTTTGAGGATTGGAGTGTTTTTTTCCTAACAGAAAACTCTAGCTGGATTTTCCCCCACTGTTTGTTTAGAAGACTGTAGAAGGTGTTGCATTTGTGTGCAGTTGCTGTTTCAAAGGTTTTCAAGTTAAACTGAGTTGAGTTTTCTGTCTTTGATTCTGTCAGTATGTTTGGGTTTGTGTTTATTTTCTTCCTGGTGTCACGAAACCTGCCAAATTCCCCCCTGTGATGGACTGTGCTGTGGTGCTGTGCCGGGGCTGTGCTGTGTAGGGGTGAATTCTCAGGTAATGTTCAGAAGTGTAAGAGCAGCCTCAGGCTGCTGTGCTCCCTCAGAAAGGGAGGTGGGCAGGGAGAAAAGACGATGTCCATGGAGAAGGACTGGACATTAGTTGTCGGATCATAGACCTGTTCAGGTTGGAAGAGATCATCGAGCCCAACCATTGCCACTGAACCATGTCCCCATCTAGATGTCTTAAACCTCTCCAGGGATGGTGACTCAGCCACTTCCCCGTGGGTGTTCCAATGCTTGACAACCCTTTATTTACTTTTTGTTGCTTTTGTTGTTGTTTTCAGTCTCCTTCTTCTGACCCTTTGCATCTCGCTCTGCACCCGAAGCGAAGGAGCCCAGGGCAGCCTTGCCCCCTGTGCTTTCAGTGCCCGGTGAGGTTGTGCATCACTAACCCTTGTCTTGGGGAAGAGCTTTGAGACCTGTGACCTCTCCAAATCGCTGATAAAAACATTTCCCTGCAAGGAAAAGCTTGGAGAAGTCCCCCATCCCGCTTACAGCTGGCGCAGCGGGACATGTAAATATTTACGTCTCTTGCTTTTCGGGGCTGGGCGCTCTCCCTGGCTGGTGCAGTTGCTGTCAGAGCTGGAGCCTCCCCTGGGCTCGGTCCGTTCGCTTTGCGCAAGCCGTGCCGAGGTGTGGAGCAACCAGCCCGCGGTGTGCAGTAACCCCGCGTGTCCGAGCGGTGTCTGCCTGCCCCCGCTTGTGTAACCGCGCTGGGATTGGGCACCGCCAGTTATACAATGTGGGGAGCGCCTATAAAAGTGCTCCCGGGGCATGTCTGCATCCTCCCCGGCTGCTGCTGCTCCCGCCGCTGAGGTAAGAGCTGGGAATTCGCGCGTTAACGGGCCTAATTGCAAAAATTCAGCTGCTTTAGCGCCGGCGTTGCTAACTCAGAAACTTAAATCCCAGTTTTAATTACTTAAATTTCAGTATCTTAAAGGTTTGAGGACTTAATTTTTCATTTTCAAGTGTTTATCGCTGTCTCATTTTTAAAATGTTTATGGCTGTAAAGGCAGAGCCCAAAGTAGTTCCCCTCTGTCCTGTTCACCTGTAAACTTCTCTTTCCTTCTAACTTTTAAAATGGGAAAAATTTATATGAGTCTTACATAGTAAAAAGGAGATTTTATGAAGGCTTGAGCACAGAAGTGCAGCCTCTTGGTTGGTTTTGGAAGTTTATGGAATTCCAAATCTAAGTGATTTTAAATGGAAGTGAAATACTTATTTCTAGAGAAGTCTAATGGTTAAGTCAGTGTAAAACTTTCCAAGTGTGTGACCAGCTGCTGGGTCTTTGTGGCTTCTGCACTCAGTTCTCTTTCAGGAGTGAGGATCTGGTTCAAAAGTAACCCCAGGCATCAGCCTTTGGAAAGGGGCTTCATCCCCAGAGTTGAACAAGTTGGCACATTACCCCAATTTGTTCAATAAATGGAATTTTTCCTAGATGAGTCTTTAACTTCACCTTTGTTTTAACATGATTAAAGTCTTGGAAAGCAGGGAGCTTTCATCAAAGTGCCAAGTGCAAGTACAAAGCAAGCTGAGAAAGGACCCAGTGTGTGCTCAGGTTGCTTTGAGGGCCGTGAAGGAGCTTAACGAGCTGTGTATTAATATCCATAATAACGTGGAGGTATCGGAATGCTCAGGTTATTAATCCTCCCCAGGAAGACTGTAAGGGCTCCATACCATTGTAAATCGGATTAATGTGTGCCACGCACCGTGCTGGGCTCAGGTGGGACTGCAGAGTTCTGTAAGGAGCAGCCATGTGGGGCTTCATTTTTATTCACCACGAGTGTCATTGCCGTCTGGAGAGCTCTGCAGGTGCCAGTTGAGAGCAGCCGCTTGATAACAAGCTGTAAAATCCTTATCTCTGAGATTTCTCTCGCACTTCTTTGGGGTTTCATCTTGTGGCTTCACCTGTGCTCTGCTTTCATGGTCAGACCGACCTCCCTTTGTGGCCAGTGATGGGATCTCCCCGGGGAGGGTGACAAACCCTGCTCAGAAACTGGGCAAAACTGTTGCCTTTTGGAACAATAAAATGGGAGTAACGGGGTGAAAGATAAACAGCTTTGACCAAACACACCTTCAGGTTGACCAGCACTGGAAAAACTCAGATATTTTAGTTTAGAATCACAGCCTAAATAAGATCTCTTTAACAATTTGACTACCCAAACTTGTAGTTTTTCCCCGTGGGTGTATCCTTTGTTAAACATGTCATTCAGCTGGATTTAAGTCCCCTTCTCAACGAGCTCATTCACACAGGAAGTTAATGAGATTTTAACTAATGTGCTTTAAATCAACCCAAGGTTGGAGCTCGGCATAACTTTCCTGCGTGTCTTTGTGCAGACTTGCCCTAATAATGTTGGTCAGTTATTAAGACACCGTTCTGGATGGCAGTCAAAATACCAACTACTTAAAAATTCATTAGTGCTTACAAAGAAAGAATATGTTTGTGCTTTGAAGAGCTGCTTTGAAGTGAAGTGAGAAACCAGCTCAGGACTGAAACTCCTTAAAATGCCCACCAGCTCTTCTTCAAACTTAAATTTAGCTTTTTAAAACTTAAATATTAAGAAGGTTGGGTGTATTTAGCAGTATTTTGTCTGCCTCTACTGCGGGTAAAACGATGGCTATTTGGGTAGTGTTGCATTAAATTTGAAGTCTCTTTTTCTTTTAAGCTTCAGTTCAGTGGAGCAGGGAAAAATGTGTGTAGCTTTGAAGGATGTGGTGGCATTTCAGTGCAGTTTCAGTTCATGGGAAGGAGTTCTGGCTGCAGGAGGTGCCTGGTGGAGACAAATCACGTGTAATCCCGGGACCAAAGAGGCTCAGTTTCAAACAGCCTGAGGGAAAACTCAGTTTAAGACTAAAGCAGGACGATAGTTTTCACGTGTAGCAGCAGAAGGTTGAAGTGTGAGTTCTGGGCACCTTTTTTCACATCTTTGAGAGGGTGAAAATCCTCTGGAAGGTACAGAAAGCCCCCTTTAGGCACATCTACATACCTGGACGGTGGGTGGGACCCCCCAGGTGCCGTGTCCAGGTCCCAGTGTGGGATGGAGCTGTGAAGCAATTGGACTTGTGGTTGTGGTTCTGCAGCCAGGGCTCTGATTGTATCACTGGAGTGCTTGTTGGGCTTTATTACCCTCGATGATGAGATACTTATGGAATTTTTTTTAACTGGGGAGAACATTTTTACTTCGTAGGAAAACACCCAGCAGCTCCTCGAACAGCTTTAGGTATCAAAGTCGGTACTGTGTGGGTGGCTTGTAATTTGGTCATTAATTTTAAACCCTTTCGGTAATGCATTGTTTCATGTCTCAAAGTTTATCAAAAACAAGTTTCTCAGACAGCTTTAATGTTTATTTATCTGTGCTGTGAGGTAGGAGGTGTGAACAGCTGTGCCAGGCTGGACAGGGAGAGGGAGAGCCTTGTTTCCAAGGTTCTTCTGGTGTTAAAAATAGCCTAAAAGGGAGGATCCAGATAAATCCAGTGCCTGGAGCTGCTGCACAGCAAAGTGTGTCTAATAACAAAGAAGAGCCCCTTGTTTTTAATACCTTAATGGCACAAAATCAGCGCAGAAGTTTTGAGTGATGGTGTAACTACAGCCAGTGGCAATCTGGAGAAAGCTGCCTTTCCATAATTAACTGGGAATTGCCTTGCTTTTGTGTGGAGCTGTGTGTCTGGCCAGGGATAGCCGTACCCTGTAAGCAAACTTTGGCTAATTGGAGCCTCCACAACATTCCTTAATTGTCTGCATTGGAATGCTCCTGATGGCTTTGGTGCCCTGTGGTGGTGATGGAATTTCTTGCAGAGCTCCACAGGTCTCTTGGCATCCATCCTGCCACTTCCTGGAGCCAAACCCAGCTCCCTGGATACCCCCAGCCCCGTGTCTGCCTGGCCCCTTCCCGTGTCCCTGGAGGGCAATCCAGGCTGTCAGCAGCTCTATCCCACAGCGTGGGATTTCTCCATAATTTGTCCTGATGCTGCAGAGCAGGATGAGCTGCTTGGCCTAAACACACATTTTTTTAAACCACACAAAGTAAATCTGGTGCATTTGTTACTGGTTTAATTTCTCCACAGCTGTGACACTGCAGGAACTGAGAGTTTGCTCTTAGTTGCAGTTTCCAGCACGTCCTTCCCAGAAGGAGCTCCCAGTGTTGGGCCTGAGTTTAAAGCTGGTTTTATCGTCTGCTCAGGCTTGGTACATTTCACAATAAAATATCCTGATGTGCAGACAGTCCAAATCCCTTTGAACATCTTTGTTGTTTGTCTGTTGCCAAAAATACAATCTCAGACCCGGAGGATGCCTTGGTTTGTGTTTGCCCTGAGTTGGAGGTGCCAAACACTTGGAAGTGCCACGGGAGGTGGTGGAATTCCAGAGGCACTGCTGCAGTTCAGGTCACCTCCAATGTGACAGCTTCTGGCTGAGCATCATCTCTGCCTGCAGGAGAAAGTCAGTGCTGTTCACATGAGTCTGACAGCTAATTAAAATAATAAATTGATGATTGTAATTAAGCAGTGACCTTAATTTGATTCTAATCTCCTTAGTGTGTGCAACGGCCAGAGCTCTCCTGGCTCTCCAGCCGCCTGTAACAGCCAAGAAGGGCCTGGTTGGCTCTGCCATCAATCCTGCCCAGGGCAGTGGGACACGGGACGTTCCCACCCTGGTGCTCCTGGCAGCTTTTCCAGCAGGACACTCCAAAGGATGGGCTGTTCCTTTGCCAGCTGGTTTTATAACCACACCTGTTGTGCTTCCTGTACTGGCATTGCCCTTGTGCAGCAGTGAAGGGCCACCAAATGCTGGACAGTTCCTGGTTTTTGGAGTGGAGGGAGAGGCCCACAGGTACTGACTGGGGAGCAGGAAAGGGATTGGCCCCCTTTGCTGTGAGGGAACTGCTGAGGTCACACCTTGAGGGCTGGGTCCAGTTTTGGGCCCCTCACCCCAGTAAAGACACTGAGAGGCTGGAGGGTGTCCAGAGAAGGGAATGGAGCTGGGGAAGGGGCTGGAGCAGCAGGAGAGGCTGAAGGAGCTGGGGGGGCTCAGCCTGGAGAAAAGGAGGCTCAGGGGGGACCTTCTGGCTCTGCAAGTCCCTGCCAGGAGGGGGGAGCTGGGGTGTGGGTTGGGCTCTGCTCTGAGGAAATGGCCTCATGCTGTGCCAGGGGAAGAGCAGGTTGGACATCAGGCGGAATTCCTTCATGGAAGGGTTTGTTAAACGTTAGCACAGGCTGCCCAGGGAGATGGTGGAGCCCCCATCCCTGGGGGTGTTCAGAGCACTCAGTGCTCTGGTCTGGATGATGGAGATCAGTCACAGGTTGGACTTGACGGTCTTGGAGGACTTTTCCAACCGTAAAGATTCTGTGATTAAATAATTCTCCCTGTTTCACACTTGTACTGTGAGGAGAAGGAGAAAACACACACCTTTCAGAGTACCTGGGGTCCTCCTTTTACCTTTTTCATCAGCTTTTACTCCTGAGTGAGACCTGCAGCACAACTTGGTGTTTGAGGGAAAGAACACAAACCACCACAGCCACGAGGCACCCGATTTCCACCCCTGGGCAGACAGTAAAGCACTTGTGGCTGTGCAGCAGCTCCTCCCTGCAACTCTGGCTTTAGGGGGCCTGGTCCCAGCTCTGGAACACTGCAGACAAAGCTGTGCTCAAACTTTGTGCCTGTTGTCTGTCCTTAACTGCTCAGTTTGTGCTGAGTCAGCATCTCCTGGCCTCCAGAACAGCTCCATGTGGAGAGTCTGTTTTGGGGAACACTGTGTGGTGGGCCTGGACCCACCTGGAATTGCAAAGACCCTCATGGCTTTAGAAGGTTTTTGGCTTGAGTGTGGCAAATAAGGAAATGCATAAAGCTGCTTTCTGGGAAAAATACTGGCATCATCCTTGGAAAAGCAGGGATTGAAAGTCCTGGATGAGCCTGAGCTCCAGGCTGAGCTTCTTCCAAAGGGTTCATCTCTAGGTCTGCTTATTGCAAAGGACCTTTACAGTATTGATGTGTCCTGAGTCCTGCTCTGCTTCCCAGTCCTGGTGCTGCCAGGCCCACAGCACCTGGAAAAGTGTTGGCCCTTCTAAAGGATGTCTAAAAAAGCCCAAACCAACCCCAACAAAGAGAAAAGCCCTAAAAACCTGTTACTGCCCCAAGAATGTCCCACCCTGGAGTTCAGGTTGGTTTTCCCCAGTCTTTTCTTTGCCAAGCTCAGGATTCAAATGTTGATGTTAAAGATCCTCACACTGTGGGGATGAACTGCCATCACAGCAGATCTGATTTAGGGGAATATTTTTAGTGTGATTCAGCCAAAAACTACATGAAGTGCTGCTGCTTTTAAAGAAAACAGTGCACACAGGGAGAAGGTGTCTGTATTACAGTTGCCTGCTCCTTGGGTGGGTTCATGTCCAGCTCTCCTGTCCATGGTAATAAACCCTTTATTTAGATCTGTACCTTCTGTCCTGCCCAGGTTAACCCTGGAATCCTCTAAGAGATGAGTTTTCAAAGGATTTTTCAGGCAGACTCACTTGCAGTTTGTTACTTAATACCAATAGAAATGTGAAATAGAGGCTTTTTGTTCATCCTGGCTTGTCACATAAGCAGATTTCCCTGTAGGAAAACCTTTGGTGTGTTCTCCAGTAGGTGGAGGTTCCAGAGCAGAGACTTGGAGGCAGAAGCTGCAGGAAGAAAAAGTAATTTAATCCCAGCCTTGTTGTGCATCTCCGTCTCTGATGGGCTTTACCTTTCTTTGCGTGGACTTTGTAATGCTTCCTAACTTGTTTAAACAGGACAGCCTTGGTTGAAAGGGAAAACTGGTGTCAGCAGAGCCAGGAAAGTGTGAAAGGGATGATGTTGTGTCAGCCCAGGCAGTGCCACCACTTGGTGTCCCCTCGCGGTGGCTCCGAACCTGCTGGAGAAAAGAGCTCAAAATGCAGAGGGGCCTTTCCCTGCCCGGGAGGGTTTTTCTCTGAACTTGCACTCGGACTATCTCCTGCTCTTTGTCTAAATCCTAATCTTATCTCCAGCCCTGTAAACCCTGCCAGCTTCTGGCCTTCCTGGCTTAATCACACCGGGGGTAATTTGGTTCAGAGAGGTGAATGTTAATCAGTGTCCTGATTTCAATTCCTGCCTTTCCATTTGATCCGAGGCTGCACATAATTCATTGGACAGTGTGTACCTGCCTGATGATGAATGAGTTTTATCTTTTCCCAAGACTCTCCAGCTCCTGATAGTTGGATTTGCCGGGGAGGGCTATAAAAATGTCTGAGTCATGTGTAGCTGGGCTGGGCTGGTGGGACACGAGGGCTGATAAGGACAGACATTTCAGATAACCTCATCCATCCCTGCCTCAAGATTTCTGCCTCTCTTTGACACTCCAGATTGCAGCATGAAAGTATTCCCAAAACCTCTGATTGCCATCTGTGCCATTAAGTGCAAGTTTAATTGCTGAGCAGAAGCAAGAAGAGTTGGGAAATTTGGTCTCCTGGTTTTTCTTGGAGCACCCCCCTGACAGGCCCATGTACAAACACTCCCCTCTTTAGGAGGAGCAGCAGATGAGGCTCTTCTTGGAGTTGCTTGTTTGGGAACCCTCATCCAAACCCTGCTTTAGCTGTTGTGTGTCAGCTCTCAGCAATCAATGCAAGGCAAACCTTGTGTGCTCTCCTGGTGGAATTCTGAGGGACCATTCCCGAGGAGTGATCCCATCCTGGAGAAGACAGTGCTGCTGGTTTGCAGTGCCCAGGGAAATAGGATTAGAGGGTCTTTTCTCTTTTATCAGTGGAGATGCTGGTTAATGCCAACTAAGCAGCTTATGGGGCCAGAGGACCTGAAACCACATCTCGTGACTGGCAGGTTTCCTCACTCCGGGGTTTTATTGGCCTGAGGCCTTGGTTAGGGAGGTGTCCTGCTGCCTTTCCCTTCCCAATCCCACAGGATAAAGCTGCCAGACTAAACCTCGCCTGTCTCCATCACTGATTTTCTTGGAGAATAAAATACATCGACATTGACAGAAAAAGGCAAATTCTTTTGTTCTTGTGTGCTTGAGAAAAAAAAAAATCCCTCGTGGCTGCACAGTGAAAGCAAACAAAACCCCTCCAAAAATCCCAGCCCAGACCCCACAGCACTCCCAGACCTTAAGAGGACCTGTCTCCTCTCCACCCTGAGCTGCACTTGGAAGAGGAAATCCATGGTCATTGTAAAAATGGGAATTACTGTTTTTTCCAGAATAACAGGACAGTGATACTCAAACCAGTCTTAATCCCAGTGAGAAATAATTAATTATATTTCCTTAATAGTGACTTTAATCAACAAGTCCTGACCCTTTTTTGCAGGCACTGCCCTTCATCCCTTCTTGATTTAATTAAGGCTTCAAGGGTGTCTTGGTGCCCAAATAGTCTTTCTTATGTAGGTGTTTTCTCACTGGAAAAGTTACATTGCTGTGAAAGATTAGTATCCCTTTCACCTAAAGTAACCAAAAATTTCTGGCAAATGGGCAATTAACAGCTATTAAGAGGTTCTGAAATATTAGCATTGTATATTAGTCCAGTCCTGAATTGTCCCCGGCACAAGGGTCTTTGTCAGGTTTAGTTATTACTGCAACTCC
Organism: Scytalopus superciliaris; assembly: GCA_013400415.1. Lineage (NCBI taxonomy): Eukaryota > Metazoa > Chordata > Aves > Passeriformes > Rhinocryptidae > Scytalopus > Scytalopus superciliaris. The sequence goes on along the minus strand of VXBX01004719.1, from coordinate 52,001 downwards.
ACTGGACAGGAGCTGCTGGCCTTTCTTGAGCAGCATTTGGAAAGGAAATTTAAGGAAAAACCCCAAAGCCTACCTTTTTTTCTCCTTTCTGATATAAACCAAGCTGGTTTCGAGTGTCCAGCAGCTGCATTTCCACTTGTGTGGATCCACTTGAACACGTCATCATTACCTTGCTTTTGAAGTAACCCCTGTTTTGCTGCTTTAGTGTTTCTGGCTGCTGAAAATTCCCCTCTCTGTGACTTTTAAAAGGGCATTTTTCAGGCTCTGTCCTGTACTTTCACCTGTGTCCGAGCTGGTTTCATCTGCACGTGTTTGCAAGCTGCGTTTTCTGTTTGAGCTCAGGAACCACAGGCTGCAAAACTTGGTTTGCTGCAGAACTTTCTGTGCTGTCCCATGGGAAGTTTATGTTTAAATCTGTTCATTCCTGTTCCTTAGTCCTGGAAGTGGCAAATGTGTGGATGATAATGGACAGGCAGGGTTCGTTTCAGGAGCAACTGGGGGAAAACTGGACTGTAGTGACCCAGCTGGGAACAGAAAAGAGAACTCATGGGCTGTAAGACCTTCCCTGTTCCTGTGCCAAAGGAGTAGTGAAACTCATTAAAATGCACCAGTTTACCCTGAAGCAGCTGCTTCAGCATCCCTCCCACAACTGGGATCATTTTGGGTGAGGATGGTCAGCAGAATGGGATGATTTGGGGTGAGGGTGTCCAGCAGAAAGGGCTGTTTCTGTCTGACACAGACTCACTGAAAGGCAGGTCCTTCCCTGTCCATCTGGTCTGAGCTTCCTGGATGCTTTTTATTTAAAAATAAGTAATTTTCAGGGAAAGGATTAAGTTATACAGAGGTAACTCTGCAAATCTACGCTCCCCTAAGAAGCCCTGTTTGCAGTGGATGTTGAGCTGTTCTACACTGCTCCATCCATACCTGCAGTACAGGTGTACTTTGTTCCCAAAAAGTTCTGTGGAAATGATTGTGAAATTGAAATAAAACCAAGGCTTCAGTCTACTACTAAAGATTGAAGACAAGAGAAGAATAAGAGAATAATCACAGTATTCCTGCTCTGAAAGAATTTAAAGTACCTTCAGCTTTATCTTTAAATGATAATCTGCTAATTAGCAGGGAGGATTGATGAGGGCTGGTGAGTCACCAGCATGAAAGGGAGCTCAGGCTGTGGGGTGGGGTGGATGTACAGAGATTTTAGGGAATAAAAATATCCATGTCTCCCTTCAATTCCAGGATCCATTGATGTGAACGATACTCTGATGTCCCAGCTGGATTACTGAGAGCTCGGTGATCCCTGGAGGTGCTGCTGTTTCAATAAGGAATTGTCCTCAGTCGTTGGCCTGTATCCCAGGAGCATCCCTTTGGGTGCTGAATGCAAGTCCTGGACATTCTGGAAACGATGGGGATTGGCAAAAACACCACCTCGAAGTCGGTGGAGGCTGGAGGTGCCACAGAAGGCAAATACGAGGATGAATCCAAACATCCCACCTTTTTCACCCTGCCTGTAAGTACCACATTCCAGCCCTGCATGGTCAGGCTCAGTGTGAATCAGAATCCATAATGTTCCAATTTCCACAAGCCCTTGGTGACAAAGCTCATTACCCGCTGAATGGTGTTGGTGTGTGTGGTTGTTCCGGGTGTGCTCCCGAGCCCTGCTGGTCCCGGGATGTGCAGCCCCCCAGGCAGTGCAGGGTTGGAGCCATCAGCTGTCCCACTGCAGCCCTGGGGGTGGAATCATGGGGTGATTAAGGTTGGAAGAGACCTCCAAGGTGATGGAGCCCAACCTTGGACCAAATCCCACCACGTCCACTAAACCATGTCAGGAAGTCTGCTCAGTTTTGAACACTCCAGGGACAGGGACTACACCAGCTGTGTGGGCAGCCTGTGCCAGTGTGTACCCACTCTTCCAGTGAAGAGATTTTCCCAGTACCAACCTGTCCCTTCCCTGGCACAGCCTGAGGCCGTTCCCTCCCCTCCTGTCCCTGTTCCCTAGGAGCAGAGCCCAATTCCCACCCAGCTCCCCCCTCCTGGCAGGGACTTGCAGAGCCACAAGGTCCCCCCTGAGCCTCCTTTTCTCCAGGCTGAGCCCCCCCAGCTCCCTCAGCCCCTCCTGCTGCTCCAGCCCCTTCCCCAGCTCCACTCCCTCCCCTGGTCATGCTCCAGCCCCTCCATGTCTCTCTTGCCATGAGGGGCCCAGAACTTGACCCAGGACTCGGGATGGAGTCTCAGCAATGCCCAGAACAGAGGGTGGGCACTGCCCTGTGGCTGGGACAGGCCAGAGGCCATTGGCCTCCTTGCCCACCTGGACTCCTGTTCAGCCCCTGCCAACCAGCATGACCTGAGTTGCTCAACTGAGAGTAAAAAACAACAGCAAGGAAACATTTGCTTGTCTTCTGCTTACTCAGATTTTCTCTTGGATCCTTTTGTTGTACATGGCACCTCTTGAGAACTCTTCCAACCAGTCTGCTGTTGGTTCCTCCCACCCCAGCTGGCACTACCCAAGCTTTCAGGAGCTCTGTGTGATGTCTTTGAGGAGCTCCATGTGATGTGTTTTAGAGCCTTGTGTGATGCCTCTGAGGAGCTCCATGTGCTATTTTTGAGGAGCTCTATGTGATGTGTTTTAAGAGCTCCATGTGCTATCTTTGAGGAGCTCTATGTGATGTGTTTTGGAGCCCTGTGTGATGTCTCTGAGGAGCTCCATGTACTGTCTTTGAGGAGCTCCACGTGATGTCTTTCAAGCCTCTCTCTATCCCCAGACCTGCTGTTACAGAAATCATGACTTGCTGTGCTCATCATGTTCTCTGACAGAATGTCAAAGGCAGATGTCAAGTACCAAAGGAGAAGACTGAGTGACAGGAGGTGTGATTGCAGAGACAATGTTTATTTTAAGACCTTGTGTTTGGTTTTTGTTGTGTTTTTAAGGTTGTGATAAACGGGGGAGCAACGTCCAGCGGTGACCAGGACACAGAGGACACAGAGCTGATGGCCATCTATACTACAGAAAATGGCATAGCTGAGAAGGTATGTGGTGGTTCCTTTGTAGGTGAGGACTCATCCTTGCTCTGTGAGTTCCCCACTGGTCCAGCCCAGTCTCACATGGCTGTGGTTTCCCCTCAGCAGACAGTGCTGACTCACAGGCTCGGGGCAGTGCTTGGCCCCCTGACTGCTCTGGTCACACGCTGTGGCTGCAGAGCACAGGGCATGACTCAGGCAGTGCCGGGGGCAGTTGATGCACTTTGCCCTGGCACCACAATTCACAGGATGGAGGTTTTGGATTTCTTCATTCCCACTGGCCTTTTGCATGGTTTGCCTGGGCCCATCAGCTCTGCTTTCAGCCAAGGAGACTGGGCGTGCTGAGCACGTCCAAAAGGGGGATCTTTCCCACTCTATTTCCCTACTTCTTTTAAGCTCCAACCTCATAAGATTAATTTTTCTAGTTGGTTTTCCTGCTGGGAGCTGCTTATGATTGAGTGGCAGCTTTATGAATGAACTTTGGGTCATAAAAACCCTTGACCATTTTTCCTCAGGAAAACTATGACTGTTTCATTTATTCAGAAACACCAGTTGAGGCCTCAAAGGACACCAGTTTGGTTGGAATTTTCCCAGCTTTTCACTCCATTCCATCATTCCCTAAGCCTGCTCAATAGCAATCCTGCCAGCTGAGATGGTTTGAATCTAAGCTCTTGTTTAAAATAAGGATGAGGATTACGGTAAATTTAAACGACATCACCTGAAATGTTTAATCAAACTGGATTTGTGGTGGAGCCTTGTATCTCTGAAAAGCCTCAACTTGACCAAATTTTTCAAGTGTCTCAGCTGGAACAAGAGCAAAGCTCTCCTGGTTCAAAGCACCACATGAGGCTGTAACTTCTGCTGGGGCCAGGACGATCCCAAGGGCTGCACTTGAGGTTTTCCAGCTCAGACACCAAAATTCACTTCTGAATTTCAGATTGAAAATACCCCCTGAGCAGCTGGTTGTGCCAGAGGTCTTTTAGTGCTGCATTCCACAAGAATGCTGTGAGTGGCAGGATGTGCCTTGGTGTGCTCTGTCTGCCTGTTGTCCCAAACACATCCATCGAGGACAGATCCTGGCAACTTGCCCTGCAGTCTGTGATGGCTGATTTTTGGAGCGTGCTTGGGCTGGAGTGGAGAGGGGACAATCTGATAAAACCTTGAGCCAAAGGTGTGTGGTTCAAATTGTGCAACCAAGATAAGTCATCTCCAGACACTAAACTGTGTCTTCATGGCCTGGTTTTACCAAATGTTTGGGGTTTTTTCTCCCTTCCTTGACCCTTGTGGTCAGAACTGTCAGTAATGGAGAATAATTCACCCTCCAGAGACCATGAGCTTCTGAACAACCAAATCTACTTGAGTTACAGCTTTGCTGTGGCTCACAGGGTGGGGAGGCCCTGGCACAGGTTGCCCAGAGAGAAGCTGTGGCTTCCCCATTCCTGGAAGTGTCCAAGGCCAGGTTGGAGCAACCTGGCATAGTGAAAGGTGTCCCTGCCCATGGCAGGGAGTGGCACTGGATGGGCTTCAGGGTGCCTCCCATCCCAAACCATTCCATGAATTCTGTGTGTGTTCTTGGCTTTCCAGTGCTCTCGAGAGACCATTCACCCAAAGAGACAAGGAAAACCTTTATAAAGGCCTTTGATGTATTTATATGTTACAAAAGGCCTTTAGAAAGAGGCCTGAAATGTCCTTAATGACTGCCCAGTGCTCACATTGGCTCACAGTGGTTGTTGGCTGACACAATAAACTGTGAGCCCAGAGGAGAAATAACTGTTGCTGCATCCCTGTAAAATAATCCATGTGGTGGTGCTTGTTGCTTAATAGAATCCCAGGATGCTTTGGGTTGGATGGGACCTTAAACCCCCTTGAGTCCCACTCCTTGCCATGGGCAGGGACACCTCCCTCTAGCCCAGATTGCTCAGTTGTAGGTTCCTTATTTCGGGTATTTCTCTAAAGGCTCCCCACAATTCATCCCTTTTCTTTTGGTCTTTTCCACAAGTATTTGATGTCAGAGCCTTTGTCTGGCACTGCTGGGGTTTGCTGCTTTACATTTTGCACTGGATTTGTTGTGGGGTTTTTCTTTCCCTCCAGCATTCTTTCTACACCTTTATCTGTCTCATTCCCCCTGTTTATACTTACCAGAAAAATGAGGAAGAAAAAAAAGCACAGCATGTTCCACCTTTGGCCAGTTAAAAATAATGAAAGGAGGAATTAGTTTGTGATCAGTATCTCTTCCAGGGAGCTGCAATCCTTTCCCAGCAGTTCCCTTGGCACTCTTGGCAAAGCCCAGCTCTGAGTCAGGATTAGACCAGCAGGCACAGGCTGGACATGCCAGAGGGCCAGTGACTACCCAGTGAGTTTTTGGGATGGCCAGGCCTCCCCTGAGTTCCTCATTCTTCAGCCTTCGTCTGCTCAAGCTTTAACCAAGGTGAGAGTTCCCTCTTCCAAAGAGATCCAAGTCTGGCTTTGGAAGGAATGAGGAGTGTCCTGGTTGGTTCATTTACTCAGTAGGACAGACATTGCCATGGTCGTTATGCCTTGAAGTTTGCAATTCTTCTGTTAGAAGATCTATAACCTTCACTTTCTGAAGGAGAGCTTATGTTGGTTGGCACTGGTTGATCTGTACCAAGAGACCTTTCTCCATGCCATGGACCAGCTCCCTTGTGCCTGCCCCTGGAAAAAAACAGTTCTTTGCAGACTAATTCAGGAATAATGTAATCACAAATGGAAAGGCTCTGAAAGGACTAAGAGTGGGGCAGCTACTGGGTACTGGTCTGGCAAAGCCAGAAAAGGAGCCAGAAGGTGGGTTTTCCCAAGGCAGGGCCATAACAGGGTCACCAACGTGCACAGATCACAGGCTGGGTTCTAGAGAACCTGCTGTCCTGCATGGGAACATCATGAACCTTGGCAGTCCCATCTTTGTCCATCCCTGGGAGGGTTGTGGAGGTTGATCAGGGCACAGTGGGTGGTTGTTTTATCCTTCATTGTCCACAGCTTGTTCTCCTAAATCCCTGCTGCTCTTTGGGGGGCTCCAGCAAACCAGCACCGGGGTGGTTCATGAAGCAAACAGGTCGTTTCTGCTGGTGCTTCTCCTCCCTCCCCAGCAGATGTTGTAACATCCTCACTGTGCCCCCCTGAAAGCCTGTGGTGACCTCTCAAAGTGTTGGGTAAACACAGCACTGCTGGGGAGCAAAGTCCTCAGGTGGAGCCCGTGTTGCCATGGAGAAGAGGAGGGATGAGGCAAAGGGGCACACGTGGATTTTCTTTGTGTGTGTGTGTGTGCAACTCAGGTTTTGGGCCCCTTANCCAAGGCCAGGTTGGAGCAACCTGGCATAGTGAAAGGTGTCCCTGCCCATGGCAGGGAGTGGCACTGGATGGGCTTCAGGGTGCCTCCCATCCCAAACCATTCCATGAATTCTGTGTGTGTTCTTGGCTTTCCAGTGCTCTCGAGAGACCATTCACCCAAAGAGACAAGGAAAACCTTTATAAAGGCCTTTGATGTATTTATATGTTACAAAAGGCCTTTAGAAAGAGGCCTGAAATGTCCTTAATGACTGCCCAGTGCTCACATTGGCTCACAGTGGTTGTTGGCTGACACAATAAACTGTGAGCCCAGAGGAGAAATAACTGTTGCTGCATCCCTGTAAAATAATCCATGTGGTGGTGCTTGTTGCTTAATAGAATCCCAGGATGCTTTGGGTTGGATGGGACCTTAAACCCCCTTGAGTCCCACTCCTTGCCATGGGCAGGGACACCTCCCTCTAGCCCAGATTGCTCAGTTGTAGGTTCCTTATTTCGGGTATTTCTCTAAAGGCTCCCCACAATTCATCCCTTTTCTTTTGGTCTTTTCCACAAGTATTTGATGTCAGAGCCTTTGTCTGGCACTGCTGGGGTTTGCTGCTTTACATTTTGCACTGGATTTGTTGTGGGGTTTTTCTTTCCCTCCAGCATTCTTTCTACACCTTTATCTGTCTCATTCCCCCTGTTTATACTTACCAGAAAAATGAGGAAGAAAAAAAAGCACAGCATGTTCCACCTTTGGCCAGTTAAAAATAATGAAAGGAGGAATTAGTTTGTGATCAGTATCTCTTCCAGGGAGCTGCAATCCTTTCCCAGCAGTTCCCTTGGCACTCTTGGCAAAGCCCAGCTCTGAGTCAGGATTAGACCAGCAGGCACAGGCTGGACATGCCAGAGGGCCAGTGACTACCCAGTGAGTTTTTGGGATGGCCAGGCCTCCCCTGAGTTCCTCATTCTTCAGCCTTCGTCTGCTCAAGCTTTAACCAAGGTGAGAGTTCCCTCTTCCAAAGAGATCCAAGTCTGGCTTTGGAAGGAATGAGGAGTGTCCTGGTTGGTTCATTTACTCAGTAGGACAGACATTGCCATGGTCGTTATGCCTTGAAGTTTGCAATTCTTCTGTTAGAAGATCTATAACCTTCACTTTCTGAAGGAGAGCTTATGTTGGTTGGCACTGGTTGATCTGTACCAAGAGACCTTTCTCCATGCCATGGACCAGCTCCCTTGTGCCTGCCCCTGGAAAAAAACAGTTCTTTGCAGACTAATTCAGGAATAATGTAATCACAAATGGAAAGGCTCTGAAAGGACTAAGAGTGGGGCAGCTACTGGGTACTGGTCTGGCAAAGCCAGAAAAGGAGCCAGAAGGTGGGTTTTCCCAAGGCAGGGCCATAACAGGGTCACCAACGTGCACAGATCACAGGCTGGGTTCTAGAGAACCTGCTGTCCTGCATGGGAACATCATGAACCTTGGCAGTCCCATCTTTGTCCATCCCTGGGAGGGTTGTGGAGGTTGATCAGGGCACAGTGGGTGGTTGTTTTATCCTTCATTGTCCACAGCTTGTTCTCCTAAATCCCTGCTGCTCTTTGGGGGGCTCCAGCAAACCAGCACCGGGGTGGTTCATGAAGCAAACAGGTCGTTTCTGCTGGTGCTTCTCCTCCCTCCCCAGCAGATGTTGTAACATCCTCACTGTGCCCCCCTGAAAGCCTGTGGTGACCTCTCAAAGTGTTGGGTAAACACAGCACTGCTGGGGAGCAAAGTCCTCAGGTGGAGCCCGTGTTGCCATGGAGAAGAGGAGGGATGAGGCAAAGGGGCACACGTGTATTTTCTTTGTGTGTGTGTGTGTGCAACTCAGGTTTTGGGCCCCTTAGTACAAGGGAGACATGGAGGGGCTGGAGGGTGTACAGGGAAGGGAACGGAGCTGGGAAGGGGCTGGAGCAGCAGGAGGGGCTGAGGGAGCTGGGGGGGCTCAGCCTGGAGAAAAGGAGGCTCAGGGGGGACCTTGTGGCTCTGCAAGTCCCTGCCAGGAGGGGGGAGCTGGGTGGGAATTGGGCTCTGCTCCCAGGGAACAGGGACAGGAGGGGAGGGAACGGCCTCAGGCTGGGACAGAGGTTGGACATCAGGAGGAATTTCTCCTTGGAAGGGGCTGCCCAGGGCAGTGGTGGAGTCTCCACCCCTGCAGGTGTTCAGAAAACTTGGCTGTGGCACTCGAGGACATGATTGAACATGATGCTCATGACGGGTTGACAGTTGGACTTGATCTCGGAAGGCTTTTCCAGCCCTAGTGATTCTACAGTTGAAATTCCTGGGTTTTTTCATTTGTTGTTTTCGGAGAATCAGGCCAAGAGAGCAGTTGTTTGTTTTTTGGTCAATGACAACACGTCAGTGGTGCTGCAGGTTGTTCAGATGAGCTGGGCAGGAGGGCACAGTTTCCCCAGTTCTGCACTTCAGGACCTGCACCCTGGTGAGGGGGTTGCCTGGTGCTTGACATGGTTCAAAAGTGTTTCCTGAAATTGGTGTTTCCACTGCAACATCCCCAACCTCTCCGTGGTGCTCACTTACACTCCCAGAACAATTCCAGTGGCACTTGTTTTCCCAACAGCTGAGGTGAGAGGGGAGTGCCATTGTTCCCTTTGGCTTCCCTGGCCTTGTGGGTGATACCCAGCAGAGATTAAAGTATGGTCTGTGGGTAAGCTGGGGTTTTTGGAGAAGTGAAGACCATCTGGGGCAGTCACGGGTCTGGCAGAACTCCCAGGCTTTGGGTGAGGCAACTTCACATGGGCTTGTTGTGTCCTGGTGTGGGTTAGGGCAGAGCAGTTCTTATGTAAGGTAATTTTGGGTTACGTGATCTGAAATGATAAAACCTGATACTTCCTCCTGCTTTTGTTGTTGTGTTGGGGCTTTGGAGCAGAGTGGTTTTGTGCTCAGGAGTTCCCAAACCAGAGAGCTGGAAGGAAACTCTGGTTGTGAAAGAGAAATGGTGGGGCTGGATCTTGCTTTGGTGGGAACTCCACGGGGATGTTGATGTGGAATATGTGTGGTCAGTGGCCTGGTGGTGTGTGGTAGGGCAGAGTGTGGTCCCACTTGAATTCCTGCAGGGATTTACGTTCCTGGAGGAAGTCTGACACAAATAGTCTGGGGCTGTATTTGGTTGTAGTAATTAGCGTTTTTCTTGGCTGCCCAAATGTGGGGTGGAAGCAAAAGTAACAAATCCTTTGGCTAAAGAAGGTTAACCAAGATGGAATTGAGTAAGAATAAAGTGGGGAAGCAATTTGCAGTAAGGAGGAATTTTTTCCCCTGTGATCTTGGTCTCTTATGCAAGGACAGAGCCCTTCAGCTTTGGGAGCAGCCACTTTTGGCTCTTCTACTTATTCCAATTCTTCCCTCATTTCTTTTTTTCTTTGCTTTTGTGGTTTTGGTTTGTTGGGGGTTTTTTAACAGCCTTGTCACGATTATCCCATTTTTGGGCACCTTTTTGCTGCCAGATCAGTTCTGTCATAAATTAGCAATTATAAATTAATCAGTCAATAAGCAGGGAATGGTTGACAGAAGGGAAATGTTCAGTACAAATTCAGGAGCTGGAGCTGAGCTCATCAGAGGCAAAAGGCTTTAAAAGTACCACATATCAGCACTTCTGGGGAGTGTTGTACCAGCCTTGGAGCACCTGGGGATTGCCTGGCAGTTCAAAGGGACTTTATTCATGCCCTGCAACAACCTGCTGTGTGTTTTCCCTCCTCCCAGAGCTCCCTGGCAGAGACCCTGGACAGCAGTGGCAGTTTGGATGCGCAGAGGACTGACATGATTTACACCATTGAAGATGTTCCTCCTTGGTACCTCTGCATATTTTTGGGGCTGCAGGTATGTCCCCCACCAGCTGTAAACCCTCCTCTGTGACTTCTAAGGCCCGCTCAGGAATTTCTGTGCACTTTGTGTGTGTGATAATTTGATTCTTTCCCTCTCCTGGGTGTTTGAAGAAGGTGTAAAGAGGTTTCTTCTGCAGTGGGTCACACACTGAGGTCACTGTGCTGGCAATGGTCTACATGAGTTTTCTGCTCATGCATTTGTGAGAGGCACTCAAGGATTTAGCCTTGATTGCTGTTATTGGTGAATTAAGTGAGCAAATGCTCAGTGGTGACCTTCTTTTGGCACATCTGGAATTAAAGATGGAGAGAGACGATGGTTTAGTCCTGAAGTCTTGACTATTGACATTTCTGCTGTAGTTTCTTCAGCTCTGAGTAGTTATTTCAGCCAGTGCTCAGTGGAGAGAGACCTTCACAAGGGGCGTTTTGCACCTCTGGAATTAAAGATGGACAGAGATGGTGGTTTAGTCCTGAAACTTTGAATCTTAAAACTGCTACTCCAGTCATTTCAATTCTGAGGGCACCATCCTGGGCCTGGTTTGCTGGGAAGCAGAGCAGAAAACTTCTGTGCTCCTTGGAGAGCCCTTGGAATAAAAGCATGTGCTTCCTGCAGGGAGTAGGGCTGCAGCAGAGAGCTGGACCCTCCTACCCGCTCAGCCCCTCACTTGTGGGAAGCAGAACAGCTCCAGTTCCATCTCCTTCCTTTCTCCAATGGTAATAATATCTGTCCCACAGGAATGCTGAGAATTTGGTAATATCTGGAGAGTACGTTGAGCTCTCCAAACAAATACATTCCAAAGCATCCTTTTTGTTTCTGCCTTTCCTCAAGGACAGGCAGTTCCGGGGGAATTCTATTTTTACTTGCTTTGCTCAACAGGGTGGATTTGTTTGTTTGTTTTGCTTCATGTGTTTGGCTTGAGAAGGAATTAATGAGTGCCCAGCTTGTGGTCCTTGGGAGCTCGTTTGCATCCTGGTTTGTGTGTGCTCTGGGTTCTTCACATGGGTGCAAGTGAATGGAGTTATTTATGTGCCTTTGCCTGAGCTGGAGGCTGTTTCCAGCACAGTTACCTGGATACCTTCTCCTCAGGAGCAGCAGCCCTGCAGCTATTTAAACAGCCTGGTTTATCCTGCAAAAATAGGGATTATTAGCAACAGGCAAGTGCTGGAGGAGAATGTTCAAAGCAAAGCTTGGGACCAGGAAGAAACCATTGGAAAAAATGGAAAGTATGCAGAGCAGAAGAAANTTGGCTGCCCAAATGTGGGGTGGAAGCAAAAGTAACAAATCCTTTGGCTAAAGAAGGTTAACCAAGATGGAATTGAGTAAGAATAAAGTGGGGAAGCAATTTGCAGTAAGGAGGAATTTTTTCCCCTGTGATCTTGGTCTCTTATGCAAGGACAGAGCCCTTCAGCTTTGGGAGCAGCCACTTTTGGCTCTTCTACTTATTCCAATTCTTCCCTCATTTCTTTTTTTCTTTGCTTTTGTGGTTTTGGTTTGTTGGGGGTTTTTTAACAGCCTTGTCACGATTATCCCATTTTTGGGCACCTTTTTGCTGCCAGATCAGTTCTGTCATAAATTAGCAATTATAAATTAATCAGTCAATAAGCAGGGAATGGTTGACAGAAGGGAAATGTTCAGTACAAATTCAGGAGCTGGAGCTGAGCTCATCAGAGGCAAAAGGCTTTAAAAGTACCACATATCAGCACTTCTGGGGAGTGTTGTACCAGCCTTGGAGCACCTGGGGATTGCCTGGCAGTTCAAAGGGACTTTATTCATGCCCTGCAACAACCTGCTGTGTGTTTTCCCTCCTCCCAGAGCTCCCTGGCAGAGACCCTGGACAGCAGTGGCAGTTTGGATGCGCAGAGGACTGACATGATTTACACCATTGAAGATGTTCCTCCTTGGTACCTCTGCATATTTTTGGGGCTGCAGGTATGTCCCCCACCAGCTGTAAACCCTCCTCTGTGACTTCTAAGGCCCGCTCAGGAATTTCTGTGCACTTTGTGTGTGTGATAATTTGATTCTTTCCCTCTCCTGGGTGTTTGAAGAAGGTGTAAAGAGGTTTCTTCTGCAGTGGGTCACACACTGAGGTCACTGTGCTGGCAATGGTCTACATGAGTTTTCTGCTCATGCATTTGTGAGAGGCACTCAAGGATTTAGCCTTGATTGCTGTTATTGGTGAATTAAGTGAGCAAATGCTCAGTGGTGACCTTCTTTTGGCACATCTGGAATTAAAGATGGAGAGAGACGATGGTTTAGTCCTGAAGTCTTGACTATTGACATTTCTGCTGTAGTTTCTTCAGCTCTGAGTAGTTATTTCAGCCAGTGCTCAGTGGAGAGAGACCTTCACAAGGGGCGTTTTGCACCTCTGGAATTAAAGATGGACAGAGATGGTGGTTTAGTCCTGAAACTTTGAATCTTAAAACTGCTACTCCAGTCATTTCAATTCTGAGGGCACCATCCTGGGCCTGGTTTGCTGGGAAGCAGAGCAGAAAACTTCTGTGCTCCTTGGAGAGCCCTTGGAATAAAAGCATGTGCTTCCTGCAGGGAGTAGGGCTGCAGCAGAGAGCTGGACCCTCCTACCCGCTCAGCCCCTCACTTGTGGGAAGCAGAACAGCTCCAGTTCCATCTCCTTCCTTTCTCCAATGGTAATAATATCTGTCCCACAGGAATGCTGAGAATTTGGTAATATCTGGAGAGTACGTTGAGCTCTCCAAACAAATACATTCCAAAGCATCCTTTTTGTTTCTGCCTTTCCTCAAGGACAGGCAGTTCCGGGGGAATTCTATTTTTACTTGCTTTGCTCAACAGGGTGGATTTGTTTGTTTGTTTTGCTTCATGTGTTTGGCTTGAGAAGGAATTAATGAGTGCCCAGCTTGTGGTCCTTGGGAGCTCGTTTGCATCCTGGTTTGTGTGTGCTCTGGGTTCTTCACATGGGTGCAAGTGAATGGAGTTATTTATGTGCCTTTGCCTGAGCTGGAGGCTGTTTCCAGCACAGTTACCTGGATACCTTCTCCTCAGGAGCAGCAGCCCTGCAGCTATTTAAACAGCCTGGTTTATCCTGCAAAAATAGGGATTATTAGCAACAGGCAAGTGCTGGAGGAGAATGTTCAAAGCAAAGCTTGGGACCAGGAAGAAACCATTGGAAAAAATGGAAAGTATGCAGAGCAGAAGAAAAGGGACCTGGGAGTTTGGATTGACAGGAGGCTGAACATGGCCAAAAAGGCCAGTGGCATCCTGGCCTGGATGAGGAACAGTGTAGGCAGCAGGTCCAGGGAAGTGACTCTGCCCACTGGTGAGGCCACACCTCGAGTGCCGTGTCTGGTTCTGGCCTCTCAGCTCAGGAAGGAAGGACATTGAGGGGCTGGAGCAGCTCCAGGGAAGGTGCTGGAGCACACGGGCTGGGAGGGGAGGCTGAGGGAGCTGAGGGGGCTCAGCCTGGAGAGGGGGAGGCTCAGGGGTGACCCCATCACTCCCTACAACTCCCTGCCAGGAGGGGGGAGCTGGGGGGGGGTCAGGCTCTTCTCCCATCAACCAGCAACAGGACAAGAGGGCACAGCCTTGAGCTGTGCCAGGGGAGGGTTGGGTTGGATATTGGGAGGGAATTCTTTCCAGAGAGAGGGATCAGGCACTGGAATGGGCTGCCCAGAGAGGGGGTGGATTCTCCATCCCTGGGGGTGTTTAAGATGAGCCTGGATGTGGCACTGAGTGCCCTGGGCTGGGAACCACAGGGGGGTTGGATCAGGGGTTGGACTTGATAATCTGAGAGGTCTCTTCCAACCCAGCTGATTCCGTGATTCCATGATTCCCTGGGAAGATGGTGGCCAGTGGCTGTGTGTTGGAGTGCTGGGGGCAGCACTGAGTGTCCTTTCCCTCCGCAGCACTACCTGACGTGTTTCAGCGGCACGATCGCCGTGCCCTTCCTGCTGGCCGATGCCATGTGCGTGGGCTTCGACCAGTGGGCCACCAGCCAGCTCATCGGGACCATCTTCTTCTGCGTGGGCATCACCACCCTGCTGCAGACCACCTTCGGCTGCAGGTGAGCCCAGGCATGGCTGAGGGGGGGGGGCAAGACCAGGCACATCTTGGGATCACCAAGAGGGAAGGGGGGAGTGTTTTTCAAAGATGAGCGTGAGGCACGAGATGGGTCAGACACAGGACAGGCTTTTGGAAAGCTGCTCCCTAAAGAAGGTGGATCTGAAATAACAAAATGCATTCCCAGGGCAGGAAAACACAGCAGGGAGAGGGGAGGAGGAGGAGGAGGAGGAGGGAAACTCAGGAGAAGAGAGAAAGTGGGGAAAGGAAGGATTCATACAGCGTGGCAAAGAGGATTCATTTGGGTATTTTTATTTCTTTTTTAGTAGTTTCTTGAATGATTTGGGCATTTTTATTTTTTAGTAGTTCCTGGAATGAGGTTTTGGATATTTTTATTTATTTTTATTAGTTCCTTGAATGAGGTTTTGGATATTTTTATTTATTTTTATTAGTTCCTTGAATGATGTTTTGGATACTTTTATTTATTTTTTTAGTAATTTCTTGAATGATATTTTGAGTATTTTTATTTACTCTTTACTAGTTTCTTGAATGGTATTTTGGTTATTTTTATTTGTTTTGTAGTAGTTTCTTGACTGAGCTTTTATTCTTGCCAATATTAAGGTGGCTGTGATCAGTCCTACACCAAATTGCCTTCTTGACCCTACAAAGGGCTTGGCAAATTAAAAGGAGGGGGAAAAATGATGTGTATCACTTAAAATTCCCTGAACTGAGTCTCTGTTACCTTGCAGTGCATCAAGTAATCTGTGTTTGTTAATTGCTGTGAGTTGCAGGTCATGGTCGCTCCTGGAGTTGGGAATACACACACACAAAGGGGTGTAGCCCCTTCCAGGGGTGCCTTTACCTCTCCTTTAGGAGGAAACAAGAGCCCAGTTGGCAAATACTTGTATAAATGTGGTGTTGGCAAGGACAGGGTGTTCTATTAACATGAAGATAAACCTTTAAAAACGTGCAGAGAGATGTTTGATGTGCTGATTTAAACTTCGGGAATAACTAAAACCAGGGGAGTAACTTCTGCATCTTATTTAAGAGAACAAACCAAGAGGGATAAAGAAAACAAGAAGTGAATATTTAAGAGGTTCCTTGAATGGTTCCTGGGCCTTTCAGTTCCATTTCAGAGCAATTTTCTCTTTTCCAGCAGAAAATGGCCAGTTTATCCCTGAGTTTATCCCCAGTTTATACCTGAGACCCACAAAGTCAGGGTGCAGAGGGGTCTCAGTGGGTGCACAAGCCAAGCCTGTGGTGGATCAGCTTTTCAGCTTAAAGTTTGCTCGAATATTTCAGGTTTTCCAGTGTAATCTTTGATTGCTGGTTTAGTTCTGTTGGTCAATTCTGAGTGTCTCCTCCTTGGATTTCTTGGAATTCAAAATCTTCCAGTTCTGTTGGAAGTGCAAGTTGTGGATTGGGATGAGCTCAGAGGGGAGTTTTGTTTTCCTCTCACCCCACCAACTTTCTTTTCTGCCTCAAATTTATCAGAAAAACTTAATTTTCCCATTTCCTGAGACTTTATCTCCTCATTTTTGTCATGTTTTGGTTTTATTTTCCCCTAACCTAACTGGCTCTTTATTACTTACGATTACTTTAATTCAGCTTTAAAATTATTTTTCTAAAATAGTAATTTTAAAAAAATAATTGATTTTTAATTTCTTTATCACTTAATGAGAGTGATTTTTGGGCTCTTTCAGAAAGAAAGGGACCAAAATGATGGTCCCACCCTATTGAAATCCCCTGTTCCTTGTGTATAATCCCACCCCTGCCCTCCCTCCTGCTGGGATTTTTCCCTTTTCAGTGGCTCCCACTTGCACTGGACTTAGATTTTTATATATACTCAAAGGCAATTGTGTTTGGCCCTTAAAATAACTCACATTTAAGGAGCAAATCTCCCCTCTTGGCTGTTTTATAACTATTTACCATGTGATTGGGGGTTTATGTAAGGCTGGGAATGGGATACAGCAGCAAAGGCCTTTAAATGAGATTTTAAAGCATTCATTGGCAAGATTGTCAACTGCAAAGTATTTCAGCAAATAAAGCTTTCAGAAGGTCAAATTCCACGGTTGGAAGGTCCTTAAAGATGGATTTAGCTCAGTCAGGAGCTGTGGTCAGTTTGGTACCCGGAGCAGCTTGAGGAATTCCAGCTATTCCTCAGGTTGTGGGGTGAGCAGGAGCCTTGGCAGGGATTGGGGTAATTAGTGACTGAGCCAATCAAGCCCAGCTTTAATCTCCCTCACATTCCAGGGTTGTTGCTGTGCCCATCACTGCCTGGATGAGCTTCCCTACAACTGTGGCACATGTTGGGATAAGGAAGCATTTCCAGATGACTTTGACTGCACTAAACCCTCCATCTTCCCGGGGGCTGCTGCCAAAACTGAGCAACTTAATCATTGAGTCATGAAATTAAAGTGGTATCCCATTCCTAAGCCTTGGGACTTTGGGCTTTGGGTGCTTTAGCTGACTGGCAGTGAGAGCCTGTCTTAGCATCCATAAGCCACATTCCAAACTGGAAGTGTCTCTTCACAAAGAGACAGATCTTGGGTGATTTTGAGTAATAAGTGTAAAAAATTAACAAAAAATACAAAATACTTCTTTTTTTAAATCCTGCTTAGGGGAAAGAAACCACAATTTTGAGCCCTTTGGGTGACTATCCCGGTGAACTGTGGTGTGGGAAGGTCGGGCAGGGCGAGATTATTCAGGATGTTTAATGTGGGCCCAGGTTTTGGTACAACTGAGTTCATCACCAGAGAACATGTTTGCCAAGAGCCTTTGCCAGAGCCCTGGCACGGGGGCTGTGTAGGTGGCACGGAGCAGTAACAGCTTGTCTCGGGTGTTGCAGCTCTTGCCACGGGCACCAGCCAGCTCAGTCTGCCTAATGAACCTGCAAAATAAGGTGAATCATTCCCTGGGCTGCCAGTTGTGTCTTCCCAGAGATCAGACTGGGATTCATGCTTGGAGAAGCTTCCAGAGGGAATTGCATCCAGCCAGCCATGCTCGGATGGCTCGTGTGTTTGCAGTGCAGTTTTTGGTGGGTTTTTAGGCTGCCCACAACCCAAAGTGCTCCCCAGTGGTGCCTGTGGCCTTTCCAGCTCTCAGTAACGTGCTCCTGGTTTGATCTTTTCCTCCTCTGAGCCTTTTCTGTGAACCTGCTGCGGTTCTGTCTCCTGTCCTGGTGTTTGCCATCCACCCAGGAGCTTCACTGTGGCTGTGCAAGTCCATGGAACAACCCAGGAGTAATTACCACGTGCTCCACTCGGGGAATCCATCATTTCATAAATCCATATTTATAGAATAGTTCAAAGTTAAGTAACATCTGGATATTCATGTTACACAACCTGCCTTGGGGCTGGTAATTATGTAGTTGGTGCTGGTAGATGCTCTTCAGAGCTTAAACCTTTGGGGAAGTATCAACACCAATGCTAAGAATGTCATCTTGAAATTCTTGCAGTGCTTGTGTTTACTGGTGGCCACCACCTGGAACATCTAATCTGCTCTTACCAACCCCTCAGCTGTTTGCACAGGCACTTCCAAGTGGGTGTACAAGTGGCTGTGCTTGGAGTCCTGCACAGGGGGGGACCCTGAGCCCCTCACAGGGCCTTGATCCCCGTGGTATGAGCAGCGTGTTCAGCAGCCCGGGGGTGTTGGCATCAGGGCATGGATCTGGAGCCCTGTGCTGCCACCTGGGATCACCTGGCATGGGCTGGTTAAGAACGTGGGGCTGGGGAGCTGTGAGTGTTCCCCTGGGTTGATTGGCTGAGGAATTGTCCCATTCCACACTTGTGTAGCTGCTCCGAGGCTCGGGGAGCCCCCGCTGGCAGCTGGGACACTGCACAATGTCACCGTGTCTTCTTTCCCTCCCCACCAGGTTGCCCCTGTTCCAAGCCAGTGCTTTTGCATTCTTAGCACCTGCCAGAGCAATACTCTCTCTGGAGAAGTGGAAATGTAATAATACAGGTAATTGTCATTTGTGCTTGTCCAGGGTTAGGTGACAAATGGGCCAGATCATGTGGAGTGTGACTGCCAAACCTGCTCATGGGGAGTGTGGGAGTGATGGAGGGAATGTGGAAAGCCTCTCCTTTTACAGAGTTAAAATATTGTACCTTAAAAAAAAAAAGACTAAAAATGTCTTTGTGGAGTTCTGTTTCTGGGGATTTTTTAATATAAGAAATGTTGACAGAAGAAATCTTACCAGTAGCATAAAGTAATTCTTCTCTTACATTTACATTCCATAAATGTTCCTTCCCAATATTTGGAAATAGCACGTTCAGTGCAATCCTTTGAAGTTGAGTAGGAGGAGGTTTGATGTTCAGCATCACCTCAAGACCAGGATTTTTCCCTGTTTAAGTCATACCTGACAGGTTTTGACAGGATTTGGGTGTTCATTTGAGCTCTTCTTTGCTAATGTCATCATCCTGAAAAGTTTGAACTGCAGGGGGGATATGTGCAGGAAAGGTGGTTGGGATGGGGGTTTTGCTTGAAATCAGGTTAGAAACTGAAGTGGAAACTCCTCTGGCAGTTTTCTTTTTACTTGGGTGTGGTTATTCAGCAACAAGGCTGTGGGCAGTTGGAGGCAGCAGCACAGAGAATCAGTCTGCTTCTTTCTACTTAAAGTTCTTCCCAGGGCTCCTTTGGATTCCCTAATAATTCAATTTATATTATTTATATGTTTATTCATCTCTGATGAGTCACATTGAAATAGTGCCAGTAGCTGAATACACACCTTGTTGACAGAAAATCCCGTGTGATAACCTGGGATGGCAAAGCCATTTTCCCACCACTCCAGCCTTTCCAAAAGGGCTTTGCTGCATCTTCCTCTTGGACCTTTTCACCTTCAGAAGGTGCCAGCTGAGGTTGTTACCACGGGTCACTTCATTCAGGGAGTGACCTGATTCGGTGGAGTTGGAGATTCCAGCGTGCACTTCAGTAATTCTCCATCCATCTATTTATTGGGAGTGGGAAGGGAATCCCTAGTTGACCTCCCTTCCTGAAAGTTAGGATTTGTTCCCACGTTGGTGCAGTGGGTGGAGTGAGGGGTTGGTTCCTGGGGAATGTGAGCCTGTTTGTAGCACTGCAGAGCTCCTTCTCCCTGTGAATCCAGGCTGGTTTGTCAGACACAGCGTGAGGAGGGGCTTGTTTTGTGGGAAGTGGTGGCTGAGGAGTAAATGCCTGTGTTTTCTCTTGTCTCTCCCTGGGAGATGTCACAGTGACAAACGGGACGGCAGAGCTGCTGCACACGGAGCACATCTGGTACCCCCGGATCCGAGAGGTAATGTGGGGGTTGCCTTTTAGCTGTCCCTCTGTCCACTTCCAGTTAAGTTTCTCACCCAAACATCTGTGTGTTCTTGTCTTTAAGTTGGTAATTTCTTCTCTCACTGCGATTTCCATTTGAATATATCCCTTTCCTCATTTCATGGAAGTCTTCCATCTTTCCAACCTGTTCATTGCTGGACAGCAAATACCAGGAGTTAGTTCCCACAAGCAAAAAGACATGTAGTGAAGTGCTCAAGTGAGAGGAAAACTCTTCTTGCACCTCTGATTTGTGCTCATGGCAGCAGTTCAGCTGCTGCCAGCCCTCCTGCCTGCTGGCCCCTGGAAGGTGAACCCTCAACTCAGCAGAGCTGGGTCATCCCCAAGTGCCTTTGAGTTGGAGACTCCCCTGATGAGATGCTGGTTCTGCCCAGGGCCTTGCCCAGCTCCCCCGAGCCCTTCTGCAGCGGCAGCCCCGCGGTGTGCCCGGCAGGGCGCAGGATGCAGTGGTAGATAGCCAGGTCCAAACCAGGGCGTGTCTCATGGAATTTATCTCCCATCCCGTTGCTTTGGGCTGCCAACTTTTTCTTAATTAAAAACAACCCCTCTCTCTTCCCCATGTTCAAACCATAGCTACATCCTGCCAAGAGCCCTGCAGCCAAGAGGGCTGACAGTCTCCTGAGACCACAACGCTGCTCTAATCCAGCTTCTAAGGAGCACTTGTGACCAATGCAGACACACTCTGCCCCTAGGAGCTTTAGGAGCATCACCTCGTGGCGCACCAACCCTTGCCGTTCGATCTGAGAGCTTAAAGGTTAGCCTGGACCCCAGGTCTCCTGTCTGACAGTGTGATGTGCTTTCCACACAGCTTCCAGACTGGCCCACTGGTCTGTTGTGTAATGGTTTTGTGGAGAAAAAAAAAAAATGAAAAAAAACCTTAAGTGTTATGCTTAAGCAATAAGTCACTTAAAACATAATGAGCTGTTTTATGACGAAAACTTTGCTGAGTTCTTCTGTGTCACTGAATTCTTTTTAAGTGCAGTTTGTAATCCAGAGCAGAAAAAGAAACGCTTTGGCTTTGCCTGCCAGAGGGGACTGAGGTGGCTCTTTGCCCTTGTTGTGTGTTCAGATCCAAGGTGCCATCATCATGTCCTCCCTCATCGAGGTGGTCATCGGACTGCTCGGCCTGCCCGGGGCTCTGCTGCGCTACATCGGCCCCCTGACCATCACCCCCACCGTGGCCCTCATCGGCCTCTCCGGCTTCCAGGCTGCTGGGGAGAGAGCTGGGAAGCACTGGGGCATTGCCATGCTGTGAGTACTGCTGGGGGGG